>JARBWK010000009.1:102006129-102463527 GCA_030556195.1 Anolis apletophallus
TCGTGGCTGGGTGTCACAAAACTGAAATGATGGATACTTATGTAGATATATCTTTGTATATTCACACGCAGGCAACAGATAACTCAAGAAATTATAGAAGATGAAGAAATGTAATGTCTCCACAAGTTGCATAATCAAAAGCAGACCAACTTTCTTTTTTCATTCCCCTTCTCTTATGTACTGATACGCTTTTCACACCTTTCCTCCCCCTTTTCCTTTCACCTTAGATGTTCTCTTTCCCACCCACTTTCCCTCTTTCTAGACCCCCTGCGTGGGTCTGCTGTATGTTGTCGTTTGTATGTCTTGTTTTCTTTTAATATTGAAACTCCAAATAAAGCATTTTTAAAAAAAATAGCCTTAGTGAATAAGTATACCTGCCCCATCATCTTTAAAGTTAAAGTCACCATATCCACAAGCTCTCTGATCTCTCCCTCAGGTCCAAAACAAAATCCGATCTTATGCAAATGACATGTACCCCCTCCATGATGAAAAATGTCTTGGTTGAATCTTTTCCCAACTAGTGGCACATAACAATGGAAGAAATGAGCAGTTTTAACTTAATTTGTCTGAAAATAACCACAATAAAATTAGAGTATTAACTTTGAGGACTGGTGCATGTAAATGTTTTATTTTGTTACTATGTTAATAGTGATTCACCCCACGCTGTTCAACACACTTTCCACATTTCCCTTCGAGATATCAGAGCTCTAGTAGTATTATGTACTATTCATCACTCCAAACATATATCTATATCTGTTTTGGCTCAACTTCACCACAGGGTTTTAAAAAAAATTAAGAATCCATTATTTCAGGATTTGCTTCTAAACATCGCCTTTTGATGGATTTTCTTCCACAGTGGTTACTCAGTAGCTTCAAATAAAATTTGGCAGGCTTGTTCCATCACCTTTTTTTCCAGGGGGGAATACACACACAAAGGCACGTACATAAGGATGTGCATGTGTATAAGACATTATGTCAGCATCTACAACAGATTTTGCAAACAGACGCATGACTGAGTTAATACCTGCCCATGGGGTTTTTCATTCTGACAGAGGTTTCCACCAGGCAATCTTCCAGATGTGCTCCAGTATGAAGGAAACGTTGCACTGAAATTGGTCCTTTGGTAGCTGGAGTGTATATTTATAACAAAGCAGGGAAAAGTCTGGATGACAAGCTTAGTATTCAGCTGCCTCTACTACCTGATTTCCCCTTGGAGTAATGGCTTAACTTGAGAAAGGATGTCTTCAAAGTCACCAGTAGCCCTCCCAACCCCTATTACAAAATGCCCTCCCCTCAACTCTGCAAAGAGCAAATCCAAAACAACAAACCTTCCTCATTAACACAGCTGGTGTTTAAAATGCCACAGCATAAAGCAGTCAGTACTATCCTGTCATGAGGTCCCACCCCAAGGGGGATCACGTGGGATTCAGTGCTGAAAGTGTCCTTCAGTACAACACCAAGATCACCCGTATAGCTTATCCTTCCATGCGATGCTGCCTGCTCTTTGCTTCTCCAGTCTCCTTAAGGCTAACCGGTACACTATAGGATTCCTTTCTCTTTGGATATTCAGTAGTGTGTCTAGATAGATAGATAGACAGACATCTGGTATTCCTTGGATGCAGGGCCGTAGCCAGGATTTTTGATTCGGGGGGTTGAGTTTGGTTCGGGGGGGCTGAGACTGGGCGGAAGAGGGTCTACCCTAGCAAACCTTTTGTATTGTTATCCCAATAACCCCATTAACGTGGGATATAATGAGCATGGTGATCAGATCATGATATGAATAAACATAACAGTTTAAATAATGTACCAGTAAGGCCTTTTCGCGGACCACCCTGAGAATTTGGGGGGGGGCCCTGAAGCCCCCTTAGCCCCCCCCCTTGCTACATGCCTGCTTGGATGCTTTCACCCAGGAAGGGCTTCTGGAAACCCTATACACATACAATATGTTTCTCAAACACTTACTAATACACAACGCTATCCCATACACTTATTATAGGGGCAGGCCGGTATGCTGCATAAATCACAACACGCTTGATAGCAAAAAATATCAAAATGTAATATCGCATAACAAATGGCTCTATGTCGAACCAATCTCACTTACAGTGCAATGTGTTAACATATACATTCGAGCACACATTCGTTATAAAGCCCTTACAACAAATAGTTGGCATTAAGGCGCAAGCATCCAGTCTCTGTACTCCTGTGGGTAATCCGGAGGCAATTCACTCACGGATTGGGGACCGAGTTGTCGGGGGAGCCTTCGGAGTAGGGCGAGCTGGCAACTGCTCGATGGGCAGGCGCCACGGCAAGAGGTAACGACGCCAGAAGGCCGTTTTCAGTGTTCTACGCTTCCTCAGGGCGCTGGTTTCTTTTAGCCGCTCCTCCCCGGTATTATGGTCATCAACTCTAGACTAGAGGTCTAACGGAAGGTAGCTGGGTATGGAATGGCATAGAGTAAACATAGTGCTACATGGCTAGAGATGTATAAATCCCAGTTACACAACAACATAGCAACATAAACAAATTACAGTCTTCATCAGTACCTCCCGCGTGAGCGCTTCTTTTTACAATCGCTCTTGCAAATGTCCTCCCGGGCTGGAATCAGCACCGGGTAGAGGGGTTAAGCGGTTTAAGTAGCTTACAGTAAAAGCGGCACAGGTGTGCTACAGGAGTAAAGTTTGGACCGATAGCATTTCATTCAAGCCGAATGGGGACTCACATGATAATAATAAAATCTATTTTCTTTCTACAGTTAGTAATACCTTCTGCTTATCGCGGGGGAGGTACCATTTCCAGCCCTATTACTCTCAATGTCTGTTGGTCTACTTTCATTTGAGCACAATGCTGATAGAATTCTGAGTCTGTAGATCCACACCTTATCCTCGACAAATGCTCCATAATCCGGACTTTTAGACTTCTGGAGGTCATCCCTGTGTAATATCTGTTGCACCCACAGCTGCATTAGATGGCAACAATGTCCCCTGTAGAGGTACAGATTATGTCATCACTCAGGTGGAGTGTTCTGCCAGTTCTTCTATTTTGGATGGTGTTCCCTGTTATGAGTAAGGGGCAAATCGGGCAGCCCGCGCATTTTTTAGTTCCTGGGTGGGTCACTTATGTTCTAGGTGTAACTATGTGGTTGCTGTGTATGAGGTATTCTTTCTGGTTCTTTGTTCGTTTATATGCAATACACGGGGGGTCTCCAGCCCTGGTATGGATGATACTAGTGGCCAAAACCCTTCCTGGTAGGAGTGTGTATGCATAGCATATCTATCTAATGCCTATACACGGACATGTGACAAATGTGTATCTGATATATTGTGTGCATATACAAGAAGAAGGTATTGATAGTTGCAGTTAATTGCTGCGAGCTTTTATATTCTTAAATTCTTATGCATTTCTCATCATTGGTGGCCCCTCAGCTCTGGGTCTCCCTCCCCAGGGAGATCAGACAGGCTCCCTCTTTGCCCTCCTTCTGGATTCAACTAAAAACCTGGATGTTCCAGTGTGCTTTCAATTAAGCAGCTCACCAGTAATGTTCCTGTCCCTATTTGAGTTCCACACTTTATATCAGCCCTCATACAGTCTACCTCAACATGTTTTATGACAGTATTTCCTGCCCAGTCTACTGGATTGTTGCTCTTTCCTTGTGCTCCTGTAAAATGTATTGCACTCATTGAATCTGTACCTCAGCTATGTTCTTTTTTTCTCAGCGATATTGTTCTTATATTGTTTATAATTGTGTTGTATTGTTTTTATATGATGTTTTTAATTGGTTAAAGTGTTTTACTTGTGTGTTTTAATTGTAATTTTTGGGCTTGTCCCTCGTAAGCTGCCCTGAGTCCCCTAGGAAAGATGGCTGACGGGGTATAAAAATAAAGTTGTTGTTGTTGTTGTTGTTATTATTTAGGAAAGTCGTCCTATGAAATACAGCCCTGCAAATGTAAGGACTTCATGACATGGGTCTTAGCAAGCATCCTAGAATGCTTGCAGCACACTTAATCTACGGAGCCCATGCCACCCATTGCATGATGCAAACTCACTTCTGATGGGGCTTTGTAGATGAATCGTACCAAAAGCATCCTAGGACACTGTACCCAGAACACCAGAGGTGATGAAAATCTGTTCTCCTGTCATTCAGGGAATATTACATTGATATTTTCATGTTCCTCCCACCAGCAATCTCTGACATGCAGAGGAATTGAGACAGGGATGCTGCTTCTGACTGACATACTGGAGATTGCTGTATCACATACTACTTTGCCATAAAATATTGTGGATAGATTTTGAAATTAGGGTAAGGATTTCATTAAGTCAACAAATTGTCCACAGCAATTCTTATATCATAAGTGGGAACCACGCAATCCACATGTGGCACAAAACCATATTTTCTGCCCAAATCAACCATCCCAAAATAGAATGAAATCCTGGAAATACACAGGAGCCGATGTCTCAGGAGAAAGGGCTGTAGTAGGGACATTGGAGAAAAGTGTGTGGCCCCTCAGATCTTGGTTTAGCAGAATATCTACATTTTCATCTACAACCAGAAGTGGTTTTCTAGTCATTTCCTGGTTCACATGGAATTGCTGGTGCAGCCCTCAGAGGATTCAGGAAAAAACAGTCCATATGGGTTGGTCACCCCACCTTATAGGCATGGAAGAAATAGTTGACAAGTTGGAACACTGAAGGGAACATTTGAGTGAGCAGGTGATGATGCAGCATGTGTAGTGTCCTTTGGGTGCCATGACGTGTTGACTTTCAATTGGAAAAGACAAGCAAAACCAGAAGGGAGGAGGAAGAATCAGATTAGGAAGTCTGGGACCTTCACGGTATGAGTAGCAGGAGCATTACCAGTAGGAGGTCAGGATATTCTGCAACATTGCAAGATCTTGCTTTAGGCATGACTAATTGGGAATAAAGTGTTGGGCTTTAATGTCCTTTCATTTGCTTTAATGAGTCCCTTCAGGTTTTCTTACTGAAGTTTAAGGGAGCACCTTTGAAGCCCTTGAAGCTGTAATAGCTTCCTTTTTGTTTTGAGGACTGACTCAATAACAATGTGTTACTGGAGGCTGTGACTGCTTTATGGAGAAAACTTAATTGAACTGGTAGCTGAACCTTCATCAGTGCCATAGAATAGGTTCTCCACCATACCTGAAGACACCAGACTTGCTTAGCAGGTCAAGATGGTCATTTTGCCAGGCACAGTACTACTCTTCCTAAGGATGGAGGGAGGAACTTGGGGTCTCAGGAGAAAGGGCTGTAGTGGGGACAGTGTTACTGATGCCTCCCCAGCATCTACTGTTCTGAATAGCTGCTTCACTTTGCCTAATTGCAAGACTGATTATGATGTGAACATTTATTTTACACATCATAGTATGTGTAGTTTGCTATAAAGCTTATATTTGTATGTAAATTATATTTAGCTGCTATTGGATTGCAGTTCCTGCCATCTTCACCATTATACTGCTAAGGCTGACTGGATGTGCAATCCAGTAATACCTGAGGGCCTGCCTGTTCCTGGTCTGTATTTTATAATTTAGATTTCAGATGGTATATGGTTTTTGAGTAACAAAGGCACAAAGGTCACCAGTAATGTTCCTGTCCCTGTTTGAGTTCCACACTTTATATCAGCCCTCATGTGGTCTACTTCAACATGTTTTATGACAGTATTTCCTGCCCAGTCTACTGGATTGTTGCACTTTCCTTGTGCTCCTGTAAAATACATTGCACTCATTGAATCTGTCGCTTCCGACTCTTCGTGACCTCATGGACCATCCCATGCCAGAGCTCCCCGACGGCCATCACCTCCCCCCCCCCCAGCTCTTTCAGAATCAAGCTAGTCACTTCAAGGATACCATCCATCCATCTTGCCCTTGGTCAGCCCCTCTTCTTTTTTCCTTCAATTTCCCCCAGCATTGCTTGTATTGTTAGATCTTACAGCTGCCTTTGAAATGGTTGATTACGAGCCTTTGACCCATCGCCCCACTGCCTTAGGGGCCAAGGGTCTCCCCTTAATGGGGTGGACTCCTTCCTCCGGAACCACTGGCAACGAGTGTAATGGAACAGGACGTCCTCTGAAAAATCACCACTTATGTGTGGAGTTCCTCAGGGGGGCAGTCTATCTCCATTGTTATTTAACATCTATATGTGACCACTTGCTCAGCTGGTTCAGAGTTATGGGCTGGAGTGTTATCAGTATGCTGATGACACCCAGCTCCTCCTACGGATGGACGGCCGACCGGACTTGGTTCCCGATAACTTCACATCTTGCCTTGAGGCCGTAACAGGTTGGCTGCATTCCAGTAGACTGAGGGTGAATCCAGCAAAGACAGAGATCTTGTGGCTGGGTCGTCCTGGATTAGATGAGGTTAGGTTGCCCACCATAGATGGTGAACCCCTTTCTCCAGCTATTACTATCAAAAGCCTTGGTGTCATTTTTGACTCATTATTGACAATGGAGGCCCAGGTCTCTGCCATCAGTAAGTCGGCCTTTTTCCATCTTCAGCAGGCTAGGCAGCTGGTGCCCTACCTGTCCGGGGATGACCTGGCCACAGTGGTTCATGCCACAGTAACTTCAAGACTTGACTATTGTAATGCCCTTTATGTTGGCCTTACCTTGTCAGTGACCCAGAAACTTCAACTAGTACAGAATGTGGTGGCCAGACTCCTCACAGGAACCCCCGTGTAACACCTCAAGGTCCCTGGAGATCCCCCTAGCAAACCACACAAGGCCAACTGCAGTTCAAAGCTTTATTTAGAATAATGAAATAGGAAAGGCATAGAAATAATGCTTCAAAAACTGGGAGCAATGAAGTATCAGAGTTCAGTCTCCTGCAGTTGCAAAGGCAAAGGTAATCTAGTCCCAAAATGGGTTGTAGCAATTAAGTAATAATGTTCAGCCACTGGAGGTTTTCCAGGCCAAGGTAAATAGTTCAAAGATGCTGTAGCAATATAGCAGCAAAGTAGTCTCTGTAGATTCCAAAGGACACAGCCTGTTGATGCCTCAACGGCCAATCCAAATGGCCACGTTGGACCCCACACTTGATAAAGCAAAGTAAAGTCCCAAAACAAAGAGGACCCCCTTTGGTCCCTTCAGTGAAGCTTGGCAATGTAAATAATGAGAAAAGGTAATACTTAGTCTCTAGATGTTCCCTGGCGTCACATGAAACAATAGCAAGTCCAAAAGCACAAAGCATGGAAGGATCTTCTTGACAAAGGCCAATTCCAACAAAGTAAAAGCAACTTGGCAAACAGAATCCATATGCAGGCGGCTACCAACCTCCGGTCCTGGTCTTGGTGAGCATTAAGTATTGCAATGCAATAGTCCAGAATAAAATGGATACACAAGGGATCTTCTTGCCCGAAAGGGCTAGTCCAAGGCAAGGTAAAGACAGCTTAGCAAAACAGAGTTCAATACAGGGCAGCTACGATCCGCCCGGCCCTTGGTCTTGGTTGAATGTTACATTGTCTCGAGATGCATCAAGGTTCCCAGTCTCCCCAGTTATACCTTGGGGACCCTTTGAAGTCTCCGACGTACCCTGCATCGCATGTTTCCCAGCAGAGGCACACCATCTGGCTGTGCATCTCTCTTCCCACAGAGGAAAGGTATGCAAGCCAATTATTCCTGGCAGCTGGGCTAGGGAGTAATCACTTTCAGTTTCCCAGCATCTCTTATCAAAGGAAAAAAGCCTCTTTGCTTGTAACAGCCTTGAATATAGTTTCTCTCACACACAGGCTGCAGCTGGATTTCTTGAGACTCCCATGAGAAACGATATAAAACCTGTTCTATACTGACTGCACTAGCTTCCAGTTAAGTTCCATATTACTCACAAGGTGCTGGTTCTAACCTTTAAGGCCTTGTATGGTCAAGGGCTGGCATACCTACTGGAAAAACCTCTCTCCGTGTCAACCCTTGAGATCGCCTCAATCAGATCATCAGAATCTATTACAGGTCCCAGGCCCTAAGGATGCCCATTTGACATCAACCCTGCGTATAACTTTTTGGGTGATCACCCCATCACTTTGGAATGCCCTCTCTCCTTACATCAGAGCCACCCGTGATCTAAAAGACTTTTGCACGGCTTGTAAAACGTGACTGTTTGAGAGGACGTTCGGCTGAGAATTGTTAGACTGGTAATTGTTAGTAGATGTTTTTAGATGCTAATTGTTTTTAGATGTTTTAGATGTTAGATACTTTAGATGTTTCAGGTATTTAGCTGTGTGTTTTACTGTAAATCACCTAGAGCCATAAATCCCAAAATAAAATAAATAAATAAATAAATAATTGCATTCTCTAAGCTTTCCTTTCTTCTGATGTGGCCACTATATTTTATGTTTTTGGCTATTGAAGTCCCCAAAAGTTTGGTAGCTGGATTTCTATATTGTTGTGTCCCAGCTGAGACATCTAACTTGTTTCTATGTCTGCTATCCACCAACTATGGGATGTCTTTAGAATGTCTTTCACATTGTATGTAATTGAAGTAAAATTGTTGGATGTGTGTCCCTTCTGCCATATGGAAATAGCCATATTTTCTGCAATACTGATAATATGGGTTTTTCTGTGTGCAAACATTCCTTGCTTGTAGCACATTAAGTGAATCTTACAGAAGTTCTGGCTCTCATGTCTCATTGCTTTTAGTGTAGGAATCTTGAAAAAAAACTGAGCCTGGAGGGGCAAAATTAAAATGTATTTGATGCCCAGGTGCTACTAAAAAAAGAAATACAATTAACAGCCTGAACATGCTAATCAACTCAGATTTGCACCTGTGAAGGCAATGATAGGAGGACTTGAGGAAGTTATGCAAGGAGAAAAATTACAGGAAGAAGATACTTGAAATAATATGAAAACACTACATCACTGGAAAGAGCTGAGAGAAAGGCATCTAAGGATTAGAGTTCTGAAAAGTTTGTGGGGGTTTTTTTTGCACTACATTGTCAATGATTACATGGACCTTTTCCAATCTTTGCTGAAAACTGGGAAGGAATGGTAGATGAGCACGAGGATCCCAAAATTGCAAAAGAGACTGGTCAAATTTACCTTTTTTAAAATAAACAAGGTGCTACTATTTTAAATCATAGCTATATCACTGGTAGTTCTGCGTCCTAAATCCATTAAGAGAAAGCTTCCTGATGTGTCATTTTGACATGTCAGGAGCTTTCCCCAAGGAGGCTAAGGATGCAGCCAGGTCCCTCTGGTAAATTTAGAGGGGAACAAGAGGGCTGGGAGGGGTTTGCAATGGGGATTGACCCCCAGAATCACAGAAGGCATTCCCAAGAATCAATCCCTATAGGCCCAATACCTGGAAAAATCCAGGCCTTGCAGTAAGTTCTGGATCTTTTCAGTTTTTTTAAATTCAGTGTAAATCAGGATATTCCAGTTTACTCTGGATTAATCTGAATTAACCTGAGGCTTTGCTTAGATGCCTCAGGTTAATCCGAAACCTATCATGGGTTGTATAGAAAGACCCTCAGAGGGGAACTTCAAGCCCCTATTCAGTACTACACAGAAATAAAGAATTATGGAAAATGGAATTGGACATATGAATTATCCTCAGCCTGCACCATCATCATTGTCATTGTCACAACTCTCTCCACTCCTGCCCCAAGTTACAAAAGTTGTAGCTTATCTTGAACATCATCAGAAAACAGCTGGAACAAGGAGGTATGTTGCATTGGGGAAAAAATCTAATACTTTCAGGTAAAGCTCCCAACAAACCCAGAGGTTTGTGATTATGCAGATTGATCTATTAGTGTTTCTTTGTGGACATTTTTGACTCAACCCATTATTGACTTGAGTCATGATTTAGCTGCCTGGCATCCCAATTTTGGAAAATAGCAGAATTTCTTTGGAGGAGGAGGATAACAACAAAAACAAGAGTAAGAGGTAGCAGAGGAGGGGACAGAGAGACAATAGCAATTCTAAACCATTCTCCTCAGGTTAAAGAGTTTCCCCAATATGGTCCACCATCCCTATAAATTCCTTTGAACTGTGCTTTTTCTGACAGAAAAGGGTGAATTGCTTTTCCATTTAGATGCGAAATAGATTACATGCACTGCTTCACACCCAGTTTTCAAAGCTGGAAGTGGACTTCTGACTACATTCAGATCCCCAGCGCCCACAATATTTGGCAATTTGCATTGCTTCTGACTAAGTGCAGGACAGAAAACTTTCCCTTGCCAGCCCTTTCTTACCATAATACTAAGTCAGGAATACAGCTCGGTCTGGCCTTGATAAGCAATTTTAATAAGGAAGAAGACATCGCCTTTTAACTATCTGCAGACTCACGTGAGTGAGAAGGTTATGAATCCAACTCTGATTAATGAAGGATTTGGGAATGTTCCTCTTTGTGGATTACAGCTTTCAGAAACACAACCCAGCCCAGTGATACAAAAAAAGAAAAGAAAAAAGAATATCCTTGAATAAATAAAAGTTATGTGGAAGTTAGGGGAGAGGCAAACAGCACTGCACATACAGGCAAAGTAGAAAGAAAACTTAGAAAGATAAAAAGTATGCCAGTAGGGAACAATTCCCAGCTTCATTTTAGACAAGCACTAGATGGAGACACTCCCCCTCCACACCATCTTTCTCCTCGGCATATATTGCAAACTCTACTATCTGATCCAGGAATTGAGGAAAATGGAAAGCAAATGCATTTTTGTATTATCATTGCATTATATGCCAGAGTTTTGCATTTACGTGTTCAGAAAAGCGAACAACTGGAATATAATCAAGCAGATATATCATAGACTCCCATATTCTCCAGCTGAGCAAAATGTGCCTAGAGTAGGTTAAGATGATATCTTTTATTGAATCAACTTTTTGGTGGAACTGCTACATTTCTCTTCTCCATAAAAGGGAGGGGGAAAATCAGACCAAGGGAAAAATAAGAGAGCGTTTGTGCTCACACAAACCCAAGCCTAATATGTACTAAATCTGCACACCAAATACCTTGAAACAGGAAGAAAAATCTCCTGTAGGAAAAAATAAATGAATTCAGTTGCAATTCAACCAGGAGATAACCTCTTTTAGAAACACTGGTTTTCTCTAGTGTGTTTATGAAGGCTGCAATTTTCAGCTGTTCGATTCAAAGCTGACTACAATGTCCAGGCTTGAGAATTCAGAAATATAATGGTCTGGTAGGCATTGCATCCTTTGGGATACTTTAAATTAAAGTGTTGGTGAGTAGAGATGACACTTCCCTTGGCGATCCCTCATTGTCTGAGTATGATGGCCATGCAAATGTAGTGTCTTGGCGGTAGATACGTAGGAGACTGTGGAGCCGGATTCTTGATCCACATGTTCTTCCACAGAGAGGACATTGGTTTCCAAGTGGAAGGCGGTCCCAGTCAGGGTTGGCTTGACATGCCTTCCTCTTGGCACATTTATCCCTTTGGCCCTCCATTGTGCCTCTTCGAATTCTGCAGCCCAGTTCTTGGTGACTATGCCACAATTTTTAAGGTTGGCTTTAAGTCCATCTTTGAATTTCTTTTCCTGTCCACCAACATTTTGTTTTTCATTGTTGAGTTGGAAGTATAGTAACTGCATTTAGACAACGTGGTCAGAACAGTGCAGTTGATGGCATAGGAGCATCACTTTAATGCTGGTGGTCTTTGCTTCTTCCAGCATGCTGACATTTGTCCATTAGTCTTCCCAAGAGATTTGCAGGATTTTTTGGAGGGGTATGGGGTAAAGGGCCGAAGAAGGAATGAAGTAGAGGAGGAGAAATAGGGAAGGCATTATGGTAGGATAGTAATCTGATAGTTTCATGGGTCTTTCTTTTAAGGCCTATTGCAAAGAAAAAAGCAAGAAAGAAAGGAAGAAAGGAAGAAAGGAAAAGGTGAAAACAGTTTTCCTTCCTCCTTGGCCTTTTAAAAATATCTTCATTATTATTGTATTATCTACTTCATTTTCCCCTAAAGAACTATATAAGTAGTATTTTATAGCATGTAGCCAGTTTTTTTTCTTACCATACCAACATATAATTTAGGTTGAATGCTAGTGATTGTCCCAAGGTGACTATATGAGCATTGTGGCTAGATGGGAGTTTGACACTAGTAAAGGTTAAGTATAAGAAAAACCAAGATTACGGCAACCAGAATGATGAATAACTGGCAAACAGAGAGAGAAAATGTAGAGGCAGTGACAGAATGTGTATTTCTAGGTGCAAAGATTACTGCAGATGCAGACTGCAGCCAGGAAATCAGAAGATGTTTACTTCTTGGGAGGAGAGCAATGACCAAGCTTGATAAAATATTGAAGAGTAGAGACATCACACTGGCAATGAAGATCCTCATAGTTAAAGCAATGGTAGTAACCTACGGATGTGGGAGCTGGACCATAAGGAAGGCTGAGTGAAGGAAGATAGATGCTTTTGAACTGTGGTGCTGGAGGAAAACTCTAAGAGTGCCTTGCACCGTGAGAAGATCCAACAAGTCCATACTTCAGGAAATAAAGCCCGACTGCTCATTGGAAGGAAGGATATTAGAGGCAAAGATGAAGTACTTTGGCTACATCATGAGAAGACGGGAAAGCTGAGAGAAGACAATGATGCTGGGGAAAATGGAAGGAAAAACGAGGAGGGGCCGACCAAGGGCAAAATGGATGGATGGTATCCTTGAAATGACTGGCTTGACTCTGAAGGAGCTGGGGGTGGTGATGGCTGACAGGGAGCTCTGATGTGGGCTGGTCCATGAGGTCACGAAGAGTTGGTAGCAACTGAACAAATAAACAACAACAACAAAGGTTGAGAATTCTCAAATTCAAAATACTACAAAATCCAAAGTTATTCACCTGAGGGGCTGAGATAGTGACATCTTTGCTTTCTGCTGGTTCAATGTACAGTAGGGATGCTTACACTTTTTCAGCATGCAAGCTACTTATAAAACAACCAAGTCAAAATGATCTACCTACCCACTACAAAAATGTAAAACATATTTTGATAGAAGAAATAAGGGACATTTAAATGATTTTTCACAAAAATAAGGGACACTTCATAAAAACTCTTTTGAGATACAGCATTCAGGTCTGGGCACCTGTTTTTAAAATTTATATAGAGTTCAAGGCTGAATAATAATAATAATAATAATAATAATAATGTTTATACCCCACCACCATCTCCCCAAAGGGGACTCGGGGCAGCTCACATGAGGCCAAGCCCAAAATGAACAAGGCCGGAGCCTCAAAATTGGTTAATTTTGCAGAATGTACTGGAAGGGAGGAGGGGCTGGCATAGTGTGCTGCCAGCCCCTTCTCCTCATTCTGCAATAAGACATCGCTGAGTGAGGAACACCTTGGAGCCCATCCAGCACCAGGTCTGTGCAGAGGCCATGAGGGAGGCCCAGAGTTCATCCTCCAGGCTTGAACTGGCCCCTGCCCTTCGTAGGCCTCTGCTAAATTTAGTTATATCTAAGTTTAATTCTGCCTGGCTTCCCTGGACAGGAGCCAGGCCTGGAGGGCTTTGTTTTGATTGCCCCCTTCCTATAACATAATATTACTTTAAGTCCCCCTCCTCGTGGCACAGTGGGTTAAACCACTGAGCTGCTGAACTTGCTAACTGGAAGGTTGGAGGTTGCCACTGCTAGCCTCAGCTTCTTCTTAAAAGGGCCCTGGGGTGGGATTCCCTTACTCACCCTTGTCCTCTTCACTTCAGGGCCTCATGGCCATGCCAGGGCCATGGAGGTGGCCATTTTGTGGGTGGGGCCATTGCCACCATCTTTAAAGGGTGGCACCCATTGCAGGGGGTGGAGACTCAGCTGCCATTTTGGTGAGGTCAGTGGCCATCTTGGGGGTGGGGCCATGGTAGCCATTTTGTGTTAGGCTTGGTGGCCATTTTGGTAAGGTCAAAATAAATAATTTTAAATAACTAAATAAAATTAATAATAATAAATAGTAATTAACATATACATGTTATGATACAATACATATGCAAGCTGACTGCATTAAATCACTACTGACCAAGTAGGCATGCATTCAAAGCAAGCCCTGGGGGCAGATGAGCTCCTTACTGTTAATAGTCTAGCTTGCTGTTGACCTATGCAATCTTAAAGATAGTTGCATCTGCTACTTGGCAGCTGAATGCATTAAATCACTACTGAACAAGTAGGCATGCAGTCAAAGCAGCCTGGGGGCAGAGTGAGCTCTTTACTGTTAATAGTCTAGCTTGCTGTTGACCTATGCAACCTTAAACATAGTTGCATCTGCTACTTGGCAGCTGACTGCATTAAATCACTACTGAACAAGTAGGCATGCAGTCAAAGCAAGCCTGGGGGCAGAGTGAGCTCCCTTACTATTAATAGTCTAGCTTGCTGTTGACCTATGCAACCTTAAAGATAGTTGCATCTGCTACTTGGCAGCTGAATGCATTAAATCACTACTGAACAAGTAGGCATGCAGTCAAAGCAGCCTGGGGGCAGAGTGAGCTCCTTACTGTTAATAGTCTAGCTTGCTGTTGACCTATGCAACCTTAAACATAGTTGCATCTGCTACTTGGCAGCTGACTGCATTAAATCACTACTGAACAAGTAGGCATGCAGTCAAAGCAGCCTGGGGGCAGAGTGAGCTCCTTACTGTTAATAGTCTAGCTTGCTGTTGACCTATGCAACCTTAAACATAGTTGCATCTGCTACTTGGCAGCTGACTGCATTAAATCACTACTGAACAAGTAGGCATGCAGTCAAAGCAAGCCCTGGGGGCAGAGTGAGCTCCTTACTGTTAATAGTCTAGCTTGCTGTTGACCTATGCAACCTTAAAGATAGTTGCATCTGCTACTTGGCAGCTGAATGCATTAAATCACTACTGAACAAGTAGGCATGCATTCAAAGCAAGCCCTGGGGGCAGAGTGAGCTCCTTACTGTTAATAGTCTGGCTTGCTGTTGACCTAGGAAGCCTTACTTGATAGTTGCATCCGTGAGTGGTTGCCAACTGCATTAAAATAATTACTGATCAAGACGTCTGTGGTCAAAGCTAGCCGACGGGCAGAGGAAGCTCTCGACAGTTGATAGTCTAGCTTGCTGTTGACCTATGCAACCTCAAAGATAGTTGCATCCGCTAGTTTGGCAGCCAACTGCATTAAAGTCATTACTGACCAAGGAGTCATGTGTTTAAAGCAAGTCTGGGGGCAGGGTGAGATCGCGACGGTTAATAGTCTAGCTTGCTATTGACCTAGGCAACCTTATTTTGATAGTTGCATTTGCTAAATGGGTAGCCAACTGCGTTAAATCACTACTGCAGGGGAAGTCATGTGTTCAGAGCAAGCCTGGAGGCAGAGTGAGCTCCCAACTATTAATAGTCTAGCTTGCTGTTGACCTATGCAACTCTAATTGATAGTTGCATTTGCTAGATGGAAGCCAGCTGCATTAAATCAATATGGACCAAGAAGTCAGGTGTTCGAAGTAAGCCTGGGGTGGGAGTGAGCTACCGACTGTTAATAGTCTAGCTTGCTGTTGTCCATGCAACCGTAATTGATGGTTGTGTCGGCTAGTGTGTGGACAGCTGCATTAAAGCACTACTGACCAAGAGGTCATGTGTTCAAAGAGAGCATGGGGGTAGAGTGAGCTCCCAGCTGTTGATAGTTTAGCTTGCGGTTGGCCTAGGCAATCTTAATGTTAGTTGCATCTGCAAGTTGGTGGCCACTGCGTAAAATTATTTACTGACCAAGAAGTCAGGTTTTCAATGCAAGCTTGGGGGCTGAGTGAGCTCCCGACTGTTAATAGTCTAGCTTGCTGTTGGCCTAGGCAATCTTAATTGTTAGTTGCATCTGCTAGTTGATGGCCACTGTGTAAAATCATTTACTGACCAAGAAGTCATGTTTCCAATGCAAGCTAGGGGGCTGAGTGAGCTCCCGACTGTTAATAGTCTAGCTTGCCGTTGACCTATGCAACTCTAAAGATAGTTGCATCTGCTAATTGAGAGCCTACTGCATTAAATCACTACTGACCGAGAAGTCATGTGTGCAAAAGCAAGCCTGGGAGCAGAGTGAGCTCCTGATTGTAATAGTTAGCGTGTGGTTGACCTATGCAACCTTGAAGATAGTTGCATCTGCGGGTTCGTAGCCAGCTGCATTAAATCACTGCGGACCGAGAAGTCATGCGTCAAAGCCAGCCTTGGGGCAGAGGCGACTTCTGAATACAGGTGCTCATGTGGTGGTAAACCCCAACTATAGAATTATTGTTTGCGTCATAGCTGGAATTTTACTACTGTTATGAATTCTAAAGTAAACACTGATGGGTAGGCTTTCGTTTCATTGCGCTGGATCAAATTTTACACATGTGGACACGGATGGGTTGCGGACAACTGACATTGACATTGGGAGTGGTGACTGCTGGGATTTGTAGTTCGCTTGCGCGTAGAGCATTGTGACTTCACTGATGATGGAGTTGGGCCGAACTTTCCACACAGTGCTCCCTGAAGAGACGCACTGGCATGAGGCACCCTCCATCCTCACATGCTCTTACTTATGTGTCGCATTCCCGGGATTACTCCTTTGGTATTAAGATGGGACCCCATTCACTGTGACATAGTTCATCCCAGTAGTTAACCAGTTTTCTCATTTCAGGCATGTGCAAGGGTGTGGAGAATATTGGCCAACCTTTCAGATAGGAAGGGGATCCCATCAAGGGTTCCTCTAAGTCCATTTCAAGGCCCTTGGTCCATTAAATGCCTCTAATTTAAGCCATGTTATACACACACGCCCTTGCCAAGCAAATCCCATCGAGCAACGTTAAATTCAGTAAATACTGATGGGTCAAAACAGGGGGTCTGGCAATGTAAAGGACTGGAATTGGAGGTCAGGAATGCCTTAAGGGTGGCCGTTTATGCCTCAGGGCGTTGAGGCTTAGAAGTACACGTTGGTCGGATGTTTCGGTTTGCTTGCTCTCCATGTTCTGTGGGTGTTGCACCTTCGGTGACTCTTATACTGGTGTTTGACGTTTGGTTGTACTTCAGTCTGGTTCCGTTCATTTGTGGGCTTTAGCAGGGGCATAGTCCCAGCCGTTAGTCCGGCACAATACAGCCAGCCCATCTGGGGATGGTTGCGGCCAAAACTTTAAGGGTAGTGTATTAGCTCTGGCCTCAAACATCGTGTGATCTTGTACGTGAGGGTCTATGAGTTTGAGGAATTTGGAAGGGCATACGCCATGCCGCATGAATGGGTAGCCTCCTTTCTCCACGATCGGGGACAGCGCGTGGAGAGGGGGGGGGAGGTCTCCAGGAGGCTCCCATTAAGTTGTGGGGTCCCCCAGGGGGCCATCCTCTCACCCTTATTATTCAACATTTACATGCGCCCCCTGGCCCAGCTGGCCCGCGACTTTGGTCTGGAGTGTTATCAGTATGCGGATGACACCCAGCTTTTTGCTGAGAATGGACGGCAGGCCGGATACCGTACCCGATTGTTTCCATCGATGCCTAGAAGCCGTGACTGGATGGCTGCGGGCCAGCCGGCTGAAGGTGAACCCCGTCGAAGACGGAGATCTTGTGGCCTGGTCGACCTGGGCTGGATGAGTGCCGGTTGCCTGCCCTGGATGGCGAGCAGCTTAGCCCGTCATCTTTGGTTAAGAGCTTGGGTGTTAGATTGGACCCCTGCTGACCATGGAGGCCCAGGTCTCCATGGTCAGCAGGACGCCATTCTTTCACCTACGACAGGCCAGGCGACTGGCCCCTACCTGTCCAGGGCTGACCTGGCCACGGTGATCCAAGTGATGGTCATCTCGAGGCTGGACTACTGTAACGCCCTCTACATGGGCCTTCCTTTGTCGACAATCCGGAAACTCAAGCTGGTGCAGAATGCTGCAGCTCGCCTACTGGTGGGAGCACCAGTGAGGGAGCATATTACTCCCATCCTTCTGCAACTGCACTTGCTTCCTATTGAGTACCGGATTGCCTTCAAGGTGTTGGTTTTAACCTTTAAGGCCTTGCACGGTCTAGGGCCTGTGTACCTGAGGGACCGCCTTACCCCGAACGTTCCCCCGAGATCACTGCGCTCGGAAGAGCAAAATTTGCTGGTTATACCATCGTCTCCCGCTCCTGTCACTTGTCCAGTACAAGACAGAGAGCCTTCTCTCTGCGGCGGCTCCAGCACTCTGGAACTCGCTCCCTAACCACACTCGAATGGTTCCCCGAACTTCTCCCTTTCGAAGGGAATGCAAGACGGCCCTCTTCAGATTGGCATTCGGGTAACCTCAAACCCTATTGGGTCTGTCCCGTCTCAGTTAGGAACCGTAGACTATACCATCAGTGTTACGTACAACTGTTTTTACTGTATGTTTTATTATATGTTTTATGTTTTTATGATGTGTTCTACTGTTGTGCTATGTTTTACTGTATGCTCGCTTTTTGTGATCCGCCCCGAGCCTGCGGGAGGGCGGAATATAAAATCGAATAAATAAATAAATAAATAAATAAATAAATAAAATAACACAGTTTTGGGTGTTTCAAAGGTGGGGTTGGCCCCACAAGTGACCAGGGGGCAATTAGCTGTGCTGGCTTATTGCTTATGGGCTCTGAGTATTTCAGATTATATTAACGGTTGGTGGCATAGAAAGTTAGCTTGGTGGTCGTGCAGTCTGGGTCAGACTCACGATAGCAGAAATTTGAGCTCCCTGCAATTGGGAAGGCCCTGGAGCTCGTGTACCACGAGGCGTCGGACACACAGGAGCAAATTTGTTTCATGCCAACGCTTGGACAGCTCCTTTGCAGCCCTATTGGATCAGCAAGGTAGTCCAGTATCTAAAATTGACAGGTTTATGCGGGCCCTGGTTGATTTTGAACTAACAATAACGCATAAGGGGCGAAGAGTGGCTGGTGCCGTCAGCCAAATCTGATTTGGGGTCTAGAGGCAATGTCATTAAGTTGGCAAAGTGTAGTGACCCCGTTTTATGGCCAGTTGAGGCTTTGGTGCTATTCAAACAGATTAGCAAGCCTGGGCCTGGTTACCGTTTGGTAAGCCGGATGGCATACAGCTAACAACTTACCAGTTGTATATAGGCACCAGTAAGGTGCTAAGGATGATGGGTTTGGTGCAATACAGGTTTTGCAACCCACTCTTGCTGCATTGGAGAAGCCTCATTGGCCAATGCTATGGGACATGACTCGGAGGTGATCAAACCCTGGGCAGATGGAAATCAAATGCCTTCAGGAAATACGTGGTACGCCGTTGTCATAAGTTGATTGTGCCGATCCATGAGATCCGTTTTGCTGAACCATGGTTGGAGTATCCTCGTCTGCGGGCACAGTTATTTTTACTGGGCTGCAAGGCAGGACATGAGGACTCATTATGGTCAGCATTTTGGGGCAATACAGGTTTGAAACCCACGCTTGCTGCATTGGAGAAGCTTCGGTGGTCAATGCTATCGGACAAGACTCGGAGGGGTTAAACCCCGTGCATATGGAAATAAAACGCTTTCAGGAAATGCGTGGTACTCCCACTGTAGTAAGTTGTTTGGGGCGATCTCGTTGGGATCCATTTTGCTGAACCATGGATGGAGTATCCTCGTCTGCGGGCACAGTTATTTTGCTGGGCAGCTGGGCAGGCCATGAGGACTCATTATGGCCAGCTTTCTGGGGCAATACAGGTTGCAACCCACTATTGCTGCATTGGAAGCTTCGGTGGCCAATGCTATGTGATGTGACTCGGAGAGAGAAAAAAAAGAAAAGGAAAAAAAAAAAAAAAAACCCTGGGCAGATGGAAATTAAATGCCTTCAGGAAATACGTGTGTACTCCGTTGTCATAATTAATGTTGGATCTGTCGTTTCAGATCCTGCGTTGCTGAACCATAAATGGAGGATCCTCGTCTGCGGGCACAGTTTCATTCACTGGGCTTCAAGGCGGGCCATGAGGACTCATTATGGTCAGCATTTAGACCTCGCATCCGTCGCTCCTGTTGAGTGGCATGGGATCAGAGGTATGCGTTGGGACGGTTTCCTCCCGCTTTTGTTGCAGTCTAGGAGAGGGCCCCCAGACATTTGATGAAACACCTCAGAGGCAATGATCTGGGCCTTTCAAAGGGTAGGGCCCTGTACTTGCAAGCTTGGAACGACATTTGTAAAATATGGCATGCATGGCCACGGGTGCACATCGCCTGGTCTGCGATCATCCCTCACTTCCGGTGGTTGGATTGCAGGGTTGTTTTTTAAAAAAATTTTAAAATGGAATCAGCCAGGAAGCGGATGAACCGGGCCATGCGCGCGGCGCTTGCAAGCGGTAGGGGCTCCTACATATCTCATGGGCAGATCTTGTTTGGCAGCCCTCACCTTTACAGATCAGATGGAATCTATTTGTCTGATATGGGCAATTCTTTGTTTTTTGCACGATTTAAGGAGGGGTGTTCAGTTAATAGTAGATGGCTTGGTGGAGGATGGGAGCTAAATAGGACATTTGCGCCCAATCTGTGGTGTAAATAGTTTAGTTATTCAAAGGTTTGTATACACTTAAGGCACCCCTTAAGGGTGTGGGGCATTATGAAAACACTCACCTAGATGGTTAATTTTAGGGGTGAGGTGATGGTGAATGTCCCAGAAGCGGGGAGAGTCTAGTCTCAAAAGTTGAGAGAGATTTCTCCTGATGTTTCCCTTACGGGTTGCCCGGGTTGAAATATACAGGGGACCCAGGTAGTACGCCTTAATAGCTGAGGGTAGACTTTAGGAGACGCTACCCCAGCTTACACACACCAAGTTGAACTGACACCAAAAGGTTAGTTGAGTTACAAGTTAAATAGGTAACTATTTAAGAAAAGTTGCCCAAAATTTGAAACCATATATATTTGTGTCTGTCTCGTTATTTCGGGGGGTTGGAAGACAATACACTTCGCCCTCCAACAAGTTGGGGGGCGGAGCAATTTTGTCTCCTCCCCTCGGAGAAGAGATTGGTTAATTTTGCAGAATGTACTGGAAGGGAGGAGGGGCTGGCATAGTGTGCTGCCAGCCCCTTCTCCCTCATTCTGCAATAAGACATCGCCCACCATTCCCGCCCATGGATAGTATAATAATGATCGCTCAAATGGTTTCACATTTGGGGGTTGGATAGGAATTCGCCCACAAGGGTTTTGCCTATCCTATACTGTCTATTAGGGGCTTAGATGGAATGGTCGGCTAGTAAACTAGCTAAGCGTAAATAGTTTAGTTATTCAAAGGTTTGTATACACTTAAGGCACCCCTTAAGGGTGTGGGGCATTATGAAAACACTCACCTAGACGGTTAATTTTAGGGGTGAGGTGATGGTGAATGTCCCAGAAGCGGGGAGAGTCTAGTCTCAAAAGTTGAGAGAGATTTCTCCTGATGTTTCCCTTACGGGTTGCCCGGGTTGAAATATACAGGGGACCCAGGTAGTACGCCTTAATGGCTGAGGGGTAGACTTTAGAAGACGCTACCCCAGCTTACACACACCAAGTTGAACTGACACCAAAAGGTTAGTTGAGTTACAAGTTAAATAGGTAACTATTTAATAAAAGTTGCCCAAAATTTGAAACCATATATATTTGTGGCTGTCTCATTATTTCGGGGGGTTGGAAGACAAATGCATTTCAATACAATAACATGCAAAATATAAAACAGCATTAAAGTAAAAATAAAAAGTATATATATATATATATAGAGAGAGAGAGAGAGAGAGAGAGAGAGAGAGAGAGAGAGAGAGAGAGAGCGCTTCTGGTTGGTAACATTAAGTAAGAATTTTCAAAGTAGAGATAGATATCTAGAGTATTTTGAAAGATACCTACCTATTCCTTCCCCCCTTTTTCTTCCTCTTCCCCTTTCTTCCCTGTCTGACTCTTTCTGTCATTCCTTCTTTCACTGTTTGGTGTCATCCTTCCTCTTTCTTTCTTTCTTTCTTTCTTTCTTTCTTTCCGTCCCCCTCTCTCTACTTCTTCGTCTCCTTTCTTCCCTCCTTGTTTCCTTCCTTTCACTTTTTATTTCCTGTTCTCCCCTCTTCCTTCTTTTCCTCTTTCCTGTGGCCCAGTCTGTATATATGTGTGTGTGTGTGTGTGTGTGTATATATATGTGTGTGTGTGTGTACATATGTGTGTTTGTGTATATGTGTGTGCTTATGATTGTGTGTATATGTGTATATGTATATTGTGTATGTGTGTGCTTGTGTATATGTCTGTGTTTGTATATGTATATGAGTGTATATGTGTACAGATGTGTGTATGTATGTGTGCATGTGTATATTTCTGTGCATGTATATAGCAGAAGATCCTCTTTCCAATTCTTTTTATGCAACAACAGTTCACAGCCACTTTAAGTGTAATGGAACTCTTAAGACTAGCTAACATTAGTGGTGTAATGGTTTCTTGGACATGGTTAACAGCAGAGTCTAGCTGATTCCTTGTGTATATGTGCGTGGGTGAATATGTGGGGGTGGAGGCAAAGAGAAGTTCTATTCCGATATTCCGAAAGAGGTTATTGTGAATGCCTGAGCAAAAGGAGCAGCCTAGATCCATCTTGCTCCATTGTTTCTCCCTTCATGTGAACAGCAGTTTTATAACAGAGAGCCTTTACTATATGTGGAGGCTTTCCACGTGATCTGGAAACCTGAAAAATCAGACCATTGAGATGACTGCTCTACATGTGAAGAGAGTAAAAATGCAGGGTAGAGTTCAATTGTCAACTCCTGCAATGAGTTTTATATTAGAATGATGGGACCCGCAGTGCTTTTGTCTATGCTCTTATCTACTGCTTGATGTTGGGTTGTTCAGTGTAGTGGAGTTGAGGATGAAATGCAGCTGTGCCTAGCAAAGCTTGCTTCAAGGTCATTCCTGTAGGGAGACTATTATGGAAGAGGAGAAGAGCCAAGAGCTGGGAAGAGGGATAATTGAGATGAAATCTTGTGAAAATGCTTAAGTATACTGTGTAACTGACTGGCTTTCAATTCTGTCAACAATTGTATGCTGTGACCAACACTTGTTTCCAGGATAAAGTTTTGTGAACTTGCAGACATTTGTTTTTCTGGACTGGAGTTTGCTAGTACATTACACCAACCAATCTGCACTTTCTGCTTGCACATTTATTGTAACATACCTTTAAAAAATCTGAATAGGGCAAAAGAGAGGGGAGGGGAATCTATTCAGTGTGCAGCGTGAATAAGGAAAACACTTTTTTCTCATTCAGAATGTGTGCAAGAAAAATATTGTTTACTTGTTTGTTTTTGTTTTAGTTGCACTGGAAGAAAAAATAGTAGCAAGCCATGGTTGATCAAAAACAGTGATGTTTTTAAATTATCAGATTGCTTTTACTTAAATTGTTTGTTTTTCAAGGTTTAAATAAGATTTTAAAACTGATGGATCAAAATATGAGTCATACAAAATGAGACACCTATCCAGACCCTACAAATTGGAAGATAAATACATGTCGCCCCCTTGTGGGCCATGACCCTTGACCTCCCTGATAAACAACACAAGGGCAAGGGTACAACCGGGTTTTATTGGTGATAGCAAGGCAAAGGTAAAAGGTCCAAAGGCAGTTGTTATAGGGCCTCTGGATAGTAGCTTTAACAGGGAGTAGCAAGGAGTAAATAGTCCCGTAACAAACAGGAATAGCAGGGTTGCAGCGACCCGTTACAATAGGGCCGCGGGCAGGAATCAAGCCGGATGCCAAAGGGAAAACTCAGGAAAGGATTCAGCCAATGCAAAAGGCCGGGATGTGCTAGATGATCTCTGTGGGGCTCAGCCGGCGCAAGAAGGCTGAGCTCCGTAGAAAGAATGCAAGGAAGTTCAGCAGGCAATTAGTCTTTCATGGGATCGTCCCAAGACTCCTCGATGAACTGGGGCACGGCTCAGTGCAGGGCAGGGCAATAGTGTCTCTGGAAGAAATCTCTGCCGATGCAGTAAACAGGGCAGCTCCCTGCAAGCACTAAAGGTTCGTAGATAAGATCCCATGCAGAGGGAATCTTGGAACTCAAACCGGGTGAAAGGAAGATCTCTCAAGGGAATTCTCGCCGTAGCGAGAGGCAGGGACAGTTGCAGCAACTCACCGCTGGTCCTGAAGAATCCTTGCCGGGGCAAGGAAGCAGGAAGCAGTGCTTACTGTAGCATGAGTCCAGAAACCCTGAAGGATCCCTGCAGGCAGGAAGGCAGGAGCAGTGCTTCCATAGCTTTGAGTCCAAGAACCTCGAGGGATCCCTGGCTGGGACACAGGAGCAGGTATGAGGTTTTAGCAGCAGAGAGTCCAACCGCAGGGATGACCTCAGGCTTCCCTCTCCGGTTCCAACAGTGACCTGTAGTGCAGGCTAGGCACGGCCAAGCCGCAGATGAAGCAGGGTCCTGGCACGGTGGAGCAGAGACGAACCGGCTCGGAGCTGGCTGGCTGGCTTTCCCTGGGAGGGAAGGCCCCAGCGGCCGTTCCCTCAGTCCATCTTGAATGCGATGTTGGTAAGAGACAAAGACTGGAGGGTGCACTGAGCAATTATAGCATTCGGAGAGTGCGTTGGACATCAAAACCTGTGATGGATGTTTCTTAGCATGTTGACATGATCTCAGGCCTCTTGGAATGCGGATCTCATTACCGGGGCCCACCTGGCTCAAGGGAGGCATTCTCCCAGTCGCCTTCACTATCAGCTGCCGGCGCAACCCGTCCTTGGAGGCCCTGTTAAGATTATCTTTCCTTAGGTTCACACAGGCCAAGCCCGAAAGGCTTGCACACAGTTCATGAGCAGGGGAAGCTGTTGCAGGATGGAAGTTTCGATTTCCTAGGCTGGAATGTCGCGCAGGACCAGATGCTGTCTGAGGCTGCCGCCGCTTAGGCCAAAACGCTGCCTGAAGCTGCTGGAGTGTAACATACATAGAGAACCTATAGGATTAAATAGTAAAACTGTATATAGAACATATTGTAGAAAACTAAATAAATTAATGGGGCTTTCTGATGCTGATGCATTCAGGGAAATGTAGTTTAGGGCAGGGTTTTTTGAATTCTTTGGCACTGCCTTACCAAACTACATTTCCCAGAGTTCTGTTTTTCTTCTCAGGGAACTCTGCTTTCCCTCCTCCTTTCCCTCTCCAAATGGCAAAGGAATGGGAGCCTTTTTGGCTTTGCTTTGCTTGCCTGTCATGAAAATGAAGCTGACTTTGGGAAGGAGCCTTCCGAGATTTACAAAATATGAATGAAAATGTTTCGATTCTAAAGTTTTTGGTGTGGGCCACACCCACGTGTCAGATAGTGCTTCTAATGAACAGATTTAATAAATGTTCTTATGACTTACAAAACTTCCCAAAATTTTGCACATTGCTATTAGATACCAGATCATATTGGAGGACTTAGACATTCTTAGTGAGAAACCTTTCTAGACACCCAGTAGAAGTTGACCATAGCTATAGAGGTGTTCTCTCTAGGTAAACAATTTTTTTAAGTTTTGGTTTTCCCACTTTGCGGGTCCTGCGTCCTGAACCTGTGAATACATAGAGGGCCGATACTTCTTCTGAATAACTTTCCCTCAGTTTTGAAACAGTAGTAATGGTGGCCATTTTGGACAGCAGGGTGGTGAATGCACTGAATCTTTACAGAAGTTAACATTTTGCGTCTTCTTTATGCATATAATCCAGTACCTTGGATAGTTCTTTCAAAACGAGAAAATGAAATCTAGAAATGATACACTTTCCTACCAATATGGAAGGCCCCAGTAATCATGAATTTGAAGGAAATGCACTCAGACCATACATTTGTTTTAAGAGTGGGGGAAAGTAGCATTCAGTATTAAAGTTACAGATTCATAACAAAGAGTTATGGATCTGTAACAGATTTGTATTAATTTTTAAAGTAAATCTATGTAAATGCCACCCCATCTTACCTGAAGATCTGCCCAAATGGGGCTCAAGGAGGACGATGTTTTCCAAACCTCAGATGCTTGCAAGAGGAATTTAAATGCAATTGGATTGGGCCAGAATATGTTACACTTACCCTATATATACTCATGTATACATCCAGAAATTTTAGTTAAAAAAGCAACCCCCCAAAAAACTCTGCTGATATATCCAAGAGTCAATGGAAGTAAGAGAGAGGGGGGGGGGAGAGAGAGAGAGAGAACCCCCTCTCTCAGTAGAATGGCAAATGCTTAGTCTGTCCTGGGAACACCTAAAAGAACCTCCCAGAACACAAAAAGGCTGGAAGCCATACCAACCCGTTGTGGTGCTGCTTCTGCCTTTTTGAATGCCTCCACAGAAAAATGGCAGTGGGGATCAGAGGTTGCTGATCCCCAAAGTCGCATTGGTGCTTTTGCCTCACTACAGAATGACCCTCAATTTATCCACTGGTCATAAAAATACATGAGGTTGACTTCTATAGTAGTTACACAGAAGTAGCTGCTTTTGACTACAACTGCCATTGTGTATATTGTTTATTATAGATAGATTTTTTTTGCTTTGCATGGTAATGCAGTTTGCATTCCCTGAATGAATAAACAAATTGAAACATAGTAATATTTTGATACTCACATTTTTCTAGATTTTGTGGTGTCTTCAATTTACTGTAATACACAAATATGGTTTTATGAATAATATTTAATGCATTATATTAGGGAAAACTGATAAAACCATATGGAGTCTTCTCTCTTCTGTAACCCAGTCCCTTGTAGCTCGAGGATAATGGTCTTCCAAGTGTAGTGTCTTGGCTGTGACTGTGGAGCTCTATTCTTCATCCGCATGTTTTCTCATGGTGAGGACATTGGTTTCCTGGTGAAAGGCCGTCCCAGTCAGGATTGGCTTGGAGCGCCTTCCTCTTGGGACATTTATCCCTTTTGCCCTCCATTCGTGCCTCTTTGAATTCCACAGCACTGCTGGTCTCACAGCAGGGACCACATTTCCCCTATTTTAAAAGATCTCCACTGGCTGCCCCTAGAGTTCAGAGTGCTCTACAAACTTTTGGTGCTCACTTTTAAAGCACGGCATAACATTGGGCCAGCCTACCTGAGCGCCCGGCTGACGGTCCAACGCAGCGAGAGGCCAGCACGTGCCATAAACGGTGATCGGATGACCATCCCTGGGGTGCGAGAGGCTCGGCTGGTAGAGACCCGGCGGAGAGCTTTCTCCGTGGCGGCCCCCATGATCTGGAACTCACTGCCACCCGCCCTCAGAGCCACTTCGACCCGGACTAGGTTCCTGTCAGACCTGAAAACCTGGCTCTTCCGCCTAGCGTTTGGGGCCTGATCGGTACCTTGAATGACTGAGCCTCTCCTTGCCGTCTGTATCTATGTTTTTAAATTGATGTACATTGATGTATTTTGGGGTTTTTAAATGATGTAAGTCGCCCGGAGCACCGGTGGTGGAGGGCGACTCACAAATATTAAAGTATTATTATTATTATTATTATATGAAGTGTCTGTGTTTGCTGATTGCATACACAGTGGTTCTATGTTGTTAATATTTTCATATAGGGGTTAACCTTGTCTCTGTGGTCCTCCAGATGTTATTGAACTATAGCTTCCACCTCAGCCCTGATCATTCTACATTGGCTGTGGCTAATTGTAGATGTGGTCCCATTTCTCCAGGGGCAGAGGTTCCCCACTCCTGTTTTAATATGTTCTCCTAGTCAATATAAACCAAAATCATGAAATTAAAAGCAACAAAGGACACATACACAACCCAGACAATTAAATGCTGAGCCTGATTCAGTTATTTAGTTCTGGACATGATTTGAATCAGATGGATATGGACTCAATGCATTCTGACTCAGCTCCTGAAATCAAATCAAGATTTTGTGATCCAAGATCACTCCTTTCTCTTTTACTTTGATTTGGGAAACCAAGGAATGTCAATTATGTTTCATTTTTCACACATTATCTGAACAGGGAACAGTTACTGTAATTCTAACAATTTTTGCATCAGACAAATAACAACAGCAGATTTTTGAAACCTTTGTCAGCTATTATTTGTAATTCATTTCACATTGCTTTTGTCCTTCCAGTGTTTTCTGAAGATCTAGAGAAGTGGTTCTTAAACTGTGGGCTGCAGACCACCAATGGGTCAGGCGAACGAAAATCTGGTCCACGAGCCTCTTTCCCCTC
Source organism: Anolis apletophallus (assembly GCA_030556195.1). Classification (NCBI taxonomy): domain Eukaryota; kingdom Metazoa; phylum Chordata; class Lepidosauria; order Squamata; family Anolidae; genus Anolis; species Anolis apletophallus. The sequence continues at coordinate 102,034,110 of JARBWK010000009.1, forward strand.
TATTTTATGTTATTTTATTTCTGCTTCTTTTGCGCTGCCTGCCACTCCTTCCCTGTTGCTGACCATGGCGTATATTCTGTATCAGAAACTAGATCTGATGTGGTCTATCCACTGCAATTTTCTGAATCAGAACCCCAAACCAAGTTGACCAAAAACTGATTCGCAATCCTTTTTGTACTATTGTTGGAAAATGGTTCCTGGTCAAAGTGGTCTCTGGTCAAAGTGGCCCCGGTCAAGTGATCCTGATCAAAAAAAGGTTGGGAACCACTGATCCAGAGTATTTGTTGTAAGATAGATTATAATGATGTCATCAAATGCTTTTTAACTTTATTTTACCAACAAATCAACTGGTGAGATTTAATGATGTAGCATAAGTGTGTGTGTGTGTGTGTGTGTGTGTGTGTGTGTGTGTAGTAGGATGATAAGATATATTTTGCTATTATCAGCAGTCTGTGATGAAAATCACAACATTTAAGGCATTTGAATGGTGTTGGAAACTGCCCTCTTATTTGCATAGTCCTTTTCCACATTGAGGGTAGGCAAAAGGTTCTGTGGGCTTGGTCTTCTACGTATTACTTGGATTTTTATCTGGCTGTATCCTGGGCAAGACTGCTTGCTGCCATCTCTTAAGGTAATGCAGCAGGGTGATAGTATTATAAAGTGGTTTTCATATATTTATTTCTTGCCTACAGTGAAGGCAGGTAGAAATCCTGGAATCCTTTCCTATCTCAAAACTATCTTAGACACATCTCTGCCTTTTTGTACTGACTCAAACTGCTTGCCTTTCATGTGGAACCTAAATAACAAGAAGACAGGACTTTCCCAGCAACAGCAACTCCCCCCAACTGCCAAAGGTAATCAGGCTGACACTATCCCCTTTGAACTTATCAGGCTCAGCCAAGACTGCACTGTTTCTCATGTGCTTTACCTTCCATAACTAGGATTGTCTTATGAAACTGTTTTAAATACATGAATTTCAAAATGGTTTTTGTAAAATGTTAGTTTGATTTATATTAAAATAATGTTTTATCTAGGTACATAGCTGTAGGTAATAAGCAAATATTGAAATAACTAAAATAACATAAAATAAACAACTAGGGACAATTGGGATTGTGTAGAAAGGGGTAGAAAGAATATCTTGCTACCTAAAATGCACACAGTAACTCATTACAAAGTTAAACCAACAAGAAAGACAAACAGAAAAGTTAGGCTGATTCAACAAGAATTATAGCCAACCATCTCACTACAGTTCATCATGGTCTGCTACTAATACAAATGAAGAAATAATAGAGAAGACTGAAAATAATAGAAAGAACTTCTTCTCATGAGTACTGCGATTGGAGTATACTCATGAATTAATATTCCTGATAGCATATTAGAGATGCCAATGAGCAAAGCAGAGCCCCCCTTCCCACTAGAACTTTGGCATCTCTTTTATGTGATCATGTCGAAAACACACCAACTGGCATCTTTTTATGAATTAGTATGACATAAATCTGAATCATGCCATCATAATGCACTTTTATAGTTGCAGAGGTTAAAAAGTCTTTTTCAACATCATAACAACCAAAATCATCACAAAATTGGTGGCAGGATAAAACTTCAGGCAGGCTTTTAAAGATGAAGGTGTTTAAGACCATCAAGGTCTGCTGTGGTTTTGTGGTATGGTTTTATATGCTTTTATGGTTTTTAAGCTGAATTGTTTTAATATTAATGTTGTTTAATACTGTTTTAATATTTGTATAGTTTAAGTTGCATTGGAATGCTTTTAGTTTTGAGCTACTTTGAGTGTCCATAAGGAGAGAAAAGTGTGATATACGAGGGTTGAATGAAAAGTAATGCCTCCACCTTCGTAACTCCTCAACATATGGCAGTACTGGTATGCGGCAGGTACTAGCTTGTTCAGTAGATTCTTCTCTACAGTTCTATTTTGGTGGGAAGCCTTAGCATTGAACGGTTGTGTTGTTAAAGTGCAAAGTATGGAACCCTGCACAGACAGACCGTCAATGCGACTTAAGCAACGTGCAGTCATTGAATTATTGACAGCAGAAGTTGTCACCCCAAAGGAGATTCATCAGAGAATGCAAGCTGTTTATGGTGATTGTGTTGATGTGAGTACTGTGCATCATTGGGCAAGTAAATTTAAAGATGATGAGGTGGGGACATCTGACTTGCATGACAAACAAAGAGTTGGACATCCTGTGACAGCAATCACCGAGTTTTACAAACAAAAGGTTGACATATTGTTTTAGGACAATCATCGTATCACTCAGAGAGAAATGTCAAGCATATCGGCATTTCACAAGAATGTGTGGGTCACATTATTGCTTTGCTTGGCTATTGGAAGATCTGTGCACGATGGGAACACAGCAGAACTTCAGAGACTGGATCTCACTACTATAAAGCATCCTCCATTCAGTCCAGATTTAGCACCATCTGACTTCCATCTGTTCCCGATATTGAAAGAAGATCTGCAGAGACATCATTATGCTTCTGATGAAGACGTTGAGAGAACTGTGAGATGCTAGTTGCGGAAAAAGAGTGTCAACTTCCATGACGGCTTCAGAAAACATGTTCATCATTGGCAGAAATATTATCCAATTGTCTGGTGATTATGTTGAAAAGTGAATAGTAGTAGTTAAAGAGCACATTCTAAGGATTATTTCTGCATTTGATTTATTAAAATATTCCCATTCAAACCCAAGCAATGCAGGCGGAGGCATTACTTTTCATCCAACCCTCGTAAATAATAATAGTAGTAGTATACTCTCCCCAAGCTTTTCTATTTTGTACTGGGAGATGTCTGTCACATTATGTCCAGCTACTGAAAAGGAGCCAGATGTGTCCCCATTTACTTTTTCGGTATTCAGAAACATGGGAAAGGCTATGATGCAGGTGGGTACATTGCATAAAAGATAGATTTGAGAGGATGGCATTGAGAGATGTAGTTGCGGTGACATAACTATTGCTCTGTAGCTCTATCTTCTGATGTAGGATCTTTACTTTTTTCTGCTCATTTTTGACATCTGAATCTCTGAGTTTGGCTGAACTGTTTTCCTCTGGAACTTTGCTGTGCTATTTTCTTCTGGAACTGAATTGTGCCAATCCAAAATGTTCTAGATCAGGTACAAATTGAATCAAATCAGTCTGATTCACTTTGTCTTAAATTCTGTTGTTAATCCTTACTAAAGTAGACTCTTTGAATCAGCTGGGTTCTCTTGTATTGGATCACTATGCCACCATTTCATGGATTTATTCTAATTCATAGAATCCTAGATTTGGAAGAGATTGCAAGGGCCATCCAGTTCAATCCCCTTCCATGCAAGAACACAGAATCAAAAAACCCACAACAGATGGCCACCCAGTCTCTGCTTAAAAGAGGACTAAGCAGAAGTTAGAACCTTTTTGGTTAGTTGAGACTAACCAAAATAAATATATCCTTGATTATTCAGGTCTCACTTATATATATAAATAAAAAAGTAAATTCTTTGGGTTAATTTGAAATGGTAGACTGAAGTTGGTGTGTGGTTATTCTAACTTGGTGACTTACTGCCAGTTATCCTGGTCATGTACTGAAGGTCTTTATGATTAAAGATTTCACAAAAAATCCTTCTTGGGAAGGTTTTTTATCATAGACAAGCTTTTGTTTGATAAAGTTAATTGTGGTTGAACATTCAGATTCTATTTCTAGATTTGAAATAATATTGACAATGGATTTTCTTAAGAATTTAGTCTTAAAGGAGATTTGAAGTGGAATATTACTGCAAGTTGGATATTTATTATGAATTATATTAAGGTCACATTTATAAAGTATGACATTTCATTTTTCATTATTCTAATTTCTTGTAATCTTTTATACATATTATAATTTCATATGAGTTAACGTCTCTGACAACTTTCTTGTAATTTGTCTTGAACAAAAAGTGAATATATATCTATATCTACAAATAAGTTAATTTTCTTTTGGTCTGCATTTTATAAAAAAAAAAACTAGACAACTTGCTTGCACAGAACTTATTCTGCCCAGCTTGAATTTAATTGATGATACTTTCATTTGTAGTACTTCTTCTAGCAACATCTTGTCTCCACCAGACATTCAAGCAGACTATAGAAAAGGGAGGTGTAGTGAAGAAGCAGAGGCCCTTTCACATTACACAATTTTAGTACAATTATTCCACTTTAATTGACACAGCTTCATCCCACAGAATCCTGGGGTGTTTAGTTTGCAGAAGCACTAGATCAGTAAACACCTTTTCTTAAAATGGAAATCCCAAGCAACAACTGAAAACTTTTGCAGATTTGCACAAATAAAGGTTTCCACAATAGAACAGGCTTTCAATATATGACTTCCTGGTCACCTGATTCCTTAATGGAGTCAGCTGGGCAGACAGTCCTTTATGAAAACCAAAGACCTGCATCTCACTGTTAGTGCCTAGCCAACCATTGAATCAATAGGAGTATTCTATGTGTTTAATCATCACATACCATTGATTCAAGAGGTGTATTCTAGTTACATTTAACCTATAGGATGAATGCCTGTCTACATGTTACTATGCCTTAAATCAACACAATTGAAGCTGTTTCAGATAATAATTTGTTCTGAGATTAATCATATGACATTGCTCTGTATAAGCGATTCCTTCTACCATTTTCAGCAAAGATGGTACACACTTATGGAACGCATACCTGTTATATGAATATGAATGACTGAGTCCATAATAGAGATTCAGTTTTTCATTAATGCAATGCTATGGCATCCTGGGATTTGGAATTTTATGAGGCATCGGCACTTTTTGGGCAGAGAAAACTAAAGACATTGTAAAACTAGAACTCTCAATTATTCAATTGTGTTGAGGCATAGAACAAGCAGGGCTTGATGAATCCAGGGCTGGAGTTAAAATTGCTGGATGAAACATTAAAAACCTTAGATATGCAGATGAAACCACTTTGAAAGTGAGGATGAGCTGAGGAGCTTTATAATCAAGGTGAAAGAAGAAAGTGCAAAAGCTGGGTTGCAGTTAAATATAAAAAACAAGATTATGACAAGCAGACTGACAAATAGAGGAAGAAAATGTGGAGGCAGTGATAGACTTTGTATTTCTAGGCGCAAAGATTACTGCACACACAGACTGCAGCCAGGAAATCAGAAGATGTTTATTTCTTGGGAGCAGAGTAATGACCAAACTCAGTGAAGAGTAGAGACATCACACTAGGAATAAAGATCCACATAGCAATCGTATTCCCCATAGTAACCTATGGATGCGAGAGTTGGACCTTAAGGAAGGCTAAGTGAAGGAAGATAGACACTTTTGAACTATGGTGCTGGAGGAAAATTCTGAGTGTGCCTTGGATCGCAAGAAGAACAAACCAATCCATACTCCAGGAAATGATGCCCAGCTGCTCACTGGAGGGAAGGATATTAGAGGCAAAGATGAAGCACTTTGGCCACATACTGTAATGAGAAGACAGGGAAGCTTGGAGAAGTTAATGATGCTGGAGGAAATTGAAGGTAAAGGGAGGAGGTTGCGACCAAGGTCAAGATGGATGGATGGTATCCTTGAAGTGACTGGCTTGACCTTAAAGGAGCTGGGGGTGGTGACGGCCAACAGGAAACTCTGGCATAGGCTAGTCCATGAGATCACGAAGAATCGGAAGCAACTGAATGAATAAATAATATGGAAGGCAATGCGATGTCAAACTGTATCAATTCTACAGTGTAGATGCACCCTCAGCCAGGGTTTCCTGACATTTTAAAAACACATTTCCCTACCATTTTCAAATAGTTTTGAAGATTCTAGCTATCTCTCACCACAAAAGTTGAGGAACAAGCATAATCATGGCTGTTGTTATATTTAGATTCCAAATGACATTTTAAGCCACTTTAACAATGTGCTACTTCCTCATGGGCTATCGTCATTAGTCCTGCTCTTTGTGCTCATGCCTGGCATCCCTTGTTACTCTTATGAGCAGTTATCTTATATGTATTTGTCTCATCACATCAAAAGAAGCTGATTCCCATGCAAGCCTTGATCTGCAGATGCCGGCATCTCTCCCTCGTGCGCAGCCAACATTTTGCTAAACTGGCTACTCCCTGACAGCCAAACCTTTTGTCATCAAACTCTCCATCTTCTGTGGAGGACCCAGGTCTTCTGTTCTTTGAAACTTGAAGATGAAAATAATATTTTTCAGTACATCTTTTTTTTGCTTCCTGTTTATGCAGTGTTTGGTCTGCAACTCAAATGAGTTTTGTTTTGTTTGGTTTTTTTTAAAAAAAAGAAAGTAGGCAAGAGAAGAGAGAAATCAAAAGCAAAAATGTTGAGTATTTCTTTTTTTTAGTCAATTCTAAGCTCTATTTGCTCAATCTTTTAAGAGGGGGTGGGCTGAGATGGATAAATACATAGACATCCAAAGCCCAACTCCAAAAAAAATCCTTGGAACAATAACATAAAGGATAAGCAATTAGTACAAGGAATAAAGAAGCAAATAGCTTCATTACATGTTTGAGTATTCTCAGAGTTAACTGACTTTTCTCGGTGAGAGCCTACAACTGGTAGACATGCATGGAAATAATAATAATAAACTTTATTTATACCTCGTTACCATCTCCCCAATGGGGACTCGGGGTGGCTAACATGAGCCCAAGCCCTTCTAAAATAAAATACAACACAGTAAAATACAAAACAAAATAAATCAGAAATAATAATAATTAAAAAATACAATTACAATAACAAATGGAATGATACAGGAAATTCACACACAAAAACCAGGCCACGTGGACAAGATAAAATGATAAAACCCTGGGTGAGATAGGAATAAGAGATAGCAAATAGTAGGAGATAGGAGGCCCAAGAAATGAAATAGTGGGGACAGGCTTTCGGTTAAGAATGGGGGGAAAGTGAGTCATAGGGGAACACTATAGAAGGAACAACACAACTGGAGGGGATGGTCACTCTTCAAAGGCCCCATGTAATTCGCCCCAGTTATTAATCTGGCTGCCACACATTGGACTGGAGGGGATGGTCACTCTTCAAAGGCTCCCTGTAATTCGCCGCAGTTATTAATCTGGCTGCTGCACAGTTTCCAGGCTGTCTTCAAGGGAAGCCCCACATAGAGTGCATTGCAATAATCCAATCTAGAGGTAACTAAGGCATGGGCCACCGTGGTCAAGTCAGATTTCACAAGTATGGTTGCAGCTGGCACACGAGTTCTAATGGTTTTTTTTTAATTCTTCTAGGCCGCCGACTCCCGGGGGCTCGCGGCGGCTTACAGCAGGGTTAAAAACATCAATATCAACATAACAATTAAAACAGCAGCAATGACATTAAAATACATTAAAATACAGCATAAAACAGATAATGAAGCAGCATCACACTCGACAGACGAAGCAGTGTGTTAGAGGGCTTACTCCTTGAAGGCCTGCCTGAATAGGTGGGTTTTGCAGGCCCGCCTAAATTGGAGTAAGTCCCTCAGGGCCCTGGTGCCGACCGGCAGGGCGTTCCATAGCGTAGGCGCTATAACCGAGAATGCCCTCCGGCGGGTTGCTGTCAGGTGCGCCGACTTTATTGTTGGTATTACCAAAAGTTGGCATCTTCAGATCGGAGTGGTCTCGAAGGGCAATAAGGGGTGAGGTGGTCCTTCAGATACGCTGGCCCCAGGCCGTATAAGGCCTTAAAGGTAAGAACCAACACTTTGAAGGCAATCCGGTGCTCGATAGGTAGCCAGTGCAGATCCTGCAAGATTGGTGTTATACGGCAACCTGCTGGAGCCCCAGACAGGAGCCGGGCGGCAGCGTTCTGCACCAGCCTGAGCTTCCGGATCGCCGACATAGGGAGGCCAACGTAGAGCGCGTTACAGTAATCTAGCCTCGAGATGACCGTGGCTTGGATCACCGTGGCCAGGTCGCCGGGAGAGGTAGGGGCCAGCCTCCTTGCCTGGCGGAGATGGAAGAAGGCAGCCTTGCTGACCATGGAGACCTGAGTCTCCATGGACAGCTGGGAGTCCAGATGGACACCCAGGCTCTTCACCGACGGCGCTGGATGCAGCGCCGCCCCGTCCAGGGTCGGAAGCCGGACATCCACCCCGCCCGGGATTGTGTGAAGACCCTTCCGGCCACTGCTGACACACGCTCATCAAGTGTCAGTGCTGAGTCTAAAAGTATCCCCAAGCTGTAGACCTGTGTCTTCAGGGGGGTGCAACCCCGTCAAGCACAGGTTGCCACCCAATACCCCGGTAGGACATACGACTAACCTGGAGGACCTCTGTCTTATCGGGATTGATCTTCAGCCTATTCGTCCTCATCCAGACCATCACAGTGACCAGGCACTGGTTCAGCACTACAGGGATTCCTTGGATTCTGGTGGAAAATAGTAGTGGAGTTGGGTGTCATCTGCGTAGAGATGGCACCAAGCTCCAAAATTCCAGATGATCTCTCCCAGCAGTTTCATTTAGATATTAAAGAGCATGGGAGACAGAATTGCCAGGGGTCTGAGCAGGTGTCTCCCAGCTTCACCATCTGAGAACAACCCCCCAGAAAGGACCGGAGCCACAGAAAAACCATGCCCCCAAGACCCATCCCGGAGAGTCGGCCCAGAAGGATACCATGGTCGATGATATCGAAAGCCGCTGAGATGTCCAAACCAGCAGGGTCACACTCCCCCTGTTCAGCTCCCTGTGGAGGTCATCTACCAAGGTGACCAAAGCCGTCTCGGTGCTGTGTCCAGGCCGGAAACCAGACTGAGATTGATCTAGAAAATCGGTGTCATCTAGGAACCCCTGGAGCTGTGAGGTGACCACCCGCTCCTGCACCTTGCACAAAAAGAAGGGTCAAGGGAGGTCTTTTTTAATAGTGGTTTTACCACCGCCAGTTTTAAGCAGGATGGGAATTTCCCTTGGCCCAACAAAGCATTTACAATAGAAACAAACCAATCCAGCAACCCATCTTTAGCCAGTTTAAATCCCACATTATCTGCTTTGACCTGGAATATATGGCAGTGTGGGATTTTCTGCCATGATATTCATGGATATAGGGCTCTTTGGAAGGGGCCCCTGTTCAAAGCAGGTATTGCGGGATTTTCTGCCCTGATATTCTGGGATATAGGGCTGTGTGGAAGGGCCCATTGTAGATTATCTGTCTTGATATTCTGGGTTATATGACTGTGTGGAAGGGCCCTCTTTGACTCAATTGTTGTATGGCAAGTTAAACACTGACTTAAATCTCACTGAGGTCCCCTCCACATGCCTGAATAAAATCCCACATTTTCTGCTTTGAACAGGAATATATTAGGCTTGTTTTAGAATCCTAAAATCGGGATTCTAAAATCAAATGGGGGGGATTTTTTTGATTAGTATATCAAAGACTTACAAAAAAATTCCAAAAAGTTCTAAAATGTAACGTAAGTATTAACGAAATTCTAAATTGGTTCTAAAGTCTGAAAAGCAGGGAAACAGTTAAAAATCAAGGGGGAACATTCCCCTTCACCTCTGCAGTGCAATTAAGTGGAGCTGTACATGTATAACATAAATATAAGAGGTAGTAGCTACTTGCTCTCAGGACAATTGTGAAAGTGAAGTACGATTCTCCCCCTTATTATTTCCCTTTCCTCCCTTCTTCCTTCTCTACCCTCTTCTTTCATTCCTTCCTTTGCTCTTTGGTTCCCCATCCCTTCTTTTCTGTTTCCTTCCTTCCCTCCCCCCTTCTCTCCTTCTTCCTTTGTCTCCTTCCTTCCTTTGTTCACGTTTTATTTCCCTAATAGCAATTAAACAGAAAGATATATGTATAATATATAGACTTTCTGCTGTGCTTTCTGCAACCGAACTTGCCTATCTCAGGCTGGCGAGAGAGGAGGAGGAGGCCCTCGCTCACCCCCCTCACCTCTCTCTAGCCCCGCTGCATGCACCGGGGCTAGAGAGCGAGGGTGGCGAGTGCCAGCAGCGCGGGGGAAAGAGGGGCGAAGGAGGAGGCAATCCTTCGCCCCTCTTTCCCCCCCCGCTCGCCGGCGCCGCCACCCCCTCGCCTCTCTCTAGCCTCGATGCATGGATCGAGGCTAGAGAGAGGCAGAGAAATGGCGCTGGGGCCTTTCTCCTCCTCTCTCGCCAATGACAGGCTGGCGAGAGAGGCGGAGGAGGCCCTCGCTCACCCCCCTCACCTCTCTCTAGCCCCGATCCTGAGGGAGCGAGGGCCCAAGTTTGCCCAGGCTGAGAGGAACAGGAAGATTCCTGAGGCTGTGAGGAATGGTGGGAGTTGAAGTCCAAAACACGTACCTGGAGGGCTGAAGCTGGCCCCTGCGATGGGACGAGGCAGAGCAATGGGGAAGAGAAGCATCTGAGAGAGCGCAGGGAGAGAGGAGAAGAGCGCGCGCCTGTGTGTGTGTGTGTGTGTGTAAAGCAGGCCCCTGCGATGGGACAAGGCAGAGCAACGGGGAAGTCAAGGAGGGGGGGGGGAAGCCTGGAGGACTACAGTTTCCAGAATGCATTGCCTAGCAGCAGCGTCACTTCCAGTTCCCCATCGACATGCGGGAAAATGAAGAAGCTGGCTGGAGGCGGGAAGGAAATGAGCGGGAGAAGACAGGGAGAAGTGAGTAGTACAATAATTAATTAATTAATACTTCAGAATTTCGAACGATCTTAACGCAAATTGTTGGCCTCACGGACCGTAAAAGGAAGTCTACTTCCTGGTTCGCGGCAGCGATACGTAAAACCTCAAAAGTCCCATTTCATACGAATCTCTTAGGAATCCTTTTAATTTCCATTTCATTTTTCTCATGCCTAGAATATATGGCAGTGTGGACTCAGTGTGCCCAGGAGATCACTGCGCTCAGAGGGACTCAACCTTCTGGACGTGCTTAATGGGCTTGCAGATTGGCCAGTACACGCCGGAGGGCATTTACCGCAGCCGCGCCAGCTCTGTGGAACGGCCTCCCCGAAGAGATCCGGGCTATCCGGGTTCTCTTGCCGTTCCGCAGAGCAGTAAAAACATGGCTATTTAGGCAGGCATTCGGCCCATAGCCAACTGCCACTATCCGCGCTATCTGTACCTGCGGGTCCGCTGCTAGCATGCCATCACTAACGACTGTTACTCGCTGGTAATATGGTTTAATTCGGGTGTTTTAACTGTTCTATGTTGTTTTATTGTATTTTAATGTGTTTTTAAATTTGTTTACTTGCACTAATTTTGTAAACCGCTCTGGGCGCCAGAGAGAGCGGTATATTAAGTTGAACTTAATAATAAATAAATAAATAAATAACCCAGTTCAAAGCAGATATTGTGGGATTTTATTCAGCAATGTGGCCTTGATATCCTGGGTTATGTGGCTGTATGGAAAGACCCTGATTCGATTGGCCAACTCTAGTTTTATTCTCACAGCACTCAGGTCTGCCTGCATATATGATGCTGTGGGATTGGGCAATCATAATTGTCATGAATGTAAGATTAGAGGTAACTTTATATTATGTATTTTTGCAAGAAAGAATGTTATTTCACTATTATTTATCCCCCACCCTGCATCTCAGGCCTCTTGAGATGGCTTAACTTCCTTCATGCTTTTTTGGATCCTTTTGTTAGAATCCTTATTTCTGATAGCGTGGGATATGCCCTTTTTAGCCTTCCACTAGCTAACCAGTCTGAGATAAAAATGAATTTGGGGGAAAAAACTATCCCCCTTCTTACATTGCAAGAAGCGTGCTTCTAGCATTGGTTGTCTGTGTAGATTATTGTCACCTCCTGAGCTACTGAGAGCTGCCACTGTGCAGCCTTGTATCATTCATGGCTTTAGTGAGCATAGCATTGCCATCTTGACAGTCTCCAGCCTGCAGCTCTGTAAGAAATGGAATGAATTGACTAGAACAAGATTAGCTGATGCCTTCACATGCATGATATGTGCATCAACGCCCTTTCCTATTCAATCAGAATAGAAAACAGCTCAGAGGGAAGGGTGTTAATTTTATTCTGTTTGTTCATTTGTTTTAATTTAAATTTACTGGAATTTACAAAATTCTTCTCATCTGAGGTGGAAAGAACCTGATTTTTTTAATAAAATGTGCAATTATTTCCCATCCTGGACCAGAGTTTTGATTGTTTAACCTTTGAATTTTAGCCTTGTGTCCCTATTTTCAGACATGTTAGTGTTGATGTAGAGTTTACTTCTTTTTCTTAAAAGGCTCCGTTACCTTTGACACCCCACAAGCCAGGTAAATACACTATGTCCCCCTCCATACTAGATATAACCATACCTATTTTTATGTTGTGTTTACCTATTGTGTTTATGTTTATGTAGTTAAAGGTAAATGTTTTCCCCTGACATTAAGTCTAGTCATGTCTTACTCTGGGGGGGGTGTTCATCTCCATTTCAAAGAGGAATAGCTGGCGTTATCCGTAGACACCTCCAAGGTCATGTGGCCAGCATGACTGCATGGAGTACCGTTATGTTTATGTACACCCTGCTTTTTCTCTCCACAAGGAGACTCAAAGAAACTATGGAATGGGGCCAATATAAGTGACAAAGAACTTTGTTTCATTTTTGAAGAATGAGCCCATACTTGCAAATTTAACATCTGTAGCAGAAAGAACTTGAGGTTTAAGAAATTTAAATGCCGAAGAAAGGAAAAACGGCAGCCCTACATTAAAAATCTACAAAAGTCTTCATAGTTTGGATTGGAATCTCCCTTTCTCATGCACACATTAAAAAAAATAAAAAAATACAAAGGTGTGAGAAATTCAGAATTACAGATTGTCCCCAACATTATGAGCCTGAATGCTTTTGTGGAAGTCAGATTTCATAAGATCTTTTAATACCAGGCCAGTTTGCAATGAGCAACTTCCTTAACACATGACTATATGTACAGTACGTTACTGTCATCCATTCTCCAACTGATTTTTCACCAACTTTCCCTGCAGGCAACAAAGGTTTGCAAGTACTTGAAGCACTTGGGTGCCTTTCACCCTTGCCCAAACTCCTGGTGAGAGAGAACCTCTCTTCCATCTTGTTGTAACAGGAAACAGGAGCTCCAGAGGGAAGCTCTGCTTCTTTAGTCAATTATTTCTAGAACTTCAAGAAGAGTTGAGTAGCTGTGATGAGTCTAGAAGCCAATTTTTACCCCTTGGGGTAAAATCTACGTACCACACATATTGAGAAAAAGGTCAGCCAGCATTCTACATAAAATATACAATATACTTAATATTGTACTTTTATACTATTAAGTATAATATTGTATACTTAATACTGCCATGTTATCACACCAGGGCTTTCAGGAGGGCAGCTCTGTATTTCTCCTGCCTGCAGTATTCTCGGAAATGTAGTTTGGGAAGACATGGACTACTGTAGCTGAGAATTCAAAAGGCCCCTCCCATTTGAATTTGATGTAGAAACTACAGTATCTCTACATCAAAAGTACCCAGATTGGTTCTGGCAGGAATTGTCATGTTCTCTCCCTTCACTTATTAATGAGGGAACTATTCTCCTTGGGGCTGCTGTTGCCTCACCACTTGCAACCCACTCTAATTGAGCCCAGCCACTTGTACTGCAGGGGAAAAATACATTTTCTCAAGGCTCTCTGCTACTGCTGCCACCACAACCTTCCTCCTCTTCGCTGTAGAGGTTTTTCTCCCTTACCATGCTTTGGTGATAGCTCTTAATGGACCCGAGGCCCCGTCCAATCTGTAGTTGAAGTAGTGAGGTAGAGTTGCATTCCAGTTTCCTTGCCACCACAGTAAGGCAATTGGCTTTTGGATAGCTCTGATGGAGCTACTCAACAGTTTTCAGCCTTTCCCCCATCTGATGGAGAAAATGGCAATGCCACAATTTCTCCTGTCTGATGGGGGAAGAGACAGGGCACCAATGCACCTTGCCCCAATGCTCCCCTGTGATGGGGAAAGGAGGGAGAGTGTGTGAGTCACTGTGTGGTGCCATGTGCACCTTCCATTTCACCTGTGATTGCCAGCATAACAAAACATGGAGGGATCAATATGATGAGGTCCCTTGTGGGGCAAGCATCCACCCTGGTAGGGCCCCACTGGCAATGGCATTCCTTGATATGAAGTTATAAGAAGGCACCCAACCATGTGATCAGTGAAGCAGGGGAGGTGATCAGTCTACCCCCTTCCCTTTATTGATCTTATGGCTGGGTATTTTCTTACAACCTCCACGAAAGTGACACCATTATGAGCAGGGCTCTACCAAGGTCTGTGTGTTTGGATGGAAAGGCAGTGGCAGAGGAGAACCCGAAATGTAAGTGGTGCTTATTCACATTCAGGTAGGGGACATGAATAGGCCATCAATACAACATTAAATCACTGCCCTAATTTCACTAACAGGGTGAATTCAGGGCAGCTCGGGGGCAAATTATTCTGGATTGCCCTAGTGTAGACAAACCCTGAGTTTGTCTACACCAACTGCTGTCTGTAAGTATAGGGTTATGTAGTTAAAGGAAGCTTGGGGGAGTCCCCTCTGCTCACCTGCTATCGATCCACTCCCAACTTCCGTATAATCACTTCCTCAGATGCTTGTACAGGTGCTTGAAGGCAGGAGGTCAGCTTCTGGTCTTAGTATACTATTGGGTCACTCTGGAGGACTTTCACAAGTCGTAACTGCAAGTAAGTGAAATCACGGAAAATGAATCTATGGATAAGCAGAACTTGCTGCACAGTTTCCTCTAAAGTGGACATAAAACCACCTCATTTGGACTGTAAGTATTCTGAATAGTTAATCAAATGAGCTGGGTATTTCTTATGTGAGTGGTGCATATAATGTACTTTTGTGACTGAAAAAGGAAGGGATTTATTGCACACATATAATTAGATTACAGATCGTCAGGATGCTTAAAGTTTCAAGTTACATAATGGCTTGTTGGACAGGAACTGTCGTCAAACATATGCATCTCACATTTGCTTTCAAAAATTTAATTAATGGGAGGTTGTTTTTATTCAGGCTCTACATAGAAGCAGTTGTGCTAGGATGTTGTGACATGTAAATGCAATCAGTCAGTTGATCAACCTCTTGAAAAAAAGCAATGAACCAAAATGTTATTTTTTAAAAAAAGAGAAATCCAAACACACACTGATTGCTTGAATACTATGATTATCATAACCATACTACACAACCAAATTAATGAGGGATAAAAGTGGGACAGGTGAGGGCTTCATAAACAGATCCATTACTGGAATTTATATACTGCTTTTCCATGGTGGATTACATCCAAAGTTATTTGCGATGAGTATCACATATTGTCAAGATGTGTAAACAGGGTTGGTCAAAATAAAAAATAAAAATTTAGCAAGTACTTCTACCTCTCCCTATAATTAAATAACAATTTGCTGCCATTTCATGATCCACCAAATCAGCTCCTTGAACTAAGGGTCAGCCCTGACAGGGAACTGTGGGACTTTTCCTCAACTTTTCTTTTGCTCCAAAGACACAAGAATCCTACAGAAAGTTACATCAGCACTGGGATTCAATATTCTACTGCCTATTTTTGCACTTACTTTCCAAAACGCCTTTATAGACTGTTGATCTAAAAAAGCATTATAAATGTCTTGACAAATTATGAAAGGATGATGAGACAGAAACACTGTGAGCTGTCTGGAACTTTTTCTCCAAGCTTTCTTCTTCCTCCGTTTCCATTTTTTGATTTCCCCTTTGTGTCTCCTTTCATGCAGTCTGGAGCCATTAGAGACCCCACTGTGCCATTGCCTGCTGTGGGCATGTTTAGTGAGCATTAATTAAGAGCCATATGAGGCTATGCTGATGATTTGAATGGCAGCTCTGGGCTTTTCCTATTCTTACCAAGTGGATCACAGCAAGAATAGTATTTCTGATGATACTTTCCAATGATAAACTTTCAGGCAAAAATGAGATGCTTGTTAGTGGGATTCAAGGAGATTCCTGTTCTTTGAGATGCCCCAATGTGTGTGTGTGTGTATATATATATATACTCATAGTGTTCTGATACACTGTTTTTGAACTGTGTCACATATGATTATATGGTGAACTGTGGCATATGAAGGCTCATAGTGTTTATATCTTCATATTAGCTCAAGAACTATGAAGTAGACCAGTTCCTTCTGAAACAAAATCCTCCAGCTTTCCTACATGAAATCCAAATTGCATTTTTCCCAACCTTCAACCCATCACTCTAATTCTGATATAATTTTCTAAAGTTCATACTAAAATCCAGAACAGATGTATCACTCCAGTGACATGGAAGCCACCAGCCACTACTGCCATATGTTTTGCGAGTAATCTATTGCAGAAGGCCACTCTGATCCCATTCACTCTGCTCTACATCACATGGAATTAATTTTCTTTGGGGGCATCTACACTGCAGAATGTAACACCATTTTAACTGCCATGGTTCAATGCCACAGGAACATGGGAGTTGTGCTTTTACAAAGTATGTAGATATTCTACCAAGCAGTGCTGTTGTCTCACTGAACTACAACTTCCATGATTCTGCAGCATTGAACCAGGGCATTTGAGTCTGAACATTAATTGACTAACTATCAAGTTCTGAACACCACCCTAATATGGATTTAGTATCTTGGATTGTTCCTTTCAAATCTGAGCTGTATTCCAGAGTTCACTCATCACACTCACATGGAAGCCACCAGCTATGATTGCTTTGTCACTGGGAGAGAAAACAGATTATGAGCTGCATCGGACCTCTGTTCAATGGATGAGGCTAGGCTGGTCTTCCCATTGCAAAATATAATAATCATACAGGATTTCCTGGGCTCAGCTACTATCTAAACACTTAAAGTAGCTAGCTACTAGGCATGGTTTCGAACCCAAAAATCGTGATTCTAAAATCAAATGGGGGGGGGGGATTTTTTTGATTAGTAATAGAAAGACTTACAAAAAAAATTCCAAAAATTTCTAAAATGTAACTTAATTACTAACGAAATTCGTTAGTAGTTTGTATGCCAGCGCATGCGTATTCCAGATGGTTTTGGCCTACAACTCCCAGAAATCCTAACAGCTGGTAAATTGGCTGGGAATTCTGGGAGTTGTAGGCCAAAACTTGAATAAATCACACTGAATTCTAGATGGGACTCTCCAAATAGGAAGGAGGGTATTCTATTCTTGGAAGCAGCAAAAAGGAGGAGGAGCCTCCCTCGCTCCTCACTGCCTCTCTCACCCCGATCCTGAGGGAGCGAGGGCCCAAGTTTGCCCAGGCTGAGAGGAAAAGGAAGAGGCCTGAGGCTGTGAGGAATGGTGGGAGTTGAAGTCCAAAACACCTGGAGGGCTGAAGTTGGCCCCTCATGAAGCCTCTTCAAGGCTTTAGATCCTGGCAGGCAGAAGGGGCAGGGAGAGCTGTCCACTCCTCCTGCCCTGCCAGGATCTAAAGCATCAAAGAGTATTGGGGTGAGAAACCAACCTAATGTATAATAGAATGAATGCTACTGTAAGTGCCTAATATTATAAGTAATCCAACTGGTCATATACCTACATTCCATGCACATGCAATAATACAGCAGTAATGACAATGGGTATAAGAAGAGGTAAAATTCAAACCGAAGTATTCTGACTGTGGTCCCTCCTCAAACTGCAAAAGGCTCTTCTCTATGAGCCCGGGAAAAGCCAAAAACCCGGGCACAGCGTTTGCTGCCTGGGTGCACACACATACAGATTCTTGGGGGGGGGGGGGGATTTGCTGCAGAATCTTCTCTATGAGCCCGGGATTCTGCAGCAAATCCCCCCCAAGAATATGTATGTGTGTGCACCCAGGCAGCAAACGCTGTGCCCGGGTTTTGGCTTTTCCCGGGCTCATAGAGAAGAGCCTTTTGCAGTTTGAGGAGGGACCACAGTCAGAATACTTCGGTTTGAATTTTACCTCTTCTTATACCCATTGTATTACTGCTGTATTATTGCATGTGCATGGAATGTAGGTATATGACCAGTTGGATTACTTATAATATTAGGCACTTACAGTAGCATTCATTCTATTATACATTAGGTTGGTTTCTCACCCCAATACTCTTTGATGCTTTAGATCCTGGCAGGCAGGAGAGGCAGGGAAGCCTGGAAAAAATGTAAACAGAGAGGTTTGCTCAGAAGTAAATCCACAAAGGAGGGCACTTCATCCAAAGTGCCCTCCTTTGCAGATTTACTTCTGAGTAATCCTCTCTGTTTAAATTTTTTCCAGGCTTCCAACCCGAAAGAAGGAGCGAGTTTAGGGCTTGCCTTGCCATAATACTTATTGGCAAGGGAGGCGGGAGGGTGGTGAGAGAGAAGGAGGGTGCCCCCTTACGACCTAATAACGACACTTAAGAAAATCCTGGCCCCCGAAGTTCTATAAAGAAAGTCCACTTCCTGGTTGGCGTTCCAGATGCGGAAATACTCAAAAGTAGCATTTCTTACTAATGATACTTCTGAATCATTTCATTTTCATAACTTTTTTCTCATGCCTACTAGCTACCTAATCGCAAAGTGCATAGCACAACCAACTTATATGTTATGTTATGCAGTGGGGACATAAAAAGACTGTTGTACTATCTAGGATTTTTGCCAAGATAACTGTTCAGTCCATTGTCTTTTGCTTTAACAAGGTTATAAATTTTAATTCCCAGGCACAACTTTTAAAGATACTGTACAAGGTTTCCGTTTAAGACAAGGCCCGGGAGGAATGAGTCATGTCAAAAGCAATGTTTGCCCACAGGTGAGAAGATATTCTTGTCCATAATCCTCTTCCTTTCTACCGCATGAGATACAGAGAAATGCTGAACATGAGAAATCCAACTCGGAGCAATGCTTGAACTTCACAGGAGGTTAGGAAACTCCCATGTCCAGAGTTTGGCCATTGGACCATCTACTCTAATTTTATCAATTGTGATATTTCAGGTACAATTTTTCTTAAGCGAAAGAATTCTTGGCATTACCTGGTGGTATCTCATATGTACTAACCAGGACCAACCTCTCTTAGATTCCAAAATCAGGTCAGATTATGTCTGTTAATTATGATATGGTGCCCACATCCCCTAGTTGGACCTCTATGTTTCCCAGTCAAATGGCCAATACTTAGGTATGACAACAGTTGTAATCCAACAATTCATAGAACACCAATGTTTCCCTTCTTTTAACATACATGGAACCCTGTGTTTCCCTGAGCCAAAAAGTTGCAAGTTTGGTATAATATTGCTTGCTAAATATAATGAGAAGGCACTAAGCACACCCCTAATTCTCCTCATTTCCCTGATGCTGTTACCCTCACCCTATCTATCAGCTCTGTTTCTTCATGCCTACATGAAAGTGAGATATTGCTAGAAACTCTCTATGCCACCATGTTATAGGTAGTCTCCAAAGCTATCTTGCCTTCATTACATCTTCCATGGGGAAAGGTTCTTTCAAAGTGAAAAAATTGGGCCTAGTTGACTTTCTTAAGAGCTGCAACAAGAACTTTCCTCAGAGGAGCCAACAATGCTTGAAGGTTTTTCCAACTGAAGCACTTTTCTGGCACTCCACAGAGCTGCTCCTTCTAGTCATTCTCCTTCTGAAACACTTTGCTACAGCAGGAGAGCATCACATGCCCACCTGCTCTTCTTGATACCTTGCTCTGAGGGATCTTCAGAATGAAGTATCATTTCATAAGCAGTCATGGGAAATAGACTTTCATGTAGCAGTGTGGAGAGTACATAGGGCTCATTTCCCCTATGAACTAATTTGGCCTTAAGGTCCTCAGGGGACAGGGTTGTCATGGTTACACCACCCTCACAAGTAGGGAAAGGTCCTTCTTGGTAGTGCCTTTGGAATGCTCTCCCTAAAGAAATCAGACAGGTTCCATCTCTGGCTACTTTTAGAAAAGAACTAAAAACCTGGACATCGAAGCAGGTTTTTGAAAATGGATGATTATGATGGTGGTCTTTTAATGCTGTCAAATACCTATGTTTTTTTAACTCGTTTTGCCCCTGGGATACAATATGTTTTAAATCCAGTACAATTTTTTAAACTGTGTATTTATTATGATACTACTATTATAATTTAATCTTCTTATGATTATTGGTTATATATTATGTCCTGTCTTTTTGCTTTTGCTTATATATATATATGTTATGATGTAATTTTGTTGTAAGCTGCCCTGAGTCCTTTTGGAGAGGGGCTGGGATATAAGTAAATTATTATTATTATTATTATTATTATTATTAAAACCTCCGCCCTTCCCAATTCATTATGTTATGGCAAGGTCAGGTTTGAAGAGGAGTACCCCTTGACTTTGTCAATGATCACTGAGAAAGTTAGGTTCCCTTTACTTTTCAGAAAGAATATGATAGTGATGATAAAACATTCAACTGGCTCAAGGAAAAAAGCTATAAGGTGTTTACTCCACATTTCTTGGCCAGAAAGAAGAGTTATGACATCTATGCAACCAATATGCCACTTCCCAAGTTTCTTATCTTTTTCTATCAGAATTCTTTCCTTCATTTTGTGCCATGGTATTTTATTCTAAGCTTGCAAACAGGAACCTTCTCTTGCTATTAATGTTCCTAAGTGCTATGGGAGCCTCTTTCAGCTGATGAGTAAGGTAAACATGCTTTAAATAAATAAAATCTTTCAACTCATCTAAAAAATGTGTCATTTACTGCACTTTGAGGCATTGTAAGAAATGAAGACTCTGAACTATTTTCCTGAAGAAAATAGGCCAAATGTAGGCACACAAATGATGTAATGCTAATTTTATTACAGTAATTATTGTGTATGTAAATGAAAGCAAACCAGGGAGAGGTAAGCAAGCACACAGTAACTCTCTGTTTTGTTTTGTTTTTTTTGCATGTGGGGGATGTCTCTGTTGGTACAAATGCAGACTGTCCTCCTTATACAAAGCGGGACAGCAAATATTTGGCAGGATTACCATGGGGTAGGAAGGAATAAAAGGGTTGGCAATTTGGAGATACATTTGTGGTTGGCAATTGGGGGATACATTTCTAACATGTAGGTATGATATGTCTCCCAATGCATCCCTCAACCCATGTTTTCAGTCTAGCAAGTCCTCTCCACCTGAATTGTCATTTTTAGGCAAGCTGAAAGTGTTAGAGAATAACATCATAGAGTTGGAAGAGATCACAAGAACCATCCAGGCAGCCCTCCTACCACACATAATCAAAGCACTTCCGTCAGATGGCCATTCAGCCTCTATTTAAAACATCCAAAAAAGGAGACCCCACTACAACCTGAGGCAGCATATTTCCCTGTTGAATAACTCTTACTACAAGAAAGTTCTTTGTAATGTTTCAGTGGAATCCTTTTTCCTGTATGTTGAATCCATTGCTCCATGCCCTTGTCTCCGGCACATCAGAAAATAAGTGATGGGGGAGCACAGAGCTAGGTCTAGCTATTTTCTTTTATTTGGATGTACTGTTACAGACGTCTCCAGAAATGCTATTACTTTAGACATGCCCGGATTACCCATAAGGCCAATGAGGCCATGGCCTAGGGGTGCAAGCCGGGGGGGGGGGGGGCAGACCACGGACCAAAAAAACCCTGGTCTGTGCCCCTCTTTCCCCCTTTCTCATGCCCCTCCTCGCTTCTTCTCCCGGCAAAGTCTCTGCTTCGTCCCCTCCTTCTCTCTCTCTCTCTCTCTCTCTCTCTTTCTCTTTCTCTCTCTTGCTCTCTCTTGCTCTCTCTCGCTCTCTCATGCACGTGCTCTCTCTCGCGCGCGCAGTCTCTCTCTTGCGCTCTCTCTCTTGGGCACGTGCGCTCTCTCTCGCGAGTGCTCTCTCTCTCTCTCGCTCTTTCAATCTCTCTCTCGCTCTTTCACTCTCTCTCGCGCGTGCTCTCTCTCTCACGCCTTTGGAGCAAGTTTGCATCTGCTGTGTTCTCCCCAAGTCTCCCGACTCTCGTGGAGACCTTCAGAGCACAGCGGACCTTTCCAGCTGGTGGGAATGGGGACTTTGGAGGTGGCGGGAGGTTGGCTTAAAGGGGGCGTAATTCCAAACAGTGGCCTAGGGCGTAAAAAAGTGTTAATCCGGGCCTGACTTTAGACCCACCTAAATAAAAATAGTTGGATACATATCTCTCCCTGCCTCCTGCTTTCCACTAAGATGGAAGTGGCCATCTTGGATGGAGTAGGTCCTCCACACTGAAAAGGTGCTCTTTTTGGGTGATGATAGTTATTGCTTATTGGAAGAGAGTTCTCACCTGTACATCAATAAAACAACAGATTACTGAATGTTATTAGAATGCCAGTTACCTTTCAAAAACAATAATTGTATTCAAGCAATGATTTCTTTTTACCCCTCTGAGCTTTACAATTTCCTAAACAAGGACAGAAGGACAATCATAAATACCATAGAGATGTGCTTTGTAGAGATCTATAGTATTGTTACCTTTATGCTCTCTTCTCTTCCACTGCTTGGTAGATGATAAAATAACTTTTTTGTGCACAGATAAACTATTAAATTACACATTATTTAATAGCATGTGTACAAAGGTGTCTTCTTGTACAAGTTTCCCATAATTCCTTTCTGAAGTCATCTAAGATCTTTATAGATGTTCAGAGAGACATAGTAACAATTCTGAACTCCCCCTTTTGCTCTCAATGCTACTGAAGATGTTGCATTTTTAAAAACTGAAATGTCAGTAGCATCTTTGATTATGTCTTTATGCCCAGCTTCATCTTCTAGGTTTCTTGGCAGTAATCAGGTTACCTCTTGTATTAGTCATATGTAGTCCACCCGGGTGGACCATATTCTGCTTATAGGCCACTTACAGTCCATGTATAGCCTGAAAAACCTACAAGAATCCAGTGATTCCAGCCATTAAAGCCTTTGGCAATAACAAGAGCATTTGCTGCTCTTTGTTCTAAATATCAGGTTTGTGGAAGACAGGGAGATTATTTGCATCATAAATGCTCTGGACACTTCCTGTACTACAGAGAGCTTCTGTAGTTGCTATCAGATTTTGGTAACCACTGAGGTAGGGAATTTGATGGGCACCACTAGTAACAGGTGGCTTTTTGTACCTGGGAAATTGCCCATCCTTGCTATACACATTACATTTCGACATCCAAAAACATGATGACACCAGAAGGATTAAATTTGTAGGATTTTTTTCTCAGCTTTTTAAAAGCAACAATTTACTTAATTAATCATTTGGTTTCTTTATTCTACTTGCTCAACCTGGAAAGGTCCTTATGGACTTCACTTGCTTAACAAAAATAGAATTGTAAATCAAAACAAAACCACCAGAAGACACAAATTAACAACAAAGCTAGAAAATGCAACCATCCATGCTTCTTCATTGACCCAGATGCCTAAGACTGGAGCTTTTTAATCAGTGTTCAAAAGCTGATGAAAGAGCACACCAGACATCCTGCCAGCAAGGGGCATTTCAAAGATGGAATGTCTCTGCAGTGCAGCAGGCACACAATTATCCAGATATGTGCAAATATTTGGCACAGAGCCTGGGAAAGTTACTTTTAGAACTACAACTCCCAGACTCCTTCCAAGCAGCAGGACAAAAAATGATAAAGTATACTATCAAATACCAGCAGCAAACTACTACAACCTGTTTTTCTAATTTAAAAAATAGCAGGAAACACATACTTTCAAGGGGATTTCACAATTTTCTTCAATATTTGCTAGTACAATATGCTGCTGAATTTTGATGTTGTAATGGCAGCAAAATTGGTTGGGTTTTGGAATGTGATGAGCGGGAAAAAAGCCCATTGGACCTCAGGAAGTCATGTATTCCTAGTGAAGGGATATTCACCACAGGCTTAATGTCTTTCAGATGATATAAATATGGTACAATTATTCACTTTGATTATCTGGGCTGCATCTCAAAGTTTCACGAAGAGCACTAGAGCTCTCAGACTCAGAATTCCAAATACCCCCCTTAAACTACAAATCCCATGAAATGACTTAATCATGTTTCATGCAAGTAGGCAGTCAGTGGTTCTCCTATGAAGGATGCTGATCTGGGAGGAAAACCCGAATTTGATACTGTGAAGCTGAATGACTCCACCACTGCTCCAGGCCATTCCCTCATCCATTCCTCTAATATCTTTCTGTTCTTGAGCACAATTCTCCACCAGAATAATAACAAACCCCATCTAACTCTTGTCCACCTTCTTTAAAGAGCTTGAGACCTAACCTTGTAGACAGTCCCTCAGGGTATAATAAATATGACTGACCTTTAATACCCATTTCTTTGAGAATCTTGCTGCCTGGACATGAAAGAGATTAGACCTTGATTTCATAAATTACTTATCATTTTTAAATAATGTTTTCCTCCAAGAAATCTGGTATTGGTCCAAAAATGTAGTCCAATCTTGAAGATTATATAGCTAAACCCATTCTTAGATTCTTTATTAGTTGTGGTTGCAGGCAATTTTAAATGACTATTTCCCGTGTATAGGAGACAGCCAATATGTTGCCTCCTTGAAAATCCAAGGAGAACAGATTTAAATAGAAAGATCTACCTTGTTAGTAGAATATGCCTTCTTATTCTTGATGTGTTAGCCCAAGGACAGATTCCCTGGGAATTTATCTATTGGTTGGGGCGTGGAGTTAGTTCAGTTGATTTTATCCTTGTTTCACACAAGCTGTTGGACTTGGTAAGGGTCTTCAAAGTCAAGTCTCAGCAAGACTTATTAATACTGGACTTTAGTGTAAGAAATCAAATAGTTCTTCTCCAAAGAGGCTTGATTTTGGACAATCACCTGATTTCAGGTACAAAAGAAACAGCTGGTGGATGAATGGACCTCAGCTTTTCTTAGCTCAGTTGAAGTCTCCTTATTCAACAATAAGCGCATTTCAGCCAGATCACCTTAGGGCACTTCCACACAGCCCTATATCACAGAATATCAAGGCAGGAAATCCCACATTATCTGAGTGTGGACTCAGATAACCCAGTTCAAAGCAAATATTGTGGGATTTTCTGCCTTAATATTCTGGGATATAGGGCTGTGTGGAAGGCCCTATGACAGCAAGCCAGTACCGTCAAGAGCTATCACTTGAATTGCAATACATACCATTAGATGCTGGTTGTTTGTTACTTCCCTGGCAAGATCTAACTAAACTCTTGGGTTGCTTATGAATATAAGTCTCTCTTCCCCCTCCCCTTCCCCAACACACACAACTAGAATCCCAGTTTAACAGTACAAGAACCAGGGTGGCAAAAGGTTCATTCTATTTAAATTACAGTCCTTGAAACAGAGTATAAATGGCTGATTAGAACAAAAAAGAGAACATGTCAAATCCCCAGTAAACAAATCTTTCCAAGAAAACTCTGTGATAAGTTCGCCTTAGGGTTGCCATATGTTGGAATCAACTTGAAAGCACACAACAGCCAATTTCATTAAAAGGTTCATGTAGCACCTGCCTGTCACATAGCAGGTGCTACATGATGCAGACATGGCAAAACCTAAGGGTGCATCTATACTGCGGAATTAATACACTTTGACACAACTTTAACTGCCAATGTTATTGAATCTTGGGATTTGTAGCTTGATAAGGCACCTGAACATTTTGGTAGAAAAGGCTAAATACCTTTTTTTAAACTGAAACTCCAATGATTCCATAGCAATGAGCTACGACAGTTACAGTGGTGTCGAACTGCATTAATTTTACTATGTAGAAGCATGTTACATTGACACCACAAAAACTCTTGAATGCATAGGGATTCAAATCAGCATATTTATGAATAAAGTACTGGAAAGCTTGGATTTGGATAGATAAATCTGTCTCTCCAAGCTTTTATTCTCTAATTCTTTCCCTCCAAGAAAAGAATACCGGGGGGCTCCTCTCACACAATGCTAATAGTTAAGTTGTGGCTCATCATGAGCAAAGGGGATGGGAGGAAGTAGGACAAAGATGTCTCAGGGCCCTTCCAGACAGGCCAAAAAAGGAGGGGCTTGTTGCACCTTTACCCAAGGTGTCCAAACTATGCTTCAGGTAAAAACAAATTAATTTGGAAAAAAGCAGGGGTGGCTGGCTGCTTTCCCGATTATAATTGAGATAGCATCTAGCCACCTGGGAGGGAATAACCGGGGCTTGGGGTGGGATTCCAGTGTGGGCAAAGATAGGTTACTTTAACCCATTTTTGCCCTCATTTCCCTGCTGTCTGGAAGCACCCTCAGATGTTCTCAGCCTTTGGTCCTCCGGGTGTTTTGGATGTCAACTCCCAGAAATCCCAGCCAGTTTACCTGCTGTTACAAATTGTGGGAGTTGAAGTCCAAAACACTTGGAATACCAAAGTTTGAGAATCACTGTGTGGGCTGCCCTCTGGTGGCAATACTCTGCTGGACTTCAGTGGGTCTGCCTTCCACTTGTTCATAATTGCTGCCTCTTATCTTAACTTGTTTCCTCTTTTGCCTATTTACTGCCATTTGCCCTTTCACGATTTTCCTTTGCCAGGGCTTGTTGTGATCCTGGTTTGTGTCCTACCTTCTCTTTTCCCTGACAACTGGCAATTACCTGCTGAATATAGACCAGGTAAAAGCATTGGCTTCCTTCCTGTTCATAAAATATTGACACCAACCTTTGCTGCTCACCCCCATCTGCCTTGCCACCCTCTGTGCCCCCTCCCCACACTTCCATTTTCCTCACATTCCCTCCATTGTCAATTATTTCTTTCTCCATCACTCCTTTTTAAAAATTCCCTTTCATGTCTCTCAGAACTATTTCCCCCTTTTTATGTTTCTTTTTTTTCCTATGAGTGTGTATGTGGGGTGGGGGAGACTAAAGAGAAAGCAGAATTTGAGGGGAAAGAAAGAGAAGAAGGTAAACAGGTTATCCCCCAGCCTTCGAAGAAATACAAAGGCTGTTTATGCGTTGCATACTTTTTTTAATTGGTGGCTTTCTGGCACATCAGCCTCTTTGTTGGTGATGAAACGGAGCTTTACAGCTCTTTTACAGAAACGAGGCTTGTGTTCTGACATGGGGGCTGGGGGCTTATTAAATGGAGAAGCAAACACAACAGCCCTCACTGAGATCAGCTCTGTGCAGTACTGCTTGTTGTTGCTCAGTTCACAGTTAGGAAAAGTTGCTTTGGGGGGAACATAGCTCCCAGAATCTTTCAGGCAGGATGGCCTCGAGCCAAACTGGCTTGGAGATTCTGGATCTCTTGGCCCCCCAAATAATTTTGTCCAAGCTCTGGTTGTCCTCTTTTTTTAAAAAAAAATCCCAGCATATACATGGATTCTAGCCAGTTTTGCTTGATAACTAGAAGAGAGATGTAGGTTTATTATTAAGTCCTTCTGTGTCTAAAACTAGGGATGAAAGAGAATTTGGTTTTCACTTCGGTTTTGATAAGAATTGACTAAAATTAGCAACATTCTGCGTATTTAGGACAAAAAGAAGTCGAGGGGGAGGAAATGAATATGAGATAAACTGACACGTCCTTCCAGGATTGTAGTTTTGAGTTCTAACTCTTAAAATTCTGCATTTGAATTCCCATGAATTCACTAAATGTAGTTTGGCACATCTATTTTCTCCAATCGGCCTTTTCTCTTTAGTGGTTGTAGGGAAGGCAAGGACAAATGGTTCTTTTTGATGCTGGAAACTGCTCTACCTATTGGATTTTGAGGGTCAAAATGAGGGGGGAATTCTGCAAATTAACCAAAGTTTGCAAATGTCTTCCTATTCAGGATGAAAAGAAATTGAATGAAGGAGAAGACAAAATTAACATTTCCCCATTTTTAATCTACACATTTATTATAAAAGCTGCCCAACTGAGAGATCTCTTTCTGCACAAAAAGTACAGAATAGGTCCCAAACTTCAAATAGAAGTTCTCAGGGCAATAGGAAAACTGTTAAAATAATTGTTTAATGCAAGAACAAAATTAGCACAGGGCTATTCTATATACAAGGGCTAAACTGCTGAGCTGGTGGCACAGTGGATTAAACTGCTGAGCTGCTGAACCACTGAACTGCTGAACTTGCGGACTGAAAGGTTGGTGGTTTGAATCCAGGGAGTGGGATGAGCTCCCACTGTTAGCCCCAGCTTCTGTCAAACTAGCAGTTCAAAACATTCAAATGTGAGTAGATCAATAGGTACTGCCTCTGTGGGAAAGTAACAGCACTCCATGTAGTCATGCTGGCCACATGACCTTAGAGGTGTCTATGGACAACCCTGGCTCTTCAGCTTAGAAATGGAGATGAGCACCACCCCCCAGAGTCGGACATGACTAGACTTAATGTCAGGGGAAAACTTTACCTTTACTACTACCCTATATACTCATATATAAGTCTAGCAATTTTAATCAAGAAATCAACACCAAAATTAGGGTAAATGTGACTCTTACAAAAATGGAAGAGTAATGAAAGGTAAAAGCTTTGTCTGCTATGGCTCCACTTCTAGTCTTCCTGCATGCAGAAATGGTGGTGGCTATGGGTAGCTAACCTCTGAGGCAATATTCATGATTTTCCCTCTCTGCAAAATGACTCTCAATTATCCATCAGTCATATCAAAATCCCACAATTTTGACCCCAAAACCTAGTTTTGATTTATATATGAGATTAACTTATACATGAGAATGTATGGTATATTGTTGTTTTTGTAAAATTAAAAGCCCTACTTTCTCAAGCAAGCAGAAGGAAAATAATAAGGTCAGCTAAGGAGACACAGCTACATCCTATATGACATGGCTTACGTATGATACAGTTGAAGGAGATGGAAAGTTCTCCAGCTTGCATCCTAGCAATTTGACCTTAACTTAAATCACAAACAATCCTTTTGGTGGGGTCGGGAATGTCACTTGCATTTTGTTTGTTTTATGTGAGTGGTACAAAATTGACTGGACTACCACATGACAACTCAATTTGACACAGGAAAGAGATACTTTAGTGACTATGTAGTAGTCATAAGGATAGCCTCATGAGATGAGACAGCTCAACATACCCAGTAGTGATGGGCCTGAGAGTTGGTGTTGGCCGGGTTTGGTTTTTTGTTTTTAATCTTGGTACTCTACTCTGAAAACAAACAAAACATTGACAAAGTAACTTAGTTTTTGTTGTTTGTCACTAAGCCATCTGTTCCGCTCTAAGAGCTTGACCTCTATTTTCCATTTTGTAGACTTTTGTGATGTTTGTTCCTTTTGTGTGTGCATGTATGAGAAAGGGGGGAGAGATGAGGGTTGTGGAGCCTGTGAATTTCATATCAAAGTGACAGCACTGCTCTGAGACAAAAAATTAAGAAAGAGAATGTATTTTCGGGATGTGGATGCTTTTCTTACCCAGCATGCTTCAGCCTTTGAGATTGTACAGCATGTTGGGCAAGCTGCCAAAACACTGCACACATTATTCCTTGAAGGCTGATGGTGACATCCGTCTAAGAAACAATTAGCCACTGAAGCTTTGTCTTCTATATCAGGAAAACAAGCTGATCATCTTGGATCTGCAGGACTGGACTTCTGCCTAGAGTGATAAGCTTACATCTTCAGATTCATTGACTTGCCTACAATTCTCACCAAATGGCAGCTGTGGAACAGATTCTATTCAAAATATAATGGATTTGTTTTTTCAACAATTGAAAATTATTACACTGTCATCCCTCCACATCTGCTGGAGTAATGGGCTCAGGAACCCTGTGAAAGTGAAAACCATTTTTTAACTTGAGAGAACACATTTCTAGGAATTTTAGGTCCTTCAGTTTGAAATTATGGTCAACTTCCAACAAAATTATTCCAGAGGACCTATAAATGCCTAGAGAAGTATTCTCTCTAAGAATCTCTAGGTCTTCCAACAAAACTCTATACTCATCTGCTGGAAGTTTACCATAAAGTGACCTACGGGTTCCCAGAGAGAACATATTCATCAGATTTGTGAATAATAAAATCCTCGAAAATAAAATTTGCAGATGTGGAGGGCTGTCTGCAATCTTTGTAAGTATTTGAGGGCTGACGCCCAATAGTCTGTCATTCCTAATTTGATCATGAATACCCAATGCACGCAATAGTGGATGGAACATGGTTCTGATTGTTAAACATCTGACACTGGATATTTTTCAAAACTCTTAGAACATTTGATTTTTTAAATAATCAAGTGAGTGACAAATATGAAGAACACACATTACAAAAAAAATCCAACTCTATGATGTTTTTAAAGTTGTAGAAATCAACAAATTGGGTTGGATTTGACTACTACGCATATTTTGAGCCTCTGTGGGGGATTCCCAAGGCCTCCTGCTATTTCTCATCATAATTCTGCAAATCCCAGAAGCTAATGACATTTGTTTTTTTGGGGGGGGGGCATATTCACACCTTTCCCCTAGTAGGTGCTGAGGCTGCAATTTTGATCCATAGGCCTCTCAAAGTAGTCATCCATTTAAAAGGAAATTAAACTTGGAAGTATAAATGCTGCTATTGAAATGAGAAATTCACTCAGCAAATGGAAATAGCAACCAAGAAAGAATATATGAACATAATTATTTTTTAATATGTTCACTGTCTGGTTTTTAGCTAAATAATCCTTTAATTAACTGATTATATTTAAACATATTATTTACATATTTTATGTCGATGCAAAGGTAGTTTTGAGCATCCTGAAGAAAGGGGGATACTAGCTTCTCTGAAATTTCGATAAAGGGGGGAAAGGGAGATCACCTATTGCAAGAGGATAATTAATAATTTCTTTTCCATTGCCTTTCCAAATGTGGAATATTGCCTGCTATAAGGACACACAGCAATCAAAATGATTTCAGAACTAAACAAGTTCAACACCCATCTGTATAATAGAAAATTAAATTTACAAGATACATGGAAATGGATTTCCTCGTAGCACAACAATCCTGAAATGTGTGTGAGATTGTCTGGAAGAAAAGATGAATGAGCACATTGTCTGCCAATTGTGAAGCCACTCCACATTCAATTTTATGCAAGGAATTTGAAATGGAGGTTTCAGCAACCTTAACTCACAGCAGGTAGATTAGTAAATATGACACTGATTTTTTTTAAAAAAAATATATTGGCAGCCTATATGTTTCTAGTCTAAACAGAGGGCACTGGTGAATACATTTAAATGGCCTGGTATCACAGTAATACAATGATGACATCTTCCCATATCTTCCTAACTGAGGACTGAACACTATTGCATTCCTCCAGAGAGCAATGTGTTATGCGAACAGGCTTTCTTTGCTGCAGTAACCTGAATGTTGTATGCCCTACCCTTTGATGCCAGATTCATTCTAATGCCATATTAAACATTGCTTTTTTATTAAAGCTGTTAGTGTATATGGTTTTTGTTTGAATTTGAATAACCATAAGTTCTAAATCATTTCAAATTTATTTCAAACGCATTGCAATATATTTTAGAATTCTTTCATTGCTTTAGTTGCTAGTGTTTTAAAAGCTGCTTTAAATTTATTTTGTGTA
This sequence comes from Anolis apletophallus, assembly GCA_030556195.1. NCBI lineage: Eukaryota > Metazoa > Chordata > Lepidosauria > Squamata > Anolidae > Anolis > Anolis apletophallus. The sequence continues at coordinate 102,065,406 of JARBWK010000009.1, forward strand.
TGCCATCCTGAGATCTTATGATACAGGGTGGAGGAATATAATTATAAAACAGGCATTTTCTGTTTTTACTGTATTACTGTTTCTACTCTACGCCTTACAAACGCAATCCTTATTCAGAGAAGGTGCTAGGAAGACTCATATTTTAATGGGTTTTGGTCATTTGACCATCAGACTGTGTGCCAACAATGGATTCTTTCCCATGGAACAACATAGGACACTGATAGTATGTATTAAGGGAGATTTTTCACAGCAATACGTCAGAATGGATCAAGTGCTAATCAATGATGCAACAGAGCCAGGGATTACAGGGGCAAAGCACTAAAACATTTGAATTAGCAGAGACAACAACATCCAATGCTTTTCATCTCAATGTCCTTTTCACCCTCTGAGTTCAGTTGCAATTCTCATGGCAATTGGGAAATGGATTTTCTGAGTCTATGTACTGTTACCGGATATCTCAGTCATAACGTTAAAGTATTTCACTTAATCTTGAAAAGTCTAGGCATGCTATATCCATTTTATAGGGACAAGCAATGGGGAATCCACTAACCCAGATTTTTATTCTTTTTGTATCTTCCCCAATCCCTAATTTGGGTACCATTGAAGTTAATTAAAGTATTACCCAATTTCTGTTACTGTATTTAGTTGTAGACAAAAGGGGCTCATTTGTTTTGCTTTTGGTTTTTTTCTGACAAAAAAATAAGGAATAAGGGGGCAAGAGAGGCATTTTCACAAATTAGTTACTGAATGCAAGGACAACCTTTAAAGAAAAAAATGAACATTCTCTTTCTTCATATTGACAATGTAAGTAATATAAATCATTGTACCTCTGTAGATACAGAACATATGCATCCATTAGCTTTTTAATGAATGTGGCTGGAACTATGCCAAGTATTCCCAACCTGGTGCCATTTAAAAGTGTTGACTGTCTGGGGATAGTGGGAATTATGGCTCATTACATTTGAAGGACAACTGGGTTGGGAAAACTGCACTATACTGTTCAGGAGCAGCCTGAAGGACAGTTATGGTAGATTAAATAGTTGATTACTTTTTCACTTGACTGACACCTCCTCACGCAGAACACATGATATGGCATCAATTGCTCAATGTATTCATAACCAAAAGTTCCAGTCTCCCTCTGTGAGATCTGAGATGTGACACATCAGTTGGCTTGTTGACACCTCTTTGATGAGATGGCTTACATGTCTCTAACAGAAGTGTTTCATTGACAGTAATCCATGAACAGAAGGCCAATCACTCCAATGAACTTGAAAAGTGGAGTCTAAGTTAACAGAGATATCTCCAGGTGGGCTATAGAAAACATAGTGGCTTTGCATCTCCACCTTTTTTTCATTCTTTTCTTTTGTAACCACCACATGCATTTCTTCTATTTATCACAATCTAATTTACAATTGAATAATATACATATTAAAAATGAAAAAGCAAAGTAGAAAATAAAAAGTAACTAAAATTATAACATAAATTCAAAACTTTTTTTGTTTAAGATATAGTGGTTTGGCATTATTTCTTGAACTTTAAATACTGTTCCTTAAGTAACATTATCTTTAACTGAGTCTCTTTATCAACATTTTCCTTGAGTTTTTTTCTCCAGCTTTTCTTACAGAGGTCTGTGTTTTTAATTAAGTTCAAATTAAAGAATTGCCTCAATTCTTCTTTACATTGCTGTAATATTTCTTTCTCTAGAAGTAAATATTCATTTAGTCTCCATCAAAGTAGCATTTGCTCTGTTATCAAAGACAACATGAAGGGATTACGATCTAAAATGTTTTTTTGACACAATGTCCATACACTTTACTAAATTGCCCACATTTTTCAAGACATATCTTTTCTACAAAAAGATTCACGATGATTTGAGAAAAAGTATTGCCTTTGGAATTTGGCTGCAAATGTCTCCAAACATCTTTTAAACCAAAGGCCTCTGTATATTTACAAATGATTTGGGATAGTCTTTGGGACTTTTTATACATGCAGCAAAATCCGGAAGGAACCAGGATAAAAGTGGGGGCGGCTAAACGATGTTTGGGAAAAGTGCAGACAGAATTGGATTAACAGCTGAAAATTGTGTGTTTAAAAGGTGCACTTAAAACCCGATTCTGCCCCCAAAATGTGCATATTTGCATGACTGCATATCCCTGCAGTCACTGAAAACACATGACTTCCTTCCCATCACCCTGTGTGGACTGCTCCAGTGCATGTATTTTAAAAGCCCAAAACAGCTGATCAGGCTGTCAAAAACTAGAGCCATAGACACAAAGGGTGGCTAAAGAGAAGCATAATTGGAAAGTAATTAAAAGTATCTGCAAGCATTCCTTTCTTTTTTACAATATTAAACAGAGCTTCAGTTGTTGGGTGAAGGTAGAGATAAAAAAGGTGTGAGGACGGCAGGGGATGTTTCCCAGAACTGACAGGTCTGTGTGGACTTGCTGTCATGTCCTGGGATTTTTTTTTGCCTCACTTTTAAAACCCGCATTTTGACACTGGAAGTGCCCTCTCTTGATCGTCTTTAATTCCTTTATTGGAATATTTATCTTTATTAGTATCAACAACTCAGTTCCAATCATCCCGTCACATTTCTTTCTCATCCTTTTCTACAGACGCATGTGCTCCTTTAAATGAAACAGATGGAACTGGAACCTGCTGGTGATTTTAAATATTTCTTGGACTGGTACATAGTAGTGGGACAGCAGAGGAAACTTTCTCCATCATGAAAAAGAAAAGCCTCTTGTGGTTTCTGAGCAGCTGAGAAACTGGCAGTGCGAATTTTCTCTCTTGTAAATACACTTTTTCTACTAGTATCACATTCTCCATTGTCTTCAAGTGTCCATGCTCATTTTACAATTGCTCCTGCATAATCACCTATGCTATTATCAATTGACTTGTGGCCATGAAATGCTGTGATCACACATTGACTTTCTTCGCTCTCAGTGACAGCCAATAGAGTGTCATCCTGTACATTAGACACTGCCCAAATATGTTACCGTGGGACAGAGAACTAAATGTTTTCTTTAAATGTTCCTGTGTCAGTTATGCATTTTTCATAGGATTTTGTTCCATACCATGCTCATAGTGTCTTGAAGAGCTAATATGCATAAAAATCCCAGAAACACTCCACCTCCCTAACCAGTTCCTACTGTTCATAACTACTCATAAAAGTAATGAGTTTGCACATTTTTTCTTGGAATAGCCTATCCCTAAAAAAAAAACAAACACCAAAAGGAGTCTTTCCCAACAAATAGTTGTGTTAGCCTCTTGCAGCATAAAAAGGAAGAAGGGAGAGATAGAGAGAAACATATCACCTTTAAAACTAACTGGGTTTTTTTCATGATATAAATTCACTTTTTTGAATGCCACTCACTATTTTAAAAAAAGTGGGTTTATATCCACAAATATTCATGCAAAAAGAAAAGTTAGTCTTAAAGATGCCCCATTTATTTTTCTTATTTCCTTCCCCTTCCTTCCTCCTTTTTACAATGAAAGGAGGCTGATATTGATGTGGTGTCATTGCTATTTATCCCAAACACTGGAGATGGTGGGAATGGGATAGGGTGGTTTTCAAGTTTCTGTAGTATCACCACTCTTGTTCTGGCTTACTTTGTGGGTGCAATTATGGGCTTATGGTGGCTTATGTACAAAAGGTGGAGAAAACTCCAGAAAACATTATAAAATGCCTTTCTTCTACTGAAGGACAGGCAACTTTCAGACCTGCCATTTTTGTACCCTAAATTGGGTTTTGGGTATATGATTCACTATTGTAAGCCCTGTAGCTATGATGTTAGGGATCCAGAGGTGGAAAAAGCAGCCTGAATGCTTGCCTGGCTCTGATTCTAGTAGGAATATGAAAAGCAATTCTGAGAAATATTTTAATTCAACTCTAGTGTGGGGAAATGAACTCATTCCCATTATTTACCCCTGCCAGCAGGGGTAATCCATGTGAACATTCATATATTAAAGCATGAATCAGCATGCATGGGAGGGGGCTGCAAAATGTGTGCAAGATGCCTGCAATTATCTTTGTAGCAAATATTCACACTGAGTTTGAGAGGTGTACTATCTGCATGTTATTGAAAATCGGACCCCAAAATGGTGAACTCCGTAGTCCACAGCTACATAGAGATGAATAGGGGAGCTCACATTGATGTCACTCTTATTTTTCATTGACCCCACCTCGAACTTTGCACAAACACCATACATATCTCAGACCTCAGGGGATGGCTATACATTGTTAGCATAATCCTGTCACAATTTCCTGGGAGGACACATGGAACATTCAATGGGCTTATGAAAGAGCCACTGGGTTTTTTCCCCTGTTTCTCCTGATATTATATTATTTATTCCTGGGAACATTTCCTCATCCCTGTAAACAGACCGGATTCCCTTCCTGGGGTCTCAGTTGAAGTCCCCAACACCCTGAACATCCTTTTGTTTATCTGACCGACACCCATTGTATTAACCGGATCAGGGATAGCAAAACCCCATTTCAGCCCACTCTCTCGTGTCACACCATATTTCTTTCCATTCACACCCCTTTCCTGGGTGGATAAATAAACAGACACAAACCTTCAAAAATGCAGTGACAATTTATAAAAATTCCCACCATGACTAGAGCCAACCAGGAATGATGATGAACAAAACACCAGACCAACCAAAGAACTGATCTCAGCTGACACCATCATAGACTAATCAGGAGCTAACATGGCCTTTGCTTTGAAGAACTCTCAACGTACTATAAACATACTTGTATGTTTGCAAATGTAGTCTTTTGCAGTGCTGTCTCTGCTAACATTCGCTCTGGCCATTGAGGATAAAGCCTCTGATCATTGCCTTCAACCCATCTGTGCCTCTTTTGGTCCTTTGGAGCTAGACACACTAGGCCCAAGGTCCTTGCAGTAGCTGAAATCAGATAGCATGCGTGTGGTGCAAACTCTCTCGTCGTTTTGTGATGCCTGTGCCATGAGGGGGAGAGGGATCTGTGCTAGAGATTCTGGCAAACAAAATAGGGTTGTAGCAGGTGTAGGTGCAGCTGCTAAGGAGCCCATTGGCATGTTTATGAAGGGCAAATGCCCCTGGCCTCATTCATTCATTATCCTGACACCTTGCCTCCTCCCTTGATATTCAGCTTCACATCCCATGAAGCCGCCTTGCAGCTCTAATGATCAAGGAGGGTGACAGATAATGACCTCTGCATAACAATTTCTCTAAACCGGAACATGGCATCTTTCTCCTCTTCCCTCCCCTCCACCCGCTAGGCTTTTTGTAGTTGCTACTTGCTCTCTTTCTTGCTTAAGCTTGGTTGCCATAGCAGCTGACAGATGCACTGAGGCCTGCTTCCCTGGGGAAGGTAACAACTTCAATGGTGGCAGCGGAGAAATATTTTCTAATAGGTGCAAAAGAGCCTAAAGTAGTCTTCCAAATAGAGGACTTTCCAGATGTGCTGCACTACACATCTGGAATCCCCCAATCACTACAATCCCCCAATGGACATAGATAAGGAGAACTCTAGTCAGTGTTTTTTGGGAGATGCTAGGTTGTGTAGGCTGGTTCTTAGACATGGCCATTATTCATACTGTGTTTGCTAAAGATTTGTGATCCATTAAAAATGGTTCAAAAACCGGGGGGTGGGGGTGCTGGAGTTTCATTTCTAAACTATTTCTAAAGTATAGTTAGTGAAAAATCCATTAGTATAATGAGAGTAACAAAATTTCATTACTATTTCGTTATAGTAATTGCACATAATTACTATAATTGGGGAAAGTTCAGGGGCTCCTTTCTTCCTCATTTTTACAGCTATTGAGGTGAAAGTAATTACAATGATAGAATACATTTAGCATTCTTAGCCCATCAAATTTCAGAATGTTTCACTTGTCCATGGATTTTTGTGGAAATTTCAGTTTTTATAAACAACATTTTTTATTAATAAAGAAAATATGTTCCTAATTTGAAATTATCATTTTCTGTTTAATTGCGTAGTCTTTACTTTGAAAATAGTGGTTCGAATTGGTGTGCTTTAACAACTGTTTATCTAATGTTTTATTTTAATGAATTTGTAGATTGTTTTTATCATTATGATGGCACTGAATGGTGTTTGCTGTGAGGCTGCCCTGAGTCCCCCCTCAGGGGTGAGAAAGGCGGGGTACAAGTATATGAAATAAATAAAAATAAATAAATACTCTAAGAGCTTTGTTTTTGTTCCAAAATCTTTGTTAAATGGATGGATGACAATGTTAAATTGATGGACTGGATACTACAGCAAAATGTGCTATAACACGATGTCCCTGGTGCAAAGACATTTTTTTTCCGTTTAATAAACTTTCACCAGAATCAATTAGGAAATGACATTTATAACCCAGGAACAAAAATCATAGTATATTATTTTAAATATATTAAATTTATTGGAGCTCTCTCTGGCTACGGAGGGGCAAATCTCTATGATGCTGAGCAGTGCACTGCATTCTGGGAAATGTAGTTTAGGGCAGGGCCCTGTAAATTATCTGGCATAGGGTGTCTACCTTCCCAAGCTACAAGCAAACACTGCTCTCTCTTTTCTCTGCTGCTAATGGGCCAAGAAGAAGGGGTGCCTCTGCTGCCATTCCATCGCGGCAGCTTTGGAGTGCCTGACATCCCTTTGGAGCGGTGGCTTTGGAGTGCCTGGCGATCCGGTCCTGCCGCGGGAGCACTCGGCGACCTATGGGGCTGATTGCCCATACGACCCGGAAGACTTGATTATCTTCCAGGTCGCCAGGTCAAATAAGCCACTTCAGATCGCTGACTGCTCCCCCTGCAGGCCCGGAGATGGCAGGCACTCCATAGCAGGGTGATCAGCTGGAGAACGGCTGGGGGTGAGAGTGGGCGGAGGCCTGCAGCCTCCAATCGCCTGCTGCTCTGCGCTCCTCTGCTGCGGCGGTGGCTGGGTCCGCTTTCCCATCCTCTGGATCCATTGGGCCATTTCATCTTGGTTTGCACCTTGTCTTCTTGAATTTAATTTAATTTTAGTTGTTTTTATTATTATTTTATAATAATTTTATAATAATAATATAATAAATAATATAATATAATAATGTTATATTATATTATAATTGTTATATTATATTATAATTTCAATATATTATAATGTTTATATATATACTATAATCTCTCGGCATTACTTCGCAAACGAAGATCCTTAGGAAGGACTCATCCCACGCTTTTTACAAGCGCGTTGATGACTAAAAGGCCAATCTGAGATAGGCAAGTTCAGTTGCAGAAAGCACAGCAGAAAGTCTCCTTGGGTGATGTTGTTTCCAAGTTGCGGTTCTTTCTGCGTTGTTGTTTCTCTTCGAGACTCATTTGGCGTGTCTTCTCGAAAGAGGCCGCAGCATTGTGGATAGTGCATCTCCATGCCTCCTGATGTGAGGCCAGGGTGGACCATTGTTGGTGATCAATCTGGCTGAGCCTGAGGTGTTGTTTCAGGGAGTCCTTATATCTTTTTTTGAGGGCGCCTCTCTTGTGCTGACCCATGGCGAGTTCACCATAGAGTAGTATCTTTGGGAGACGGTGGTCCTCCATCCTATGGACGTGCCCTGCCCAGCGCAGCTGTGTTCTCAATAGCATGGCCTCAACTCTGGTGATCCCTGCTTGCTCAAGGACAGCAACATTAGTCACATAGTTGGTCCAGTGTATATTTAGGATTGTGCAAAGATAGAGCTGATGAAAGCATTCGAGGAGTCGTAGGTGTTGGCGATAGGTGAGCCATGTTTCAGACCCATAAAGGAGAATAGACAGTATGATAGCTCTGTACACACTGATTTTGGTGCTTTGCCTCAGGTGCTTGTTGCTCCAGACTCTTTTGTGTAGCCTTCCGAATGCACTATGTGCCTTTGCTAATCTGTGATCTATCTCTTTACCAATCTTGGTGTCTGAAGAGATTATGCTTCCCAGGTAGGTGAACTGCTGAACGGACTTAAGCTCAGATTTGCCTATGTTGATGTGGGGATGATGGTGTTCTTCCTGTGGTGTGGGCTGGTAGAGGACTTCCGTTTTCTTCAGGCTGACTTCCAGCCCAAACAGCTCTGCAGCTGCTGCAAAGCAGGATGTTAGGCGCTGCAGGGCTGCTTCTGAATGGGCGACAAGGGCAGCATCGTCAGCAAAAAGCAGCTCATGGACTAGATAGTTTAGAGTCTTAGTGTGAGCCCTCATATTATAATTATATTAATACTAATAATATATGAATATTTCTTGATATATTAATATGTTAATATTGATGATGTGTAATATATAGTAAATATAGTAAATAAATAAATAATGTAGATTAGAATGTAGTTCCGCCTTTAGGTGCGGCCCTCCATAATATTTTTTGGTGCTTGTGTGGCCCCTTGGAAAAAATAATTGCCCACCCCTGGTCTACACAATGACCAATATCTGGCTGTCTGTCTGTCATTGATCTTTCTCCTTCTATGTGTATTCAAAATTTCTCCCACCTTCTCTCCTTTCAGCCACCAACTACTCTAAAAATAGACTAGGCATCTATTGTCCCAAGTATATAAATAATTGCTGGATTTTTTGTATATATATATTGAGCATTCGAAACACTTTGTATCCCCCTGATTCAGTAATATTTGTTTGCTTATTATTTTCCCTCTTTCTCCCAAAACGGGACCCAGGATTGGACTCAAATAGATCTGCATCCTATCTTAAAACAAATATAGCTAAAACCAAATGTAAACTACATTCGTTTTTTTAAATAAAAAAATCACCATCTCAGTAAAATCATTAATTTTAAAAATACTAAGGGGGTTTTTTTACAAATATTCTTTCTTGACTCAGTCATCAAGCAAACTGAAGACTATAGTCAAAAAGTCGCAAAAGATCAACATTTAAAAGGGCAGCAATGAAACAACAAAACAAGATTCTCAAAAGGTTAAAGATAAATATTGTTGACTACCAAAGTCAAGATTCTTTATTCACTCTGTGAGGTTGGCCAGTGTTATTACCCCTAATACAAAACTGAGGGTGCATCCACACAGCACTAAAAAAAAGCGTGAGCACCTGCATTTGGTGTATCCAAACGACACCTCAGGTAAAAGCAGATTAATTCAGGACAAAGCATGAAAACCCTGCTTTGTACTGAATTAATTTGACAGCTGGAAAGACCCAGGTTTTTTAGGAGACTCGTGCCTTTCAAGGTTTGGGCGCTGTGTGGATTGGCCCAGGGATTGTGTTGCATGACTTCTGATCCCAATCCACATAGTTGTCTCAGGATTTTTGGGATCCTGGAGCCTGAAAAACCCAAGACAGCCCCCTCCCAAAATCATTTTTAAAGCCTTTTAGAGAAAAAAATAACTTACCCGGCAGGCATTTCCCTACTGCTGGCCCTCCAGGCCTGTAGATATGATGCACCAGGAGACGGGAGGGAACCACTTCTAGCCCCCCCCTCCCCTGGGCCCCTTTTCCTGGCAATCATTTCTACATGCCAGGATAGGGCTGGCAGCAGGGAAATGCCAGTCAGGTAATTTATTTATTTTATTTTAAGGCTTTTCTGGGAGGGATTGTGTCTGGGTCCCTGCCAGAAGCTCTGGCAGGGCATTTGGGGAAACCCCAAGAAAAGCACCAGCTTTCTGGGGCATGTGTGGACTGTAATGTGGGTCCAATCAGGTTTTAAACCTGATTAAGCCCTAATTGAAGTCCTGTATGGAACTTCCCTGAGTTTAATCTCATAAATTACTCTAGAGAGCAGTATTCAAATCTCCATTTGGTCATTTGACAAATCCTCTCTGTCTCAAAGAAAGACAAAGACAACTCCCTTCTGAATACATGTCAACAAACCTCTGTAATAGGTTCACCTTAGGGTTGTCAGCAGTTGGAGATGTCCTGAAGGCACACAAAAAATAACCGCTGTACATTGATTATGTTTTAATGTATTAAAATCTGCTTTAATCCTTTAAAGACTGTCTATTTAATGTTTGTAATCAATATAACATTTTAAACTTCCATACTCTGTATTTTGAAGTGTAAACTGCTCTAGAACTCACATTGGAAGAAAGGCAGATTATAAGATACAGTCAGTTGAGTTAACATTAGGCTAGATGTAACTATGCTAAATCCAAACTCATCCCAGACTAAGCATTCTGGAAATGACAGTTACTTTGTACCAGCATTGCAACTGTTTTCATAGGTTGGAAAAAATCTAAATCAGGTATCGTTCTGTCTCATCCCCTAATACCCTGTCCCTGTTTTCTTGGTCTTCCGCCAGCAGAGCTGAACCAACATAACAATTTTGCTGACAGATTGCTTTGTTGTCAGGTCTCTAAGATGAACCAACAGAGAGAGTCTTGCTAGTAGTATCGTATTTTTGCCTGCAGAAGAGGCCTTTTGCTAATCTTAACTTTTATGTGTAAATTTTCAAATTACAGATTACTGAGCTCAACCTTCCTCTTTAAAGAGGTCTGGTTTATTCTAGTACACTGATCACCACATGTCCTTTGAGTCCAAAACTGTTGTGTACATGTGGGTGTTCTCAAGGGTCTTGCTGAGGAACTAGTTTCTGTAATCATGTATTCTCCTTGAACTATGCACTCATGAATGATGAATTTCTTGAACAATGCACTCCTTTTCAGGTTAGGTCCTGAGCCATGAGTTGTGGTGGACTCTAATATCTTTCTGTGTCTAGGAATCTTCTACACAGAAAGTGGCAACTCTACTGGAGTCATTTTGATATTGATTCTCAACTCTACCTGTTGAGATTAATCTGAGTAATGACAAGGATTTAGTAAGCCTTGATGTGATGTAACACAGTTGGTCACTTCTGTCTTCATTTTACTCAACAACAGGATATCATGAGGTTTCTGGGGACAAAGACATTATGCCACCACACCTGTGACAATAAAGACTAACCCACAGTGTGTATGTTTTGCAGATATCAGAGTTCATGTAAAATACAATTGACCTCAACAGAAGATAGAAAAGTGCTTTCCTAATGGGGAGGTTGTGCATCTTACTTTACAGCATTCAGTCGTTTATGAAAGTCTCCTTTATTTGAAAGACTGTCCAAATGAAATGTAGTTGAAAGATAAAGAATTAAGATAAAGATTAATTAAAAAACCAAATAAACAGAGGAACAGCATGGGAAGCTGGATTAGAAAATAGAGCAAGCATGTTGTCAAATGTTCCAGAGGACATAAACCCATGGATCCAAATCACTACAGAATTGATTCCACCTAAAAATGAGAAAGAATTTTGTGACAGTAAGAGATAGTTAATAGTGTAATAGGCTGCCTCAAAGGATGGTGAACTCTCTTTAAATATGGACAAGTTTCAACTTTAATTATATATGCGGAATGCTGGGGATTAGATGCCTTTCTAATCTGTGACGTCTTTCTAATCTGTGATTTTGTTATTCTAAAGCAGTGTTTTTCAACCTTTTTTTAGCCGTGGCACATTTTTTACATTTACAAAATCCTGGGGCACACCACCAACCAAAATGACACAAAATGACACTCTAGGAACCGCACCAATATGGCCTTCAGCAACACAGTGATCCTGGGCCTGAGAGGTTTTCAGTAATCCTTCAGAAAAGCAGTTGGAGATGCAGTCCTCAAACCCTGTTTGGATTGGGCCCAGTCACTCCTTCCCAGGCTGCTGTGAGAACAAAAGGAGGCCTTTCACTGTGCAACAGGCGGAGAAGAAACACAAGTAGCAATCACCCAGATGGCACACCCCTCAAATCAGGCAGCTGACACCCCTGCAGGCACACAGTCCAGGGAGGAACCAGTTTTCTCACGCCTCAAAGGCCTGCTAAAGGGAGGAAGGCATTCTTGGGTGCACCTGCACTGGAGGACTAAGGCAGTATGGACTGCCAAGGCCCAATGCTATGGAATCATGGGATTATTCATTTGGCAAGGCCTCAACACTCTTAAGGACACCGTAGCTTTGAGCTCTGGCACCCCCTTCCCAGCCCCAGCCCCGGCCCTGGCCTCCCGCTCCGACTCACAGAATTCCACCAGGATGTTGGGGTGCTGCTCCAGCACCTGCTCGAAGTTGGCCGTCTTCAGCACCAGGACGCCCTCGTCCTCCTCGAGCTCGGTGGCGGAACAGGCCAGGCCCAGCAAGAGGAGGCCTAGCAGGAGCGGAGCGGTCTTCATGGCGGCGAGGGAAAGCACGGAGAGTGGACCAGGTGAAGGCACAGCGAAAGAGTGCCCTCTCCCCCGCCTCCCCGCTTATAAACCCGCCCTTTCCCCTGCCACCGCTGCTGCCACCTATTGGCTGCTCCCGCCCTCTCACTCCCCAGTGCCCATTCAGCCCCAGCAGCGCCTGGGGCTCTCTGCATGCTCTGATTGGCCCACGCGAAAGGTCGCGTCAACTTTCCTTCCACTTCCGAACTAGCCGGAAAGTTTCCTCTGTTCCGTCAGCTTTGATTGGCCACCCCGGTCTCTTTGGTGCCTTGCGGTTGGTTAGAAAGGTGGCCCCCCACCTGTGGAATGCGCTCCCTATCGATGTACGATCCACCGCATCCCTCCTGGCATTCAGGAAAAAAGTAAAATCCTGGCTGTGGGACCAGGCGTTTGCTCACCAGCACTAGGCAGCATTTTAGGATTGGATTTTAAATAGAAAGTAGATGAAGAGGACCAATGCTTTTATGGACCGAACATGGTTTTAATCTGGAATGAATGTGTATGATGCTAAGGCAACTGTATTAATGTATTTTAATGTATCTTAACTGTTGAAGGGTTTTTTTGGGGTTTTATATTGTTATTATCGAATTGTGCCATACTGTAAGCCGCACTGAGTCCCCCCTCGGGGGTTAAGAAGAGCGGGGTAAACTCCTGAAATAAATGAAATAATAATAATAAAGGCTGCCCACGGCACACCTGATGATCGCTCACAGCACACCAGTTGGGAAACACTGTTCTAAAGGACTGCAAAGTTTTGAGTTTCCAGGCACATAGTTCCCTTGGCACCTGCCCACCCCAATATATATATTGATTTTTAAAACTAACTTCTAAATAAATGTTAAAATAGAAAGAAGTTTTAGTATAGCTTTATTATCATTATATAAGAACAAACAACTGAAAAGGGGGGGATAAAGATATGCTAACAAACTTATTAACAATAGCAAGACTGCTTATAGCAAGGAATTGGAAAAGAGAAATAAATATCCAAATAGAGGAGTGGTATAAGGAAGTGTGGAAATTGGCAATAAATGATAAGCTGACATTTATATTAAAAGTTAAAAGAGTTATATGGAAACAAAGTGCTTTTGATAATTTATGGAGAAAATTTGTTGAATAAGGATTTAAAAAGAAAGATGGAAAGTTCCCTCCACAAAAAGAACTGAAATTTTGGACAGATTATATGTAAACACTGTGGCTCGGGGGGAGGGGAGCACAGTGGTGAGGGATAGATAATATGTACAAGCATAAAAATAACAGTAGATGGCAAAAGTTAGTTTATGGTACATAGATTGTATTGAACATTAGGTGTCTGCTATAAAACAAACAATGCATAATATTTTTTTAAAAATAATTACAGTATTTCCAAAGCGGTAGAAATTAATGTAAATCACCTCACCTGCATTTTATGCAGATTCATATCCTCTCTTAGTGATGTCATTGGGGAGGGAGTTCCACAGATGGGGGGCTACCATTGAGAAGATGTATATAGTGTTAAATTTAGTGCTTCTTTGGCAGAGCAATTTTGTGTTTCTGCAACAAAAACATCTCCAAATCTCGTTAGCTCCATCACCCATAAAGTACAGGGCTACATGAGGAATTCTGAGCACCGTAGTCCAAAAAGTACTTTTCCTAGCAATGGCCAACCCCAAGTGATGATTGTAGTAGACTATGGCAATCTTACACTCCCACATTACTCAGGACAGTGACCTGGCCACCTTTGGCATTTTATCTCAATGCTCATAAAGCAGCTAGCATGTTTTGGCACCTGAATTAATGTAAGCAACTGCATGCCAACCAGATTGATGTTTTGTCATAACAGCTACTATACATCTATTCAGCATTATACTGCCAGAAATACTCAGAAATCTAGTACTGCATTTTCTTCATAACAAACCCCCCCAACATTCATTGCATGTATTGTATTCTTCCCCTGCACATGTTGATAGGGGGTCTAATTATCAGCATAATTGCGCTTGAGAATTCTTAACTCTCACCTCCCACACTCCTCATTTGCATATGTTAAAATTGTTATCATGGGAACAAAATTATGGAGAGGCCAGATACATCTTTTTTGGATAAATCAAAGCTGGCTGTTTGGCCAGCCTGCATGCTTAGCCATAGAGAAGTCCTTCTGTGTTTCAAAAGCTGTCTGATTTAATTCTGGTTTAAAGATTAAGAAGCATATTAAGACCAGAGACCTGATGTTGCCCATTTAGTTAGCAGATGGAGCCAGCATGCTCATAACAGGGGTTAAAAGTATGTCCTACTATGAAGAGATGCACTGTTTAAGATGAACCTATCATAGTATTTTCTTGGCAAGGTTTATCCAGAGATGTTTACAATTATAGTAGCAATCATGAAGCCTTCCAGATGTTGCTGGATTGCAATTACAAGCATTCCTCGTCATCAGGACATGCTGGATAGGACTAATGGGAGTTGTAGTCCAAAGATACCTGCAGAATTCTGCAATTCATATTCCTGATTTCAGTTATAGTGATTCTTTCTAAGTGTGTTTCTTTCTAAATGTGCAACTCTGCAAATGCATTTTAATGTAAAATTCATCTCTTTTTTTTTTAAAGGATGCATTTCCTCTCTTATGGTGATATGTAAGTGGATGCCCTAACTGGTAGGAGAGATGGAGAAGAGATGTCACCACTTTGACAGTCCCCTATTCCAAACACTCAAAAGAAAACCCTTGGCTATTTCTTAACTGTTAGCTCATTTCCATTAAGGAAGCATCTATAAACAACTACCCCGGCCCATCATTGTACAATCTGCCAGACAAAGAAATGGCTTGATAAGCCAGCTGCCATCACAGAATGCTTTATTTCTCATCATTTTCCAGCCCTCCCATCCACCTGCCAGTTCTCACTTTTGTTGTGCAATTGCTAAAATGTTGTGGCCGGTTTTTCTGTTTAAGATTAAGGCTGGTAGGCAGAAAAGTGGTGTGTATGGAGATATATTATCCATACATTCAACAGAGCCTTCTTCCCACATTGATTGCAATGTAGAAAGGGGAACTACAGTTGGAGAAAGTGAAGAAATCCAAAAACTTCTCAGTTTTGTCAGGATTGTCCCCATAGTACAGAGCTTTACTAATTAATATTTGATTTTGGACATAGGGCTAAAGGAATAATCCATTCCTGTTCCAAAGAGATCAAAAGCACTTGGTGTCATTAATTATTACATTTCTGTAGCAACCTTTTAAAAAGCTATAGTGGCATAGTTGTACTGAGCTATAACTCTAGAGAACAGGGTTCAAATCTTTGCTTGGTCATGATAATGCACTGGGTGACCCTGTGCAAGTCATGTGTCTCAGAGGAAGGCAATCTCTGGACAAACCTTACCAAGAAAATATTATGATAGGTTCAACTTAAAGTCATCATAAGACATCAAGGCACACACAACCACAACCATCACCACCTTTCACATTATAATTTCAAAGACCATAATGTAATGATGCTTGCCTATCATTCAGGTGTTTTTGTGGGTCGCCAATATCATGTGAGTGAAATATTTTGAATGCTTAAGGGTGTTGTATAAAAATGCTAAATAGATGGCATGGTGCAGTGTTGGACTAGGACACAGTAGACCCAGGTTTAAATCCCTGTTCAGACATGGAAAACCACTTCTTCTTAGCATTCTCTCAGTAATGCTAAATCTCCTCCAAATAAACATATCCTTATAGCCAGAGGGTTGTAATTGTTTGAGTACTGGAGGGAGACTCTAAGACTGGATCTACACTGCCATATAATTCAATTTCTGAATCTAGATTATCTGCTTTGTATGGGATTATAGGAGTCTTCATTGCCATATAATTGAGTTCAAAGCATATAATCTAGATTCAGAAACTGTGGGATCAAGCTTTTGGATAATCTACTAGTGCAATAAGTGAAAATGTGAAATGGTGCAATGACAACATAAATGGCCATGGATTTGGATATTGGATTATGTGGTTTTTAAAATAATTTTAAAGTTGTATTGGTTTAGCAGTTATTTTTAATGTAGATGTATATGTTTTATGTGTTTTATTGTAGGGCATCAAATTGTGTTCTGAATTCCTTTAGGTGTGAGAAGGGCGGGATATAAATAATATTGCAAATAAATAAATAAAAACTGGATGATATGGCAGTGTAGATGGGACCTGGAGACCAAGGTTTGAATCCATGTTTAGCCATGGAAACCCAATGAGTAACCTTGGCAAGTCACATTCTCTCAGCCTCAGAGAAAACCTCATCTGAATAAATCTTGCCATAGAAATTATCAAACAGGATCACCATAAACCAGAGTTGACTTGAAACCATGTGACAACAATAACAGCAAATAAAAGCTAAACATGACTATTAACAGGTAGTAGCAGCAATTTCATTGACAGTGTTTTCAATATATCATTGCTTGTGGAACCGGAAAAAGAAACAAACACCTATGCACAAAAACACATATCATGCATCATGTATTGGCAGGGCTGAAATAACCCTACCATTTGCAAAAAAAATACACAATACCTTTACAGAGAAAAGTGACGAAAGAATAGGAGAACACGCAAAACAGTTGAATGAAGAATGGGTGAGCATAGTGGACATGAAATGTTGGCTGAATATTCGATGGAAAAGGGACAAAAATGGCTAGAATAAATGAAAAGAAATGACTGTAATGCTGAGCAGATTTGGTACATACTGTTACATTTTCTGCAGATCCTATTTGTACACTTGATTTACAAGTGCATTTCTTTCTCAACAGCATTCACAAACAAAACATTTTAGTCCCAAAGACATCACTCTTGGCTGCATTGGTGAATAGGTCCAATAAATGAATGCAGGTTAGAATGAGAGAGAAAGAAGCAAAAAGAATTTGAAGGAGGGGGTGGGAATAGCAGGGAATGACAGATGAAAAATGGAAAAGAAGCAAAGGAAAAACATTTTACATGCACTGTGGTTAACTGGAACCTGCTGTCTCCTCCCCATGTTTAGGTGGTTTTTAAGGGGATCTGATTGGAATTTATTAGAAAATAAAAACCCTCTAATTGAAAGCAAGTGCAGGCAATTTGTATTAATAATAGGAAAAAATGTCAAATAATGGAATTGTTTAAAATCTATTAGTTTACTCCATGCGGAGAGAGGAAGGGCTTGATTATCTTCCCATACAGCACAATGAAAGGAGAACTCAGCCTGCCAGTCCCATCTGCAGATTAAAGATATAATTTATTGAAGCAATTTTCTGGTGGGAAGTTCGGGAGGGGGAATAGAAAAAAATATGATTACAGCTGCAATCAAGTCTGGGCTTCTTAATCTGAAGGCCTGCCTCTTATCTTGCTTGCTTCAATCATTAAAGAATGTATTCATTTCTCAGCTGAGTTTCATTGCTGCAGGAACTGACTGGGGAGGCTGGTTAGGAAGGGTGAGTGTGTCCCATAAGGAGACCCATTACTCACCTCCAAATGATTGTATTATCAACTCCAGTGGTTGCAAATCCAGAACAAATCTGATAACAATGATAGGACTGGAAAATTAGGAAAAGGCAGGGGTTTCAGAGAAGGGGAGTCCAGAACATAGCACTGCTCATTAGCACTTTTGTGACAAATCTAAATGATCATAGTGGCAAACATGACATAAAATCAGGACTTATACTGTCATTTATTTCTTCAGATATCATTATTAAATGGCTCTCTTGCTATCTGTGACTCACATTCTTTCTTTCAGAGTTTGTTCCTATTGCTGCAGTTATCTCGGTAACTTCCACTGCCTTAACATAATTTTTCTTTACAATGTTCCTGAAACAGGAAGAGAGGCTAATATCACTTTGGAATAACAGAATCATAGGAGTTGGGAGGTGGTCATATTTGCTTTACTCAGATGAACTTTGTGCTTAAAACCAAAGCTGGGAACATTAAAGTAAGACCCCTGTATAACAGTGGAATCCATATTTGCAGTTTTGTTACCGAAATCAGTGATATGCCACAAGGTGGCAGTGTATGTTCATAGTTCAGCATGATGTGCTACTTTGATAGCCAGGAAAAATGTACCCAGGTTTGAAGGCAGTAACAGAAGTCTTATTCACCTGGCCAGGTGGGTATTAGAACAGTATAATCGCCAACAGAAATGACATAACTACACATTTTATACAGTTTGGAAGGTATTCAAACCAGCCACTCCCTCCCCTGGTTGGTCAGGAGACATGCCTCTTGGGATTCACCTTCTCATTGGTTGAAACTTCCTCCTGAAGTCACAGACTGAGATGGAGAGGAAGAGATAACAGCTAGAATTGGTGGGGTTCAAAATTAAAGGTCCATTGCTGTGTCCACCTCTGAGGCGAGCAGGCTCCATTGTCCAGGCTGGAAATAAGGATATTTAGCACCAATGGACTTTGGATGCTTCTAATAATCTCTACACAAAAAGTGAGGTTCGAGAAACTGGAAGGTCAATCAAGTGAGTAAACAAAGTCCTTAAGGAGTCCTGCGAGTTGCTGGCTAGCAATCAG
This sequence comes from Anolis apletophallus, assembly GCA_030556195.1. Classification (NCBI taxonomy): domain Eukaryota; kingdom Metazoa; phylum Chordata; class Lepidosauria; order Squamata; family Anolidae; genus Anolis; species Anolis apletophallus. The sequence continues at coordinate 102,084,047 of JARBWK010000009.1, forward strand.
AATCTTAGCCGAAGTCCACTGGAAGAATCTGTGTTTTTTCCCAAGACAGCCACATAGTCAAAAACCACATAAGCATGGCATAATATAAGTTATAATATTGGATAACATGGAATGAAATGTATCTTTCACTGATCTGCTGTACAACAGGAGCTCAGTTGTAGAATCAGAATGGCAATATATTGGAGCTGGCAGTTTGATTATGCCAAGTTTTGCAACAGTGAAGATGTTAGAAAGGAAAAAAATAAAGAGACAGTCCCAGTGGCCCCAGCGGTGATAAAGAGCTGTATCTGTTTTGTTAATGAAATAAATGTATTATTGTGTGTGTGTGTGTGTGCGTGTGTTTCTTGCAGAAACAGGTTTAAGGGAATTTTATTTATTTATCTTGAGGCTGAGGGGGTGGGACTGGGAGCTGAAGTCAATCCTGAGGTGTTGGAGTCACAGCCTAATCTTGGCTCCAGGAATTTCCACAGAATCACAAAAGGAGAGTTGATCAGATTAAGGTGTTAGGGCTTCCTGGATGTTCAACCCCCCAACAGTTTCCTAAACTCATATATCAAGTTTCTTTGGGTGCCTGGGAATATGTCTGTAGTTGCACCCCAGTGTGTGTGTGTGTGTGTGTGTATGAATGAGTCTTTTTCCCTTCCCCTCTTTTTATTAATAAAGCATAAACCTCAGTCTAGATACAGGAGTTTTCAAAGTATTCTGTCAAGGCAAACTTCTATAAGAGGCAAGGGCCATTGTCTTCTTTGGATGGGCATTGCCTCTGGCCTAACCAGTTTTGTTTTTCTTAAGTTTTCTTAAGTTTGTCTCTTAAGATTGGTAAATGATTAGATTAATCCTTCCAGGAATGTTTGCGGTTGGGCTAAGGCTAGAAAGCCAGCTAAGATCTGTAAAAATGTGTCAAAAATTTATAATTATTATTATTAGAAGAGGGGGTCACTTTTCAATAACAGTTTCACTTACTTGCACCTGGGAGAAAGGGTTCTTTTAGATCTTGCCTAGCAAGATCTAAAAGAACGTAATTCACTCAGGACCTAACATTGGAGGACCTAGCAAATATCTAGTGAGGATACCTTTCCAGGAATTTCTGGGTCCCCAAGGCATGCTGGATTGTGACGTAATTTAATGACATTAGGTCATATATGTAGTTTCATATCATGGTCCAGCAGGGAATATATCCCCGAAAGATATGGGGGAACTTACTGTACTTTAAAAAAGTAATGATAACTCCAATCACCCTAAATATATAGTTATACTATAGATATTTTTTTCCAAAAGCAATGATTTGCATTTACATATGTCCATAGAAACAAAGACTTAAGTTCACTTTTTTATAAAAGCAATCAAAATGCTACAAGCTATTGTCCTGTAGTGTAAATGAACTTCTTATCCTGTTAAACTCATTGTCATCTCAACATTGACAACAGAAGGAAGGAAAATGCCAGGCTATACTAGAACCATGTGACATTCCTCCCTTGATATTTAGTGAAGTCACACCCCCCATATCTGCACAAATTAAAGAAAGGCCATAAACATGGAAATCGATTTCAGGCTCTTGATCTCCCAGCATATGGTTTTTGATGTTAACATGGATTTGCACCAGAAAATTCTTAAAACAATGGTTGCTATTAAAAAAAGAGTAGGTGATATATTTAGAAGACTATTCTCTAGAAAGTCAGGGCACGTTTACATTGTAGAATTAATGCAGCTTGACACCTCTTTAGTGACATTGATGTAATGCTATGGTATCATGGGAGTTGTAGTCTTACAGGTTCTTTAGCCTTCTACACCAGTGGTTCTCAACCTGTGGGTCCCCAGATGTTTTGGCCTTCCACTCCCAGAAATCATAACAGCTGGTAAACTGGCTGGGATCTCTGGGAGTTGTAGGCCAAAACACTGGGGATCCACAGGCTGAGAACCACTGTTCTATGCCAAACTGTGCTGGACCTCATCAATCTGTAAATCCCATGATTCCATAGCATTAAGCCATGACAGTTAAAGTGGTATCAAACTGCATTAATTCTACAGTAAACAGTCATCCCAGTGTTGTCTCTGATTAGTAAAAATTCTTTTTGGTTATTATAGCTTCCAGAATCCCCCAACCTCCAAGATCTTCTAAGAAGCAAACCAGTTCTGCTTGGGATAGAAATCAAATTGAAACAGTGTGGTAACCAACAGTCTTTGAATTGGCTCTGAGATCCTTTTAATTTTTTTTAGAAAAACATTGCACTGGCTTTTGGAAGCCACAGTTAAAATGGAAAGGTTGAAACCTGACTTTAACTGAGACAGGATGGACTAGATATTTGAATACATAAAATACACAGAGGGTATATAATTGGGAAACAATAACCTGGACCATGGAAAAGGCCCCTGCCAGGTGCTGTTTGTCATTAAATACAAAGGAAAACAATTCGCTCTATGTTTCATAAGCAGTTCCCTTCAGCTGTGAATCATTTTTTCCCTCCTGTGTGCCGAGCCCAGCTATCAACTATCAATAGAGACCTTTGCAACCACTTCACCTGGATGGCCTCCATGCTAACCTCTTTTTGGGATCCAACAAGGGAGAACCACCCAGTTCAGTCTGAAGAGGTGGTGCAGCCTTGAGCCCTGAGGAGAAACCGGCAATCCTCCGCTTGGAATCAGGAAAGAATTTGGCATGAGTGGAAGAGCCGTCTGCAGCAGCTAAAAGGGCCTGCTGTGGAATAAATGAGTACCTACAGATATTAATCACATCCCACACTGGGAGCGCAAAACAAAGCCCAATTGAGGCCATCTCTCAAGGAGCTGGTTACCTGCCTGCCTCTCCTTTCATGGATGCCTGACTGACTCAGGGTAACCAAGTGTGGCTGGGACCCAACTGGTCCCCAATTGTCCTTCCGCCATTCCCTTCAGCAACCCCATGTGGCAAATGAGCAAGAATCGTACGTGGGAGAGAGGGGAGAAGGCTTTTGAATATCTCCCTGCTTTTGTGGCAGTGGCATGTTAAAATAAAAGCAGCTTTGATCACACAGGTAATTTCTGTACTCTTCCCCCACATAAATCCATTCTTTCTTTTCACAGTTTCCTTTCCATGGATTTCCCTCCCATTTCCCCCCTAAATTAATCGCATAGCTATTAAAGCTTTTGAAAGCCAGGCATTGAGACAAAATGTTCTTAAGTTGCTGTTATTTATTACTTGCATTGTGCTAGCACCTAATGGTGCCTGTCAGGAGTCAGAGTTGGGTTTGACAGACCAAAGGTGGAAAAGAAATGCTATCAAGGCAAGGAATGCTGCCCCCCCCCCTTCCATTTTTGCCAAGCACTTAATTCTAATCCATAGTGAAAATCTTAATGTTGTATTGGTTTGCATTTTCTCCCTTTGCTATTCTTCCTATAGCTACTGGCCCAAAAACATAGAAAGAGCCCTGTTGGATCAGATCAAAGGCATTCTTACCTATTGTTCTCTTATTATAGTGGTCAGACAAATGCCTTTGAGAAGCCCACACCCAAGACATGAATGAAGTGGCTCCCTGCAAATTGATATATTGAAGCTCTCCACAAACTGGTATAAAGAGGTCTACTGCTCCTAACAGAGGATAAAATACATAGTAAGGCTGTACAAAAAATCGGATGCAGGTCATAAGTGTTTCAGTAAATCCGTACTTATGACCCAATTTACGAAAGCAGAACCGTGCCTCGCTCCACCCCCATGCAGACAAATCATATCACCCATTTGTAAAGTTTTTGTAAGAATTTGGTTCATTTTCATAAGTCACCAGGAGTCAGATTGTTTTCCAGTGCAAGCAAACTCTCCTGGGAAGTGCAGCCAATATTGCTGTGTCACATGGTCTCTTCAGCCTATCAGGGCTGAGGGAGAGGGGAAAAGAGGAGGCGGAACCCCAACAATTACCTTTCAATGAATGAGCCACATTGCCTCTGTTGTCATTATGCAAGCTGGGAGGAAGATTGAGATAGAACAGGAACTCAGTTTGCCTGTTCTCAAATGCTTTTGCATACGCCATGCAGTAGCATTTAGTTTTTAGTTTCTCTAGCAACTTAGGATCCTTTTACATTTGTTTTAGCAACAGCCAGACTACAGTTTACTGCTGCCACAGCTTAGTATACTTTGCATGTGTGGTGTGGTTGTGGTTCTATTTAGAACCACATTTGGGGGGGGGGGTGTCCATTTCCCCCCTTGAATTTAACATTAATTAATTCTACAAATGGCTTCTTTTATTTTCTACTCTATTTCAATTTTGTTTCAATTTAAATTTAATTCTAGTCTACCAAACAACCCGTTACTTTCCTTTCCGTATTGTGAGGTGAATTGTCATACTACCAAGTACCAACTGCAACTACCTAACTTTACTTGCCTTTCCCAAATTACAAATGTATTATTTGATTCAAAAGTATAATTCAATTCTACAAAGTGCAGTTCTTGCTTTATTTTCTGTTTTATGGGAAGAAAATCCCTTTCTGAAACTTGGGAGGAATAATGCTCTGGTTATGTGGTGTCATTGTAGAAAAAATTGAGGGAATCACTCTTGTAGTTTTTTTAAAAAAAATATTGTTCATAAAACTTCAAATGTTTTCCAAAACATTAGTGAATGAGTGGAACGTTCTGTAACTTGGGGGGCTTACAGTGGTAAATCTGTGCTTCAATTGCAGCAGGCTCCATCCCAAATGAAGGTGAAAAGAGCCCCATAAATGGTTCTATTGGCATAAATGAGTGGAATAAGAAAACAAGGAGTCTTTTAACCAAAGTGAAAGAAGAAAGTGAAAAAGCTGGGTTGCAGTTAAACATTAACAAAACCCAAGATTATGGTAACCAGACTGATTGATAACTGGCAAATAGAAGGAGAAAATGTGGAGACAGTGCAGACTTTGTATTTCTAGGTGTGAAGATTACTGCAGACGCAGACTGCAGCCAGGAAATCAGAAGATGTTTCCTTCTTGGGAGGAGAGCAATGACTAATCTCGACAAAATAGTGAAGTGTAGAGACGCACTAGCAACGAAGATCTGCATAGTTAAATCAATGGTATTCCCCGCAGTAACCTATGGATGTAATAGCTGGACCATAAGGAAGGCTGAGAGAAGAAAAATAGACGCTTTTCAACTGTGGCATTGGAGGAAAATTCTGAGAGTGCCTTAGACCACAAGAAGATCAAACCAGTCCATCCTCCAGGAAATAATGCCCAGCTGCTCACTGGAGAGAAGGATATTAGAGGCAAAGATGAAGTCCTTTGGCCACATAATGAGAAGACAGGAAAGCTTGGAGAAGACAATGTTGTTGGGGAAAATGGAAGGTAAAAAGGAGGAGGGGGTGACCAAGGGCAAGATGGATGGATGCTATCCTTGAAGTGACTGGCTTGACTTTGAAAGTACTGGGGTTGGCCATGGCTGAGAGGGGGCTCTGGCATGGGTTGGTCCATGAGATCACAAAGAGTAAAAAGCAACTGAATGAATAAAGAACAACAACAAATAATAATAATAATGACATTTTTGGAACTTTGTATTAGAAATGAAACTGACCCCTTAAGAACTTTTCAAAACACACTCAAAAGAAAACAAGGGTTACCCAAAGTTCAGAATTGGAAACTAAACAGATTTTTGGCCTTTTTCACACCTCTGATACATAGCCATCATGACTAGTAGTCATAGTGAATTTTGTCCTCCATGAATTTGTCTAATCTTCATTTCAAGCGCCATCTAAATTGACACTCCTTACTAAATCCTGTGGAAGTAAAATCCACAAGTGAAGGATAAAATGATTGATAGTGAAATAATAATGACACATAAAAAGAAGCTGTCCATGACACAATGTATAATTAAATTGCAAAACACACCCACAGGATGTGACAACTCTTGCCTACTTTGACAAGAGTTGGGAAAATGCATGGAGGATGAGGCCATCAGTAGCTACAAGTCAAGATTAATTGACAAATTCATGGAGGATCATGACATCAAGGATTATTGTATTTCAGTGTTCCCTCACTTATTGCTGGGGTTAGGTTCCAGGACCTCCCACAATAAGTAAAAAACCGTGATGTAGGGATACTCTATTTATTTTAATATTTATACATTATTTTAGTAGTTATATTATATTTTAAGCCTTTATAAACTTAAAATAAAGTGAAGGAAAGGAGGACTGAGGAGGGAAAGTGCCTTGGAGAGCGGCGGTGGCAAAACCCCACAAAACAGTGAAAATGCCATGATATATATTTTAGATTAATTTTTTTAAAAATCCGTGAAACAGCGAGTCCGCAATAAGTGAAGCGCGAAGTAGCGAGGGAATATTGTAACTCCAAAAGCAGAGACAATACCCCTCTGTACATTAGTTATTAGGAAATGTAAGGTGCAGCTGCACTAAAAATCTTTTGGGAACTTGTTGGTTAATGTAGAAACACGATGCTGGATTGGACAGCCCCTCAAGCTGATCCTTCATGCCTCTTCTTATGTTAAGATACACTGAGTGAAGAACATCTACTGTTTTAGCATGGTGAGATGTGTTCCACATTGGGCATGCATACTCACAGCAGAGTAGCAAAGCACAAGGGCTGATGTCTTCACTCTATCTGGTTGTGATCCCCAGGTTGTTCCAGTCAGTTTTTGTATGATATCATTTCTAGTGCCCACTTTTTGTTTGATATTCAGACAGTGCTTCTTGTAGAGAAACACACCAATATAAAAACATATACCAAACACATATACAAAATTAATGTATAGCAGCTATAGAATATAAATAAAAACTCATGATTGAAAGTTGACTGTAGACCTGCTGGAAAAGATAGTTCCTCAATTTTGACAGGTTGTTTTACTTCCAGGTCTTTTCAGACTGTGGGTCTTTTTCTCATTTCAATCTATTTTTGTCCTCTTGGTGTCGGTAGCTCTTATTACTCTGGTCCTTTGAGTTACTTTTAAAACTTTCCCTTTTTCCCCTTTTGTTTGTTAGTTTGTTTGTTTCTCCTTTCTTTTTTATTTCCCACTTCCCTTCAATAACATTGTTCTTCCACTTTTTATGTAAAGGAAAATTATCTTTCTCTTTTCTTGATTCTTTTTATTCTCAATAAAAATCCATTTTTAAAAAATGACAGGTTGTTTAGCTGTCGGATCTCTTCTGGCAGGTCCAGAATCTACCAGACAGCATTACTAGTGCCCGTGCTGGAAGGGTGTTTTTGAGAAAAGTAATCTGAAATGTAACATTTTGAATTTCTGTTTACTGTGCAGACATTGTGGGGACCAAAAATGTAAATCCTTACAATTTAATTCCTCACCCCTGCAATTGTACTAATACAATACAAGAAACATTACTTATTTACTTCCCTTGCATGAGGAGATGGGTCAACACACATTGGCCTACATCCAACTTATGGTCTTAGCTAGAGTAGATCAACCAAATCAGTGAAAATAACATAGCAGTTGATTTGACAAGGCTCCAATAATTATATTGCATTTAGACCACTGAGCCTGCCCTCTTCCACCTTTTAGAAATCAGTGATTTTGAACCTGTGTGATTTTTAATGAATTTAATAATTTAATGTGTTAATTGTTTTAATTGTAATTATTATTTATCATTGTTGTAGGCATCAAATGAATGCCCTGAGGGGCCCCTCCCCCGTGAGAGAGAGAGAAGAAGAAGAGGAGGAGGATACAAACAAGCAAAATAAATAAATAAATAATTGTCTTTCATGGAAGCTATCAGTTGCTACCAACATGGGGAAGTTTAACTTATGCTTTTGCTGCCACCATCCTAACAAAAATCCCAGATCCTCTTTTTTGCATCTCAGACTTGTTAATTATGCAGTAAGCTCGAGCTGTTCCTTGGTGTATTTGGCATTGCTGGCCGCTGCCACATTACTGTTCCGAGCTCTATTTTAGGTGGCAGCAAAGCTGTCAGCATTAAGTGGCATATATTGGATCCATTTCTGTGCCTGAATCCTGTCTGTCACACATACAGTGAGTGGTCTGTCACACAGCTTTCCTTGATATGGTCCTTGTAAAATGCAGATTTTGTCTAGGCTTGTAGGTGGCAAAATCGAAGCATTAATTCATTTTCTGATTCATGTTATCCAGGATGTGCCAGCCTCAAATTGGCCTGGAGCTTCAGTGGAATGGATATATGTTCTTGCTACCAAGGTGAGATTTCAGAGGTTTCTAGGAAAATGTATTGTCAAAGACTTTCATGGCTGGAATCACTGGGTTGTTGTAAGTTTTTCGGGCTGTATGGCCATGTTCCAGAAGCATTCTCTCACAACTTCTAAGGATGCCTGCCATAGGTCCAGGTGAAACGTCAGGAGAGAATGCTTCTGGAACATGGCCATACAGCCCAAAAAACTTACAACAACCCAGATTTTGGGAAAATGAGACAGAACCAGGTGAATTCCTCCATTTCCCTCCTCTTCTTTTCACTCTCCTATTTTCTCTGTCTGATATCTGCATAAGACATATGGTTTATGCAGGTCTGTTATAAAATGTTGGTAGATATATCTCTATTTGGGATTTTGGTTGTTTTTTAAAGGAAAAAAACAGAAAAAAGAAAATTAAATAACACCAGGATCGGTTGAAGATATTTTCTACCTGGTGCAAAGGGTTAATGAGGCCCCATCCCCACTTTCCACACTGAAAGCTGATTGAATTGCCAATGGAACATTGGCAGTGGAACATTCTACAAATTCTGTGGGAAACAAATCATTTTAGATGGTTAGTGCCATTAGGTGGGCATTGGGGGCATCTGAAACATATTTTAGGCCCACATACTTCTACTGTTGCTTCTTCAACACCGGGAACTACAAAAAAGGCTTGCTGACTAATTTCAGCTCACAGGCTACACTTATTCTACCCAAACATAAAGACAACAATGTCAATATAGTGGATAAGACTATGGCCAGATAACCTATATTCTACTTATTTTATTGCCCAGGTACTGATAAGTGTGGATAGGCAGTTTTAAGACCCCCTTTCTCCTTTGAGATGTCAATTTGTCTTTAAAATGGATCAAAGCCTGTTCTCTGTAAAGCAGGATACATAGCCATCTTACCCACTACACTGCACAAAAAATGTATCTCACCGCTACAATGACCAGGTTTAGGAAGCAAGCAAGTAGAAAGCATAGAAGAAGAAATTTTTCTCCTGCCATTTCCCCAAAAGACTGGATTTTAGTTTAATTGTAGGATGGCATCGCAAGAAAGTGTGACTTTCTGCCCTGATCATATATCCTCAGCTCTTGTGTTCTGTTCTAGTGTTGACGCCGCTGCTCTGACAACCTATTAAGAGCCTTTCAAAAGGGTATTGACTCTGGGAGTGTGTACAATTCTCCATCTAGCACCAGAAGCAGGAGTGATGGACAGCTCCTCTGATTGAAACTGCATCAAGGACTGCTCAGCAGGTAAGCGGCAGGGAGCCACCATATAGAAGCAGGAAAGTAACCTGCTCAGGTCTGTGGTTTTAAAATCCCTCAGTAGTGGTTATTGGATTGTGAGCAGCTCAATTCCTTGGAAACCTTCTACCATGAAATAATACAATGGACAAATGTGCAAATAGTTTGTGTTTCCCAACTGGGCTGTTTGTTGAATGGGTAGCTGCATTTGCTGTCTCACTACAATCATCCTACCAGCAAGTGACAGATAGCAAAAAAAGTCCCAGCTTTTAAAACTAGTGTAATTAGATATTTTAACCAAGAGCTCAGATAGATCCCAAGGTGCTTCTGCATTGTAGAAATAACACAGTTTGATATCACTTGAACTGTCATTTTTTCATATCAGGAGTGACTTGAGAAGCTGCCAATCACTTCTGCTGTGAGAGAATTAGCCGTCAGCAAGGACATTGCCCAAGGGATGCCCAGATGTTTTACCTTCCTGTGGGAGGCTTCTCTCGTGTCCCCAAATGAGAAGCTGGAGCTGACAGATAGGAGCTCACCGTGCTCCCTGAATTTGAACCTCTGACCTTTTGGTCAGCAGTCCTGCTGGCACAAGAGTTTAACCCATTGTGCCACCAGGGGATCCTTTACTTGAATTGCTATGACTCAGTGCTATGGCATCCTGGGCATTGTAGTTTTACAAGGTCTTCAGACCTCTCTGTTGAAGAGTGCTAGCATTTCACTAAACTACACATCCCAGAACGGCATAGTATTTAACTATGCCAGTTCAAGTGGTGTCGACCTGCCATGATTTTACAGTGTTGTTGCACCCCTAATAAAATCCAAGGGGCTAATTCCATTCAGTAGTATAGCAGAGGAAGTTACTTTTCAAAAGTAATTAGACATGTAACCTGTTGATTTAGTCCCCTTACAAAAGCAGCCAATTACTGTCAATGCTGAATTAATAATAACCAAAACTGGTTGTGTTGTTTATTGCCTTACTAATTACTTTTTCATTACTTAAGACCCTCTAAAATATCTCCCTAGTAATGGGAAAATGGAAATTTTACAGGACATATAAATTTAAAAAAACCCAATCTGATCAATGCATACTTTTGAAAAATGGAAAACAGTATTACTCTTAATCCCTGCAAGTATTGTGTGTGAGTGTAGACATGTGTCTTCAAGTTGCCTGTTGACACATAGTGACCACATGCATTTCATGGGGGTTTCTCAGATTATCAGCTGTGTTTACTGTTTGCCATTACGATTTAAGAGTGGGTATTTTATTTTCTTTATATCCCAACTTTCCTGGTGTGTGACTACCTGGGAAGATGATGAACTTTTAAGGCCTTGCATGGTCTGGGGTCAGTGTACCTAAGGGATCACCTCACTCCCTACAAACTCCAGAGAGTGTTACGCTCTGAGGATCAACATCTCCTGGAAATCCCTTGTGTGAAGAGCTACCGCCTGACTGCCACCAGGCAGAGGGCATTTTCAGTTATTGCCCCTACATTGTGGAATGCCCTCCCACCTGAGATTCGGGTGCTGCAGGATCTGATGCCTTTTTGTAAAGCCTGAAAAACTTTTATTTTCCAGCAGGCTTTTGAGCCATGCTCGTAATAGCTAATTCTGTCATTGTTTTAAATTGTTGTCATACTATGTTCTTTTGCATATGTAAACCACCCCGAGACATTGGGAGTGACAGTTATAAATCGAAGTAATAAATAATAAATAAATAAAATAAAATAAACTTGCTTTACTGAGAGATTTATAAACAGTGGTTTTCTCAAGTTCCTGAGCTGGTAGGAAGTTGTACTATATAATTCTTGGAAATAAGGTGATATTAGATCCAATTTAGCAGTAATAGTAAAGGTAAAGGTTTCCCCTTGATATTAAGTCTAGTCGAATTCATTGGGCTCAGTGCCAGATTTGGAAGAGTTAAGCAATCCAAAGTTTGTGACTTTCAATTTCTCTCATATTTCAATGTTTTTTTAAAAAAAATATTCAATTTGTTTCCATTTAAATATAGAAGACATATATAAATACTTTAAATTCACATCAAACCCAAAAAATCTCATTTATCCACATGAGTCCCTTGAAATGGATTTGCCATTTGGTTAACAGAGCCTAGAAGGATTTCCGACTCTGGTTCTGTGGTAATTCCAAGTAATGTTAACCAAATGGGAAATCCATTACAAAGGATTCTTGTAGTTGATAGAGAATTTTGCTGTGGCTAGATAGAACATATGAGCCAATACAATACAATACAATAGCACCTGTTGTTTACTGGAAATTGCAGTGTGAGAACTGTGTGTTTTATAATTGCATTAAAGTTTAAAAGAAGTGTTTTCACTGTTAAGACAGTCATGTATTTCTATAATACCAGAATAGAGGTATGTATGGATATGTATTTTTTGCTAGTATGGATGCAGCCTTTGTCACATAGCTATTAAAGAAACAAGAAGTCCTGAAAAGTTGACAGCTCTTATTCTATTTCTATATTTTGGCAGATCACCTCAGCATTCAATAGTTGCATAAGATTGAGAAAAAAACTACAAAAATATTGTACTTTGACACTAGGATTTTTTGCCTTTTGTGGAGGTCTTAACGATACACAGTATCTTACCGAAAGAAAAGTACAATCCTATTCTCTCCAGTCTATCACAGGAGCCTGTTTGTCTAATCTATAATAATGCAAGTGTCTATTTATTTGTTATCACCATCACACTTGGGATGCATCTATGCTGGCCCAAACCCCATTTTAGACCAGAAGTTGCTCCTGGATATTTAAACAATGTGCAGAACTTTTGTCTATAACACAGAGTGCACACTTCGGAGTAAATGCCAACAGCTGGACCAGCTGTAATCTGAACTGTCTGCATCTACAATCTTCCTTCTCCTGTGCTCAGTGGTACAGGGAAAAAGGGAAGACTTGGGTCCATGACACCCTCCCATCACTGCTGCAAATGGCCACCGAGCTCCCTCTCCTACTTGGTCATGCAGGTGCCTTTGCTAATCGCAATAAATGTACCTGGTACAGGAATGAGTTCTCCTGGAACTCTGTATCAACCAAGCAGTGCTGATAAGGACAGCCAAATTAAGGTGACCAACAGGGCTGAACTGGGTTTACCCAACTGAATGGTCTGGACTTTGTACCACTGCCACTGCAGAACAGAGATAGATAGTGTGGCTGCAATTGGGGCCAGTACAAAGTACCATAACTCTGTGGACTAATACATGTAGATGCACTTCTAGACGCATGCCACACATACTAAGAATACCACAGGAATCTACATCTTGCTGTTACCTTAATGGGTTTATTAAATAAAATTATGTACATTTTTCAATAACCTGTAGTGCTATCTATAGACACTGGCCAGGCATTACTAACCAAAAGAAATCTGAAAGTAACAGTCAGAGAAAATCTTTTTGTCTAGAAAAGGGGGAGAGAATGAGCCTCAGAGAAGGCTGAATGAGAACTGGAGTGGTAAAAAAGTGATAAGAAAGAGAAATAGGAAGAAGAAAAAATGAATAAGGGCAGAAGAAAGAATACTGGGGTGGCAGGGTAGGACCAAGGGGAGAACAATTGAGAGGGCCATGAGAGAGAAACCTCAGTTAGATTGATGGAGAATGAGACCCATGGGGTGGGTGGGTGGTAAAGCACAGAGAAAGGCAATTTGACTGAGTTTGGTGCATAGGAAAATGAGAGATAGAAAAGAACACATAGATGAAAGGGGGGAAAACAGCATCAGGGTAGGAAGAAAACTAAATGGTTTATAACCCTTATTAAGTTAGGCTTTATTGCTACTGTAAGTAGAAATGATAGAGGCATTTTTAAAAAATCAATTAATCAAGGAGATGCAATCTATACTCATATTAACCTGACTTTGGTATAATTAAATTGTAATTACTTCCAAATTAACTCAAATTTGAATGCATTGGTTATGACCTAATTCAAATAAACAGAATTTGAATCTGTCTGCATTCATAGTTCAAAATTCTCAATGGCTCTAATTTGCACTCTGTGGAGGTTCAGTTCCAAAACCATTTTCCCAGTTATTTTATGTTACCATGCATTCTAATCTTTTCCTTCATGAATTACTCCTTCTTCTACCCTGTCATATCAACTTGGGCTTGTCTACACAGTCTCAAAACCTGTAATGTACCAGAAGACACTCTTAGAACTAAACACAGTGACTTCTGGACCTTAACGTGGAGTAAACTGGGAGATTTGTCTGCCTCCTTTCTCTTGTTCTCTTGCTAACTAATGTTAGCAAAGGTGCCCAGTGCTTTCTAGAGCTCAGGCCAATTGAAGTGATGGTGATGAGAGGTTAACAGATAAACCATGTCAAATTGGTTTATGAGACCTCTGCCGCAGATTGGGTATGGAATATCTGAATACCTCCATGACTTCCAGGGACAGTCCAGGGCATTTCTGAACTGGCCTTGTTGTAATTGCTTGGTGAAGAAAAGCCCTTGGATCTGTCTGAGAGATAGTACCTTAAATGCAACCACTTCCTTGATTTGATGCTGTTAAAAGCTATACAGGCATTCTCTTGCTTACAACTTGGCAACTGTAGTTATGCCTGCTCCAAAAATCTAGCCTTGGGTTATATCAGGACATATCACACTCCTTTATGCAATTCTGGTAGCAGCATACTGGATGGGAATATGGCTGTAAAACTCCAGATGGCTGTTGTTGTTGTTGTTGTTGTTTGCATATGTAACAAACTTTCAATAGACATGAAAGCCCCAAACTTGGCAGTTGCTGCCTATCGTGTTTGCATTTAGTAGGAAGACACCTCCCTCTAATAGTTCTGTTCCAACAGATAAAGTTATGTGTTTGTTCTGAGCATTTATACAACACCCCTTTCTTCCCAAGCCACTTTGTGTGAAAAAATTAAGCATGCAGTAAAATAAAATTAGCTAAAATTCAAATTCAACAGCATTGTGATACAGCTTGTCAGGAAAAGAAGAAAGGAGATCAAGGGGAAAAGATTCTGTTTATCTCTCTGAGAACTGGATACAGCAGAACAGCAGCTCTAATGGGTACCAGATGTATCTTCTTCAAAGTTTAACAAAACGGTGCCTCTTCATATCCATCTCATCCACACGCATCGTGCCTGAAGAAACAAGACTGGTGGAAATCAGCATTATGTTAAGCAGCCTGTCTCTGGCTGAAAACCTGTTTATTGGTTGCAAAGTGTAACATTACACTGCCACAGCTGTGCTGGAATTACTACATTATTGTTGTTGTGTGACTTCAAGTCCTTGCTGACTCATGGCAATCTAAAGTGACCCTATTACAGGGATGTTTAAACCATATAGAAATGCATTACACCCCACCTCATGATCTAGGTATTCTTGGGGGTGAAAACATGGATGAAAAAAATTGTACTCACCTTGTATTCAGTTCTGGTATAACTTGAGGCTTTGCAATTCTTACGGGGTTTTAGGTGGGTGGCGTAGGTAGATAGGAGGTTCCCAATCCTTCTTGCTTACTGTATTGCAATTTTACCTACCCTCTTTGTTGTGGGAGGGGCTGCAGACCGTGTGATCAGAACTGAACATGTTCAGGACTGAGACTCCATTTTCGATCAGTGTTTACTTTCGACTTCAGTGGAGATAGAAGCCATTAGTCTCTTAGAGTGAGTAGAAGTCACTCAATTGGGCTACGAACTATTGATTCTAAGGAAGATGTCCTGTGCTACCTACACAGAGAAACTACTTTAAATCCTTTTGTAACCGGATTCAAAAGCAAAGTGCCTATATGCTGTATACATGAAGGTTTTTTTTGTAACTAAACAAACTAAGTTACTTTTAAAGAAGATTATTTTGTCTCTTGAGAGCATGATTTAAAGGCAAATATATTTCAAGGGAGAGTAGATGTTTTGGGCAACTTCAAAGAACACTTCTGAAACTCTGCTGAATATATATGTTTTTGTGCATTGGCATGTCTTTGTCTCTGGCAGTTCAAAGACATATTTAGTTACATTAGTTTAAGAGCTGAGGAACCTAGTTTCCTTGCATGAATGCTGGTGAACATCATTATTCAAAAGGTTGTGACTTCTAACAAAGTCATGTATTTCCAGTGACCAGTAGTTTTTCAAAAAGGTTATGAATCCCATTTCCCAAATGGTTATGGAGATTCACATTAAAAAGCTATTCATTTCTGTTTGGCCAGAGTGCAATTGCCTTTATTTTTTAAAGATGTGTTTGAGTTGATACAGTCACCATTAGTTTTGAAGGTGTGTTTGTACATATAATGGCATATAGTACTAGTGCACCTCTGCCTATCAGCATTTAAATACCTGCTGCTTCATTTCACTTAATAGGATGGTGATTGGCCTATTGATGCATGTGTATATAATGGAGACATACATATATTCATATTTTTCCATGCATGAAGGGGGGGAAGCCCATGGGATTGGACATAATGTGAAGTATAGCACACGTGAGGACCTCCCTTTTAGCTGATAATTTTGCTTTTAATTTAATGAAGATATGTGTGGCATTAACATGGATATTATGGACAAAAAAGGGAAGTTGAAACATTTTTCTACCTGTATAATAAATAATAATAAATGTTACTTGTACCCCGTCCCCATCTCCCCAATGAGGACTGAGGCCGGCTCACATGAGGACAAGCACAAATGACAAATTACAATAAAATCAAATCAAAAGATGATAATGACAATAGTGGCAATATGGCTGGTCATTGCCAAGTTTTTCCTGGAAATTATTCTGTGGATGTTCTGATACCTCCATTGCACACAAGTAAGTGGTGGAGCTGTGCTACTATTTTCCAGTGTGTATATGAGAAATTAAATATCTCCTTACCCAACTGTCTAGCTGGAACTGTCAGGATACAAAGCACTGGAATGGTGTATCTACACTGTAGAATTAATACCATTTCACATCACTTGAACTGCCATGGCTCAATGCTATGGAACAATGGAAATTGTTGTTTTACCATGTAACTTTTCACACGTGGGGGGGGGGGGGGCTGTGCTGTTTGGCCTAGACCCTCCCTCCTTCCTGCATCAGATGGGGACAATGGGAAAAGATGTGTTGGTGCCCTGTCCCGAACAGATCGGAGAAAGGGTGGCAAAGTACATTGCCTTTTCCCCAATCACAAAGAGGAAAGAGCCCAAAAATGCCCAAAATCCACTTACCTCATAGTTATTTCTGAGGAAGCATCTTGCTATGTTTCCTGGGCTCTTGGAGGGTAAATGGGGTGGGGTCTGCCAAGCGTCATGTGATGCCATTCAGCAAGGACCGAATGTCATCACATGATGCTTCAAAGGGGCAAAAAGCCCCAGTGTGATGAAGTGGATGGTCTTTATCCTTTTCTACTACAGTTTCCATGACTCCATAGCATAGAGCCTTGGCAGTGATGTCAAACTAATACTACAGTGTAGATCAGGCATGGGCAAACTTCGTCCCTCTAGGTGTTTTGGACTTCAACTCCCATAATTCCTAACATCCTACCCAGGCATGTAGCCAGGGGGGGCTTAGGGGGCTTCAGCCCCCCCCCCCCCGAAATTCTCAGGGTGGTCCGCGAGAAGGCCTTACTGGTACATTATTTAAACTGTTATGTTTATTCATATCATGATCTGATCACCATGCTCATTATATCCCACATTCATGGGGTTATTGGGATAACAATACAAAAGGTTTGCTAGGGTAGACCCTCTCTCACTCAGTCTCTCCCCCCCCCGAATCAAACTCAGCCCCTCCCAAATCAAAATCCTGGCTACGGCCCTGCTACCAGTGTGGATGCACCCTAAGAAGGTTCTGCCCATTCTTTCCAGACACATTTATACCATGGAGTCTCTTATTGAAGTTAAAAATCCAAAGTTGCTTGAAGGCTTCAGTTGTTAGAAAAGGTTAACACAGGAGCATTAGACAGGAAAGGTAAATAAACCAATTGCTGCTATGGGAGGGTGAATCTATCATGTTCAATTTTATCAACTTATATTTTGAACCACCTGAATAATTCAATCCAGATGAGGCCCTTTTTAATGAACATAGACACATGCATTTGGATAACATCTTATAATAACACAACATTCTGTGTGCATTGACATACTGCATGCATGTGTGCAATTTCAACAGCATTTCCATACCTTTGCAGATTTTTCTAATATGTAAAAATGCATTTTTATTTTATAGAATATATTGGAAGTTTGGAAATGTATAGATTTACAGCCACAAACTGTAGTCAGTCTTTCACTCAGATCTGGGAGGCATAAAACGAGTAAGCCCTTTGAAAAGAAAAATCAACAAGCAATTTTTTGTCCTTCCCTAGGTACCATTTTTCCTATCACTGGGAAAGGAAGAAAGGCCTTGTCATAACATTGTGCCTTCTGTGTGACATCTAAATCAAGGACCTGTAACCCTTTAGATGTTGCTACATTTTGTCAAGATGTTGTTT
The DNA here is from genome assembly GCA_030556195.1 of Anolis apletophallus. Lineage (NCBI taxonomy): Eukaryota > Metazoa > Chordata > Lepidosauria > Squamata > Anolidae > Anolis > Anolis apletophallus. The sequence continues at coordinate 102,101,822 of JARBWK010000009.1, forward strand.
TTGTTGTTGTCAGTTAAGATGGTCTGTACTCACATAGCCAAAGAGGGAAGTGACCTCTGCCTCTATTGATATCCCTCCAGACCATCTTAACTGACAACACAGAAACATCTTGACAAAATGTAGCCCTTTGACTTTAACATCATCATTTTTCTTGTCTGTATGATTTCTAACAAGGTGGCTGATGAAGAAGCTAGTAGAGCTTTGAAAGCTCACAAGATGTATATTGTGTAATTTCAGTTGGCCTAATAAAAGCATCACTAGTTTGTGAATTCTGTATGCTGCTATATTAATTAGATCTCCTTTTCTTCCATTGTTTGAAGAAGTGGCATGATTTCAGTTTCATCGAGAAGGCTCATGGCATCACAGAGGTGGAAGAGATCACAAGGATCATCAAGTCCAACCCTCTGATATGCAGGAATACATAATCAAAGCACTCCTGACAGATGGCCATCCAGCCTGTATTTTAAAACCTTCAGAGAAGGAGACTCAATCACATTCTGAGGCAGCATATTCTACTGACAAGCATCTCTTGCCATAAGGAAGTTCTTCCCAATGTTTAGGTGGAATCTCTTTTTTCCTGAAGTTTGAGTCCATTGCTCTGTGTCCTAGTCTCTGGAGTAGCAGAAAAACAGCTTGTCCCCTCCTCAATGTGATATCCTTTCAAATATTTAAAGATGGCTGCCAACTTTCTATTGTCATAGGGTTTGACTTCCAAAGTTTTTATCATTTCGGCCACCCTTCTCTAAACACCTTCCAGCTTTTCAACATCCTTCTTAAATGCGGTTCTCAAAAGTGGATACAATATTCCAGGAAATGTCTGGCCAAAGTAGAATCAAGTGGCCTCCATTCAGCATCACCAAACAGAATAATTTGAGGACTCAGAAGGAAAGAGAAAAAAATCATCTGTATAAGTACAAAGGCAGAGCTTTCGGTCTCTCTAGCACAGTGGTTCTCAACCTGTGGGTCCCCAGATGTTTTGGCTTTCATCTCCAAGAAATCCTAAGAGCTGGTAAACTAATTGGGATTTCTGGGAATTGTAGGCCAAAACACCTGGAGACCGACAGGTTGAGAAATACTACTCTCGCATCAAACATGTTCTTGGCTATTTTCCTCTGCTCTGGATCTTTCACTTATGCTTCTGTGTCGGAAGACTCTAGTTATTCAGGAAAGATGACAATTTCATGTGTAACTGCTCAGGGAACTTTTATCTATTTTTGTATGCTACACATTTTTGGGGTTTGAGTCCTGGCATTGAAAGCAGATACTGTGGTTGAGCTCTAGCCAAAACCAATCCTATATTGCTCCAGGCATGAATGTGATCCTTGCAGAAGCTTGGTGCTTCAGCCAGAAGTCACAAGTAAGTTATGTTTGGGATTCTTATGGCATGCCAGAATCATTGCTGACAAAGATGTGATATAACAATGACAAATCATATTTCTCATCATTTTGTCACAGTCCTTGTGAAGTGCAAGCTGTTTAAGAAATTCAGATAGCTGTCTTTTCTTAGTTAAATCATTGGTCCATCAAGCTTAATATCATCTACACCAGTCTTCTTCCATCCTGGTGCTTTCAATGTGTGTTGAACTACAACTCCTCAAATCTCTAGCCAGCACGAGGAAGATGCATGATGGATTGTAATCTAACACATGTGGAAAACATCAGTTTGACACTCACGTTTTTCCAAGCATCTTTCTGAACTCTATTTGGAAAGGTTATGAATCAAACTTAGGACAGTCCAAATGTAAATCCACTGAACTATGAACTTGTCAGTTATCAGCCATGAAACTGCTGATTAAGCTGAATAGTTGAGTATGCTTTCTCTGCTCATTACAGCAAATTATTCCCAAAGCATTACAATACTAAAGTTTTGTTTTTGAATATATAATATACACCAGCATGACATAATGAATATATTAATATATTCAAGAATATATGCCAGCATTGGACAGGCAATCCCCAAGTTAAGAACAAGATGAGTTCTGTAGGTTTGCTCTTAAGTTGAATTTACTTTGGACAGAATAGGAAGGGGTTAACACTCCTGTGGAGTTCGTTTTGCTGTCTGTCCCTGTGAGAATTGGATTTTGAAAAAAAAATGGCTTGTGGAAACTGGTGAGACATCTTCAATGGAAACACCTCTTCCCAATGATAACTCTTTTGGGGTGAATTTCCCTTTCTAGGGATAGATTTTTCTCACTTCTCATTGTCTCACCCCCTTTCTTAACTATGACTTGTTTGTAAGTCGGATGTTTGTAACCTGGAGACTGCCTGTATAGTGGTTGAGTGTTGTGTTGGACTATGACTGTGGAGAACTGGTTTCAAATCCCTGCTTGATCACAGATCACACACTCTCAGCCACAGAAAACCCAGTGATAGGTGTGGCTTAGGGCCACCATAAGCCATAAATGACTTGAAGGCACACAACCAGAACAATGAATATTACAAATTTCATGAAGACTGAGAAGGTACCCATATGTTCTTCTCCAATATGTTCTTTATTATTCAGATATATCAGTAGGAAACTATACATTGCAGCTGTTTCTCTCTCTTTCACTGATTGAGATTGTTATTTCTGGTACCAAATATATTTTCAGATTTATTAAGTGGCACCATAGAAAATTCTGTCTCAGTCCCTGTTTTCTATACAAATAGAAAGCCCTGGCAGGCCATAGTAAATGTTTTAATAGAGCCGTGGTGCCATCCAGTGGCAAGCTTAAGTACTAAAAGGAGGGAGAGAGGACAAGTACCAAAGGGGCAATCTTAAGGATGTGCTCCTGGTTGTGTTTCAGAGAGTCAGGAGCCCCATTTAGTCTACTGCAAATAGAACTTATAGAATTTACCATTCAGTCTACGACTGCCAGAATCCTCGATCAACATGAGCACTGTCTGTTGGCTGGAGGCTCAAAGGGCTGTAGCTCAAAAAGGTAATAGCTCCAAGCCCTGGTTGCAACAAAAGCAATAAGGAGTCTTGTGGAACTAACAGATTTATTATGGCATAATTTCTTTGTATAGATTACAACTCACTTTGTCCGATGCAGCAGGCTCTACTCCATGAAAACATATGCCCAATAAATCTATTAGTCTTTACTGTGGTGCCATGAGGCTCTTTGTTTTCCTAATTATATTTGATCACACACAGACCTCAGGAGTGAGAATAATTTGAAAGATGTACTCCATTAAATTGTCCGAAAGTGAATGATCTTCAAACCATGGCCATATATCACAGCCAGCAAATGCCACTGGACGTATCCTTCTACACCAAATTGTAGCAGATAGAAAGATGGCCATTAAATAGGATGCTCAGGGTGGGTGACAATTGCCATTGTTTTTTATAAGAATTCACAAGAGTTGCAGTATTTTTAAAGGATTTCATAATAGGCAGAAATGATACTGAGATTTTAAATAATGATTGGATTGGATAAAACTATAGCTTTTGAACCTGTGTTTTTGAATTCCTGTTTCAGTGTTGCTCTCTCCCTATCTCAAGAAGTTACTCACCTTTAAGACTTAGGGTGCATCTGTATAGTAAAAATAATGCAGCTGACACCACTTTAGCAGCTGTGGCTAAATGCTATGGAATCATGGAATTTGTAGTTTTACAAGATTTTTAACCTTCCCTGCCAAAGGGAGTGGAGCCTTGTGAAATTACAAATCCTAGGATCCCATGACATTGAGCCATGGCTGTTAAGGTGGTGTCAAACTACATTAATTCTACAGTGTGGATTTACCTCAAGACAGGCTTCATTGCGGATCCCCATCATAAGGCTAGTTATTTATTTATTTACTATTTTTATATGCCACCCTTCTCAACCCCGAAGGGGACTCAGAGCGGCTTACAGCAAACAACAATACTTCCAGAGTGGCTTACAATCTACATATAACAATATTGCCGGAGTGGCTTACAACAAACTGAAAAAACAATTAACATTACTGTCATAGCACAACATTAGCACTATACATCATATTGCACTACAACATATCGTAATATTATTAGCAATATTGCATGTAATACAAATATACAAATTATAATATCACGATATAATTATTATATCACATCATTGGCAGTATTATACTGTGTTACAATACAACACCACCTATACCAAATGCATATTCCACACACCATACCGTAATCATAGTATTATTATTATTACATTACAATTATTATACTATAACATAATACAATATATTGACATTATATTATATTATATTATATTAAATTATAATGTAATGTAGCATTATATTATATCATATATTATTATATTATATTATTTATAAAATAATATATATTAATTTATATATATTTATAATATATATTTATAAAATTTATATAATATATATTTATAATATATATTTATAAAATAATATATAATAAATATATTATTTATAAAATAATAAATAACATTATTTATTTAAACACTATAAATATATAATTCTGCACCTATATGCCTAGTGCAGATTGAAACAATTACCAAAATTTATTAATTTGTTCATATTCCATAAGGCAGAAGGGTGTAAAAGTTAGGGGATCGAATTAAGCTGCGAGTTTTTTCCCTTCTTATTTTCATATAAATCAAATTACATTCATAATATTTAATATTAACCCTGAACTTAAAGCAAAAATTGCATGGTATATAGAAATACCAACAGCTACTACAAAGACTGTGCATGCATTTAAACTGATACTCACAGTGTATTTCCATCATTAACATATCGGAAGTTTGGAACGAATAACGGACTATTTTATAAATATGTGAATGTATGTTTTGAGACTGTTGGAGACAAGATACTGGGCTGCACAATATGCTTCTATCAATCTCTTGTTGGGGAATGCAAGGTGCACTCACTCATCTCCTGCCGGTGGGCTTCCTGTAGACAATAAGTTGCAGCTATGTGAACAGAATGCAGTTCTAGAAAGCCTTCAGTCTGATGTAGAAGAGCTCCATAACGTTGGAAAGACTTCCTAAAGCAACAAATCCGCCCGTGGATGCTTTTGAAATATGCATATTTATTTTTTCCTTACCTGAGGTTATGGCTTCCTTCCTGGAACTGATAAACATGATCAACCACTTTATCTCCAAGAAAACATCAATAATTAATAATAATAATAATACTTTATTTCTAACCCACATCCATTTCCCTGAAGGGGACTCGGAGCGGCTTACATGGGGCCGTGCCCGAACAACACATCACAAAATATCAACAACAAAAAACAATAAACATAATAAAAGCAATAAGCACAATAAAATACATTGGTGAAAGTACAACAGTATAGGTGAGTCTAAGAACAGAACCGACAGGGAGGGCCACATGAACATATAGGATGTTTAAAAACTCGGGGGAGATAACTGGAGTAGTGTCGAAGACAATGAGGGGGCATTCCTAATCTAATTAGGACCTCATCCCAATGAAGGGTCTAAACCAGCTTTCCCCATCTCAGCACCCTTCTGATACAAAGGACTACAGCTCCTGTGACTTCCATACAGCATGGCCATTGTAGTCCAACTCATCATAGAAGATGCCAGGTTAGGAAAGGCATAAACAACAGATCTCACTTCCCCTTCCTATGATTTCTGGGTTGGAATAGGTGTGAAATTTACATCCGTGCATATGGAGTAGCAGAAATGAAGTTCAAATTTGGGCAGCCTAGCATATGTTGCCTCAAAAATCCCCAATAGACAGGCAGTAACTTGGTGCCAGATGTATTAACTGAAGCTGATAGATGAGTTTCCATAAAATTTGATTGGTGCACCATATTTTAATTGTATTAATGAAGCTAAATGGACACTGCTTATTGTAAAAACAGACCAAAGTTCCAGCAACTTATTGTTGCTTACTTTCATTTCTGACTAGTAAACTTAATGCAAACCTCTCACTTGGCAAAATTGGTTCAGAGGGCATTTGCTTTTTGCCTTCTGAGGCAGAAAGTATTTCTTGCCTAAGGTCATTGAATGTGTTTCCATAGCTAAGCGAAGATTTGAACCTTTGTCTCCGGGGCAAAGTCCAATGTTCAAATCACTAGGCTTGTGCATTCCGGGTAAACTATGATCCGTTTCGGTGTCCTGGATTTCAGTGGGGGCCCTGATCTGTTTTTTGGGAGCCTCCCAAATTCAGGAGGGCAGATATCTGTTTTCGCTCTGGGGTGCCAAAAGATTTGTTTTCTATCTGGCCCATTATAAATAAATGGAAATAGAGGAAGACAGAGAGGAGAGATAGAAAAGAATCACTCCCTTGCTGAAAAAGCTTTGAGTTTTGGCTGAATTGTGAAGTCTGTATTAGTGTAATACCTTTATAGGCCAGCTTAAGAAAACACAAAATGTGCAAGCTTGCACATTACCATGACCTTTGGATTGACCTAACAAAGGTATTACACTAATATGGATTTTTGAATGTTTCTCATGGCTAACAAGGTTGCCATTGCTTTTTGTCAGCTTAGCCAATATCTTTGCATTCTTAATGAGGTACAAATTAAGCTAGGGCTAAGCTACTTCTCAAGGTTATGAGACAGATAGCCTTAGAACATATAAGGAAGTAGCAAAGCTGAAAGCTTATCTGAGCATGTGCAGAATACCTTCCTCTTAATGCTGAGTAGTAATAATATGAAACAGTTAATGAGTTGAGCACAGTGCTTTGGATGCCTAAAACCCCTATTTCAATTCCATGCCTCCCCATGTAAAGCTGGGAAGGAGGAAATCTTGGGGAAAGACTCCTAGTGTGCTTCTAGATACCATTTAAACCAATTTCAGAGCAGGTTAAATAAAGCCATTCTGAACTGGATTTAAGTCCCCACAGATAAAAGGGGGTTCGCCCATTGGATGTCCACATGCCCTCCCGGTAACTTTCAAGAGAGCATGGGAGCACTGAGAAATCCCCCCCCCACACACACACAAAAGCCCTAAAAATAAGAATAAACACCGAGCCATCATGCTGCTTCTTTTCACATCAAAGGTGTGAAATAGGTGTAGGGACTGGCTTCCAGGTAATCCAAGGAGTCTACGAGGTCCATAACCTGTTAGAACCAGGTCATTCAGGAAGGGCTGGATCTAATGGGCTATCTAATTCATTCAGGATAAAGCAGGGTTTTCCTGCTTTGTCTCAAATTAATTCACTTTTACCAGAGGCATTGTTTGGAAACCTCTGGTAAAAGTGTGAGAGCTCGCACATTTTGGGCCCTGTCTGGATGGCCCCCTAGGAAGCAGTACTGAGCTAGATGAACAAATCGTTACAAGGAAGTTATGTTCTTAAAACTTTACAGATTATAAGATAATCCTACATTATTTTCCACTGCTGCGGATTATAAAAGCATCAGGACAATTTGATACCAGAGGCAAAGGACAAATGGCACTTCCAGCCTTCAAGCCCCCACTTGGTTCTATGTACAGAAGTTGATAACTCTGGCTGTGTGGGATGACTATGTGTCCTGTTTTACAAAAGATAGTCCTTTGATGAAGGGTTCGAATTGTGCCTTTTGGAAGCCGCTCTGAGTCCGTCCGTCCCCCCCCCCCGGGGGGGGGGGGTTGAGAAGAGCGGGGTAAAATGCCAGAAATAATAATTAATAATAATAATAATAATTGTCAAAGGACAGTTCCCTGTTTGGAGACGTCTTACAGAGTAGAGGACTGTCTGCTCTCCATAGTGCTACTCAACCTAAGTCATGATCTTGATGGAGAAAGATCCAGTTGACATTGCAAGTGTCACCAATAAGTCCCTGGATAGCAGTGCAACTAAATATATGAATTGCCTTGTCACAAGATTTTTACTATGATAAGATTATATTGTATTACCGTGCATTTAATAGTGCTTCTCTGTGCCTCAGCAGCTCACATTTTTAGTATAACAGCAATGGTTCTTATTGCCTTTCTGCTCATGACACAGCTTTCCTTCAGCTCTCCTCTTACTTGTTTTATTTCTCTGACAAGTGGCTCACAAATGGTCATTTTTGAAGTAGCTGCTTTATGGTGCCTTTCTTTTGCTCACTTGAGAGTCACCACCTTTTAGCTAGGAAGCATTTCAAGAGCCAGTTTGAACAGCACAGAGCTTTTGTTTGAGTTGGGTTTTCTTAAATTAAATATAATGTCAGAAAAAGAAAGACAAGTGGAAGGGAGGGAGGATAAGAGAAAAGAAAGGATGGAAGGACACAGGGATGGAAGGAAGAGACAAAGGGGGGAAGTGTCTGATAAATTCCCACTGGCTTCCATGTCAGTGAAGTGGGTAATCCACTCAGAGAGCTTGTATACACTACTGAAAAAAGTATGACAATCATCTTGACCTTATTTTGCTTTAGGGTCCATTTATTAGTTCTGTTAGCAGTTCAGGGTATCCACAGAACTCTCCACCAGTTGGTTCACTTTCTTTGCTGTCCAGCCTTTTCATCCATCTATAGAAATGGGAAATACAATGGTCATGTGGGGAATGTCGGTGCAGGGAATGATGTGAGTTGTAATCCTGTGCTTTGCACAGTGGAAGTTGTGTGTGGATGGTCTTAGTATGCTCCGGCTGCCTGTAAAAACACAGTTGTTTTCCCCCACACAGGCGACTACAGAGGCAAGATAAACAGTCTTTCTTGCCAAAAAGACAGGCAAATGTATTTTTTATTGTTCCGTTTTTTGCAAAAACTTTAAACAAAAACATTCAGCAATTTGCTTCAACAAAATTTGCTTAAAGTTCAGCTTCAATAATGGCAAAAACAAAAACAGTAGATAGATAAAGGCAAAACACAAACAAAACTTTGCCCTGCTTCTTCTGTCAAGAAGCTACTTACTGTTCAAGCAAAACATTGAAGCCTTTACAGCAGATTCATATAGATAATAAACTGCTGCTGCTTCCAGCTCTCTCCCAAAGCATTGTAAGCAATCCAGAAGCATATTTAGCTTCTCTTGCTCCAGTTTGAGCAACATAACTCCAGAAGTATACTCCGCTTCTCTTGCCCTGATATGAGCAGGACAGACAATGAGCAACATGGGGAAATTATAGCCCCAACACTCTGCCCACCCAATTAGCCCAGGTGGGCCTGGTTAATTAGCTGTACTCAGAAATTGCACCTAGCTGTAAAACTACACAGGCTAGTAATTGTATACAGCAACACAAACCCCATTTACTCACAAATATACCCAAGTAACCAAACACTCATTTCTTTTTCTTTACTTGGATTTTTACAAATCCCAACAGGGGAGGGCTATATTGAGGACTGTGTACTATAGCCGAAGAATCCTGGAGACATGGAAAGCCCTTATATAAACACTCAGTATTATTTACACCATCTGACATACTTTTGAGGCCTGCAGACTCAGTGCAATAAAGAGCACAACGGCTTTAATGCCGAGTGGTGCCACTGTGCCGTATAAAATGTAGTGTAATTGCCTCTTCTGGTTTATTTTGCTCTGCCCTTCTTTATATGTCTTTCCTCGCTTCTGCTTTCATCTTTCTCCTTAGACACACACATGCACACAGTTGCAGCCTCCTTGTCCCATTGTGACAGAGGTGCAAGTATATGTCAGCAGTTCATGTTGAATTCTCAATTGTGCTTAAAATTCAATGTCAAATACTCGAGGCTATGGGGAACGTGGGGTAAAAACACACCTATTGCTTGCACCCCAAATTTCAAAGAAGCATAGAAATAGAAGGATACATTCACACACACACATTTTGCAGGCAAAGAATAAATGTGATGCTTCACATAGATGGGAAGCTGGATTTAACTGCTCTAGTGGTGAAGAGTGTACTTGTCTATCTAAGCTTTAAGGGGCAAGATGGAAGTAGACCAGCCATGCAGAACTCTTGCATTTTGATATAGAGAGGAATGAGAAATTCATACGTTTTACATTTTAACATGAACCAGAGCTGTGGAAAGTTATTTTTTGATACTACCACACTGCTACAGATTAGCATGGTCTGCTTTCATGTTAACATTGGTACAAAGCTATCTACGGTAATTACACATGTATGAATCAATCTGCCAATAATATTCCATTATGTTTTAAATTGAGATTCCTCTGAACTCTGAAATACTGTTATCCAATGACCAGCAAGTGTCCTGATTTGGCAAGTTCACTCCTGTCATGCTATTTCTTTTATCTGCTTTTAAAATATTATAGTTTTTTTCTCATACTCCCGCTTTTCTCATTTGCTGTTGGAGCCACGGTGGTACTTTTGGCGAAACCCTTGTAGTAACTGAACTACTGCTCTGAAGGCCTGAAGGTCGGTGGTTCAAATCTGCGAAATGGGGTGAGCTCCCATCTGTCAGCTCCAGCTTTCCATGTGGGGACATGAGAGAAGCCTCTGACAGGATGCTAACACATCTGGGCATCACCTGAGCAATGTCCTTGCAGATGGCCAATTCTCTCACACCAGAAGCAACTCCAATTCATCTCTGACACAATAAAAAACTTTACTTACTTCAGTGGCTGCAAACTGAATTCAATGTATGAAAGTAGTTTGCAGCCAGTTAATTCTAATCAGCAGGAGAAAGAAGGGTAGGTGCAGAATCTTGCTCCTCCCAGGGGGCTTCCAGACAGTCCTAAAATCTATGCCAAAATGGGTTAAAGAAACCCACTTCAGTGTGGGTTCCGGTCCCCACCCTGCAACCCAGACTTTCAGGGGAGGGGGTGGGCTGGGAGTTGGCAGCTACATGCCACCCTGAGTCAAGTTGGCCTGGCATGAAGCCAACCTGAAGCCCCCAATTTACCCTCTATAACTTATTTTAACTAGTAAGATTCCAAATTATATTACTTCTCTTCATCCTCCTCTTCCACTTCTCCCTTTTCCAGTTTGGGAGTCAAACACAAAAGCACAGTTAAAAATAACAATAAATTACAAAAGTTAAATGATTAAACCATCAAAAAGGATTAAAAGCGCTTAAAAACGCAAACCATAAAAAGCATCCAAATATAATAGGAAAAAAGTACCACATATCATTTCATCCTTAAGTACGCCTTCTTTGAAGAATCCCTTACCTAGAACCCAACAGATAAATGTATTTCACAAGATTCTTCTGTGCCTCCTACACAATAGTGTTGGACAACCTGCACCGATTTGTCAAAAGGAGGGGAACCCTCTTCTCTGTCATTTTAAAATTAAGGTTAGAAAAACATCACTGTTATGTGAAAGAGCTTATCCACAGTCAAAAGAAAATCTCACCCTCTGTAATTTGCAAAATAGCAGGCAGAAGCTGTGAACTACTCTATGGTGCCTTCAATCCTCTTAACCAGACTTACTCCTGTGTCTTTTTCAAATCAGTAGGACATTGGCGAGAATTAAGCTGTAAATAAATGTGATATGGAATATTAAAAAGAAACAAAGTAAGAAAAGGAAAAGGAAAAAGGAAAAAAGAAAGGGATTAGATTAGATTGTAGATCAAGAATAAACAACCTACTAGGCATGCGCGATTGATAAAAATGGTCCAAAGTCATCACAAAACTAGGGAGTTCTGGCGCTTTATTTTGAAAGGGTTTCTAAAGTATAGTTTGTGAAAAAATTGTTACTATAACAAGAGTAATGTTACTATTTGTTACTATTTTTACAGTAATTACATATGCACGTAATTAATTGGGGAAAATTTAGGGTCTCCTTTCTCCCATTTCTCTCTCTCTCTCTCTCTCTCTCTCTCTCTCTCTCTCTCATTTTCACAGGTATTGGTGTAAAACTTGCAACAATGATAGAACACATTTACTTTTAGCCCACCAAATTTCAGAATGTTTCACGTATCCATGGATTTTTGGGGAACCCTACAAGAGCTTTCTACTTGGATTTTATATGAGAAGCACAGGATAACCAGGGCATCAATCTTCAGAAGTTTCAGAAAGATTTGTACATCTACAGATTTTGGGGGTTTTTTTTAAAGCTTAGATAAAAATTTTCCCCCCAAAATGTGGCAACAGCAATTCCATTGAATGTGTGTCTGTCTTTAGCACAGATTTTTACTACTATTTTATTGCAGAGTCAATAATTTTTATTATTATTAGACTGACTCTAAACAGCTGGCTTCTGCAGCCCGATGCTGAGCATTGCATTCTGGGAAATGTAGTTTAGGGCAGGGTCTTTTGCATTCTCTGCTACAGGGGACCTCATTCTCCTAAACTACATTGACAATCACTGTGTTCTCAGTCCCTGGCTCATTAACTTTAGTCCCACCTGCAGTTCCTTCTTTATGGCAATCAGGCAAAAAAAGGGATTGGTTTTTAAAAAAACACTTTATGTTCTTTTGACTTTACCAAAGTTAAAAATGAAATTATGCACACCTCTACAAACCTACAGTCCTTTAAAAAAAGTTTTTGTTCGAACCTACAGTTCTAAGATGTTGTGTTCACCTTGGGATATTCTTAAAAGCTTTCTGCAAGTTACCAGTCTAGTTCAGAAATCAGATCAATCTGTCCTTCCTGGAAGAAAGAAGAGATATCAGAAAGAGACATAGAGAGTGAAAAGATGGACTTGCCTCTTTAGCTTCCTGCCCTGGAGCCCCCAATAGATGACCCAAGGGAATATTAATTACAACAGAAGAAAAACCACAATTTTCACTCTGTTAGTGATTGTATTCTATATCTGCTCTAGGGAATGGCAACTGTAGAAGGTCTGATTATTAGTCTTCTTTCTCCAAGACACTATGACCCTAAATAGTGAAAAATCAAGAGCTGCTATGGTCCCTTTTCATGGGATCCAGGGATTTGCAGATTGGGGAAGGGTATTAAGAATTCTCTTCCCAAGAGCTTTAGTACAACAGATCTCAACTTTGGTCCTCCAGACAGTACTTCAACTTCTAGAATTTTTAAGCATCGACCATACTGGAATTTGGGGAAATTGATGTCTAGAACACACGAAAAATAAAAGGCTGAGAATTATTGCTCTATGTCTCACAAAACTACAAACTCTAGGGTTCTCTGGCAGTTAAAAAGGAATCATATTATAGCTGAGTAGCATGAAAGTCCACTTTTGGTTTCATTTCCTGAGATTTGGGAGAGCTAGGAGATCTTACACTCTGTTTTAACATAAATACTTTAATCTTGGTTGATTCTAGGACCAGAAATAGAAAAAATAAGTGAAAGCATTATATTTGATGGTGAAGGGTGTGGGGTGAGAGACGTAGGATAGAAAGAAACCAAAACCAAGGACTATACTTTTGCCTATTCCAATTTACATAAATGCCAAGAAGAATATAATTCTGTAGTGCTGTCCCATTTATAGATCCTAATGTTTACAGACAGGACAGAAGGTCCTGCCAGAAACAGAAGCTCTGGAAACTCTTCCTCTTCACTATTGGTATTAATAAGTAGTATTTTGGCCTCAAAAAGTCTTCCAAAATATGGACATAATTTTATGACGAGCAACAGAAAGCAAGAAATGTGATAGTGATTAATTGAACAGCAAGGAACTCAGTTCTTTTTCACACTACATAAGGACCTCATCACATTACCTTTGGTCACTATCCTAGGACAATTCCAGGACAGAACCAGGATGGGCTCCATCTCAGCACATGACACGGCTACTTCTGGCAGGGCTCTGTCCTGGAAATTTCCTAGGATCGAGTCCTGAGAACATGGGAGGCTTTCTATGCTCTCATTAGGTAAGCTGGGAAAAGTATTGGGGGGGGGGGGGGGAATAGGCAGCAACGGTTTTCCCTGTGTGATGGGGAAGGGGGCAATGTGGGGCATGGGAGAATGGTTTCCCCTGCTGCCTACCAAATTTGTCCTGCTGCCCCATGGATGCTCTCACTGTTCCCCTGCTTAAGGATTTAAATGTAACGAGGTCCTAAGTATAGCATTTTGATGCAACTTCAGACTGCCATTCTACATACTCTGAGATTCGCATACTGCATTAGTAAGACAGATAGAGATTTCTGTACTGTGCTCTACAATTTCAGGATTCTCTAAGCTGGAATCATGGCTATTAAAATGGTATCAAAGTGTAATGTAAACATGAAATCTATGTCCAGCTATACCTTATAGAATAAGCAGTGGCATTAAAAAAATAAGTGCTGTTTTTTTCCTGCAATGAACCCTATGAGTAATATATACAGCAGACACAATCAAGGACATGTCCCAAGATCCTTGTTGCTGGAGTGTTCTGGACATTTCACCTGAAAAACAGCTGGTGCAGGTTGGACTGCTGCTTTGGTGTTTGCTTCTCCATTTTTCCTTCCTGGCCCTGTGTCCCTTCTGTCTCCTTGTATCCTGTGAGTCCTAGATCATCATTTCCCTCTGTAATGAAGCCAGTGTTTCTGGGAGAGAAGTTTCGAGAAGGTCTTGCACATAATCAGATTCCTCCTCTCAGGCTGTTTCTCTTCAGGTCTTGGAGCAGCTGGTGCTGCCGCAGCATAAGCTTGGCCAGGCGAGATGCTGAGCCAGTTTGGGTATTCTGGTCGCAGCAGCGTGCAAAATCCCATTATGGTTTTACTACGGTGAGTTTAAATATACTGAACCCTTCGTTGCTCCTGCTGCCCCTGCCAGCCGCCTCTGTAATTCACCCCAACAGGTTTTCAATCTCTAAGCAATTCTGCAGTCTGGCTACAAAATGGAATGGAAGGAGGAGGGGATGGCTGGCTAGGCAGCCGCTAGCCTTAGAATGGGGCTGGGAGAAGAACAGTATGGCTCTTTCCCCTACAGGAAAAAGATGGACGAGCCCATCTTCAACACAGGCAGCTCTTAGTGGTTGCAGCTGGAACCCTGGGAGACACACAACTTTGCTAGACATTCAGAGGGAAAGTGATGGATGAATGGGCCAGCACAGATGGAAACAACATAACCCAATTCTTCCTCAAACTATCCCAATGGACTGTTTAAGCTCTTTGTTAGCTGGAGGGATACATTCTTTTAAGCAGAATGAAAGACCTTTCTCTGGCAGAAATTTAAGGAATAGCTTGATTTTTTTTTGGTGAAAAAAAATTACCACAATAATCCTGAGGTCCAAGAAGGTAGTTAGTTGGCCTTAAGGTTGCCTTGTTTTAAAAACAACATGTTTACTTCTTGATTTTTTCTAAAATATCTAAGGAACAAAACTCTGAAGATGCTGGCCACAGATGCAGGTGAAACATCGGGAGAGAATGCTACTGCAACATGGCCAAAACAGCCTGAAAAACTCACAGCAACCCTCTATCTATAGAACGCTTCACTGATGAAACCAGGACACAAGTGGCCAAACAACATCAGAGTATGGATCAAGGTGGCAACAATTATAAACGAAAAAAAGTACGCAAGTGAAGAGAGGCTGCAGAAATTTTTCTTCTTGAATTTACCAGGAAGGGCACTCTTTCCTTCTCTTCCTTCTCTCCTTCGGTGTTTTAATTAAATACAGAGTATTTAATTAAGCCCATTTTGTAGCTATTGAAGTAAGGTGAGGAAAGGAGGAAACAGAGGAGAGAGGAACTGGGACATTTTAATAGTACCTGAAATAGCAAGACAGCAGAGGATTAATTAGATCTACCAAACTGGGACACTTGGAGGATATGCTAGACTAGTCAAGTGTAATTACATTTTTTAAAAAAGAGATGTACTACAAGCTACTGGCTGATGCAAAACACATTCACCTTCCATCCTCTTTGCTGTCATCTTCAAAGTCACAACAGAGCACGAGACAGTAGCCTCACTATTGGGGAGGCCATATCCACATAACCATAGAAACAAAAAGGTGTGGTTTTGGTGTTTTTACAAGTCATGTTATGCCTTAGTTCTTAGGGAAAGAAATTAATTACAAATCTGAAATTCACCACTCCAATGTTTCTTTTATTGACCCTCAAAGGCTGCCTATATTGCTAGAAAGCCAATTGTGGTCCTGGGGCAATGTGTCACTTACACAGAATCTTGTGACTGAATTGTGTCCATGACTAGTTCTCAATAAAGTTGAAAAAGAGTGAGTTTGAGTTTTGGAAGTATTATTTTTATTTTGTGTTGAGCTGTTAATTCAAGTAGGCAAAACTGTAGTTTATGTGTTGAATGAAGTAAGAGAATGAGTCTGTGTTCCTGAGTCAAATACAAACACAGCTTTAAAAAGTGCAGCATGACCTTGTGGCAGAAAATTAGAGAGAAATGCTCAGAATGCTCTTGTAAGACTGAAAAGGTAAAAGGAAAATTTCATTTATTTCATCTTGGATAGAAAAAGCGACAGACATTGCCTATTTTTACTAAAGGAAACTCTAAAACTGGCTCTATGTGTAGGTGTTAGCTGCCCCGAAGTTCGAGATTCATGGATGCTCCCTTCATAGACAAGGGGACATCAAAGACTATTTTTTGGAAGAAAGGTGAACTGACCCCTACAGGCAGGAAAGAAGCAAAGAAGGACTGAGTACATAGATCAAAGAAAGAAACAGAAAGGTGAAACAAAAAGATAGTCATGTTCTCTTGAACTCCCTCTGTCACAAATTACTCAGCACTGATGCTGCTTTGCTTCCAACACACAGTACATGAAATACTGCTAAGATGGGGAAGGAGGATGAAGGCCTCATAAGCTGCCCCATGGAAAGCTTCCAAATACATTCGGGTATCTTTGTTTTTGTCATACTTGTAAATCAACAGTGAATGCCAATTGCAAGTTCAATGGGTTGGGACCATTTTGTTGAAGTTATAATATTAATTGAATGCCATAGGAGGACATTTGGTCCAATATCTTCCTCAGTGCAGGTGCACACACATACATTTTAGATTGTATGCTGTTGGCAAGACTCATTGTTTTTGCATGAAATGCCTGTGTACAGGGCTGTCCAACTGCCGGCCCTGCAGATGTTTTGGACTTCAACTCCCAGAAATCCTAGCCAGTTTACCAGCTGTTAGGATTTCTGGGATTTGAAGTCCAAAACACCTGCAGGGCCGGCAGTTGGACAGCCCTGCCTGTGTACATCTGATGGTGCTATATAACTAGATGACTATCATCATGATCATCATGACCACAGGGTTAAAAGCACAACATATTCATATTTTGAAATCTTTCCAGTAAGGCAAACCTCACTTTTCCTGTTCTACTGTCAAATGGAAAATATTATAGAAAGGGACTCTGAATATTTCGTCATTATGTGGGACACACCGCAGGTTTTACTCCCCTGGAGCTACTAGGCATGTCTGAAAAATTGTATACTTAATAAAAAGGTATTCTACACTAGATATCTCATCATGGAGGAGAATAGCTGCATATTTTTATGCTTCAGAACTTCATTTGGGAAAATTCATTAATGCAACAATATGAGTGGTTTTCTACATAGAATACATTTGGTGAGAGATAGAATGTTTCCCTTCAAACCATATTTTTATCCTCCTGACAGTATATGTTCTGCACAAAAAGCATTATTTTCCCAAAATATACTGGGTGACATCTTGTTGTTGGTAAAGTAGAGTCTCACTTATCCAAACATAAACAGGCCAGCAGAATGTTGGATAAGCGAAAATGTTTAATAGAGAAGGGTTAAGGAAAAATCTATTAAAGGTCAAATGACATTGTGATTTTACAAATTAAGCACCAAAACATCATGCTTTACAAAAAATCAACAGAAAAACAGTCCAATGCACAATAACTTTATATACTTACTGTATTTACAAATTTAGCACCAAAACCTTGCAATGTATTGAAACAGCTGTGGAACTGGGTGGAAGGCAGACTGTGTTGGATAATACAGAATGTTGGATGAGCGAAGATTAGATAAGCGAGACTCTGCTGTATATGCCAATATAAGATTATGTTATTACCTGAACTTTTTTATTTACATAATTGACATATTTATTTCATGGCTGGATTACTGGAAATCCACATTTTAACTCTATGCAAATGGTTGGGTTTTTTTCATTACAGATTGATGTGTTACATGTTGATCCGTAACTTCTGTGTATACACTGTATTTACAGTATATAGCTGCTATTGTGAAATAGGAGTGGGCATTGTATAATTATAGATATGTGATTGGACATCATTCATAGTGCCATCATAGTGGTGCAGCACAACACAGACAATGATTTATGCTTAACCATCCTGATGTAGTATCCTCGCTACTGTATCCTGCAGGGGAAAATGCTTTTTTGTCAATACACATTTTATACCTAAACATGTTCACTGTGTGCATTTTTGTAGATATAAAATTTCACAATCAAGTCCCAGAGCAAGAAAGATTCTTAAAAATTGTGCAAAAGCCTACAGAGTTTTGCACAGAAGGGAGAAAACTGAAGCAATGATTTGCATGCAGGAAGAAAGGAAGCAAAGATTTAATTCTCTAGGAGTTACAGAGAACAAACCTGCTCCATTTGCATGACAGCCCTCCAGATATTTAAATCACAAGAGTGCAAAGGATAAATTGAAATATATCATTTAGTATTCTTCATTAACAAGTACAAAAGTGAAAGTTAATTTGAGAGGACACTAATCATAAGTCCTACCGCAACTGTAATGTTCAATAGAGGTCAAAATTGTACATCATAGAAGGTAATCCACAGCTAGAATCCACAAGGTGCTGGGATATTTATATTCCAAGGATCCGATGATCCAGTTGTGGTAGATGCCTGAAATCAGGAGAAAGTGTCCAAAAGCCTAAGTAGGAGTTGGCCGTTAAAAGGAAGAGTGATAGTTTCCTCAGTGCAAATGCTCTGTTTACATCAAACGCCGACGGTAAACAAATGCTGGTAATCCCAAGGCCATTTAGGGTCCGTTTCACCCAAACTGGGTTTTTTCAAGGCGTAGAATGAAAGGAGATGGTAACCAACTTCATACTGAGTAGAACCAAGAGCATAACCCCATCCTGGTTGGGAGGGGTGACCAAAAGGTCTCAGCCCTCCAGATATTGTAGGACAGTTAATATGTCTCTGTTTAGTCTCATCTTCTCTAGCCTAAATTTTCTATTCTCTGGCTAATTTCAAACCATGTTGTATGAGCTGCCTTGCATCAATAAGGGTATGGGGGTTCACTGGGACTGCAATCTGAGGGAGTCCTAGTCAGATGCCCCATCGCTACCTGTTTCAAAGGAAAAGAAAGACATGACCACATATTTAGAGAGTTTCTGACTTTTAATTTTGTGAGGGCACTGACAAAGCCACTTAATGTGCGGGTGCATAATGCAGAACCCATTCTCTCGAAATCAATACCAAAGACTTTTGATGCCATAGGCAAAGGAGAAGATCTCTCCCCTCCTTACTTACTCTCTCTCTCTCCCTCACACACACCCTCCATCTCATGTCCAGCAATGAATTGGACAGCTGAATTTTACTTCAGTACTAGTAAAATAACACTGTCCTCCATTGCTCCAGAAGATTGAAAACTATTTAAATTCAATCCTATAGCTGGGATTAACAACTGGATTTAAGATAAGGAGTGTTATAGTGCAGCCTTTCAAATTGCAACTCCCTATGCAGATAAGAGGATTTCTGTAAGTTTCAGCTCTCAGCATCATGTTCCTTACCATCTGGAAGGCTATACAATTCCCACTCTAGATGTATGTACCTTTGCCTGCTGTTGGGAAGTATGGATAGAGCACAGACTGTCCTCATTCTGTTTTTCTTGCCATATGTTCTGTTGGCTACTATGTTTGGTTATTGTGTTCAACATTACATTAAAAACTGGGATACATGTGGTCAAGCCATATCAGAGTGTGGTCAATATGACAATGGTTATTTATGAGAAAAAATAGATAATTCAGGAGAGGCAGCAGTTTGCTTTTTTAAGTCTACTATTGAGTTAATTGACTACAAACCACTTTGGTTTACAGCTACTAAAATAAGTTCAAGACAAAGGAGGAGGATGGAAGAGAGAGAAGCTATGGTATTTTAAAAGCAGCTGAAAAGTGGGATAATACAGAATTAATCTAGACTCTTGACCAATTGAAACATTCACACCTACCTCCAACAGACAAGAGTTCTTTCTACCACCCTGGACATTCCACAAATATATAAACCCCATTTTCCTAGTTCCAACAGACCTTACAACACCCGAGGATGCGTGCCATAGATGCAGGTGAAACATCAGGAGAGAATGCTTCTGGAACATGGCCATACAGCCCAAAAAACTTACAACAGCCCAGTGAATACAGCCATGAAAGCCTTTGACAATATGATAAATCAAAACTCTCCCTGCCAAACAGAACAGTTTAAGCTTTCTGTTGTTGGACAGAACTTGTGGCACTGCCCTATCTTCCAACAGAGTGGAATGGCCAAGGAGTTCAAAAGGAATGGTTGAATTGCTGGTTCTGGTATCTGGCAACTGAAGTAAGTGTTTAACATTCCCTAATGTAAAATTGAAGATGCTGGTAGGGAATTCTGTAAGTACATTTCCCAAGGTTCTTTTTCAAAAGTTGTTTTGTACTCCTTAAGCACCTGTTTGCCTTAGCAATTTTATCTAGTGCCTTATCTTCCAGAATGCAATTTATGTTTAAAATTCATGAATGCAATCTCATCATATTGAATTTATTCACTATGCTTTCCCCCCACTTCGATCTGTTCAAGAAAATAACATATAGATAAGCAGGTAGGATTGGGCCCCAACTGACGTAAGAGGTATACGGCTGGCTAAAGACATGACTAATTATATCTAAATGGTTTCTTGGTTTGGTTCTCAATATTAACATTCTTACAACAAATAAAGCCCTAGAATAAATAAAGCACTGGCAGCCTCAGGAACAGAGTAGGAGGGTGTTATTTGGGAATGATTTCATTCAAGGAATATGTGACTAGAATTAGATAGTTTCTCTCCTCTGTCCATGGCAGAAAAGTGAAAAATTGGATAAAATGTGTCTTCAGGAAGAGAAACTAACCAGTGTGGGGGTTTGGCATTATGATTGCTGATTTGGACTGTGTTACTGTCATATTGATCCTGGTAATCTAGAGCAGATATCAGCCCGTTTCTGTGTAGAATGTGGGTGATTCATTGAAAAGCAACAGTGGAATCATTTTTTACAATCCAATTGGACAAAGTCATGCCTGAGCATTTTTTTGCCTCATAGTTTTGATTCAGCAAGCACTAGTAGAGATTGTCTTTGTTTACACTAAATATAATTAAACTGGAGTAAATAATGCCCCTCTCCTCTACAGAATGGACTGGAAACTGTAGCCCAACCTAACATAATTGTTAATTTGCCCTTGCCAGTTACATTCTACCCTCCACTTTTTTGGGGACTAGGAACACAGAAACCCTACAAAAGTGAAAACCCCACAAATTTAAAAAAAACCCACTGTTTCTTTACACCTCTCTAGGAATCTCTAGATCCTCCAGCATGAGAGGCTAACCATGAAATCACACTGGGGACCTACAAATATTGATAGAAATGTTTTCTCACTGCATCTCTTGGTCCTTTGGTGTGCCCTTATGGTCAGCTTCTAGTGGAAGTTGATCATAGAATCATGCAGGAATGGCAGCAATTCTTAGAGAACTCATATTAATCAAATCTGTTAATTTTCAATCAATCAATCAATTGCCTTTATTTCAGTTAACAAACCTTAGGCAGATACAGAAAAATATAATACAGATAAAAGTCACATATAAATCACAATACAGGTTATCAAATGTACACATATTAAAATCACTGGCCTTAAAATTTATATCTCTTAGAAGCTAATAATATGTATCTAGGGCTGTGTAGTTTTCTACTATTTAGTGTACTACAGTTATAATCACATAACAACTGTAGTTACATTTCTCAGTTTCTCTTTGGTTACTTTTCTTTAGACAAAATGCCCTTTCGGGTCTTTGAGGCATGAACAAAAAGTTTTGCTATCTCCTCTGTAACTTTTTTATTTGAGTCCCGCAAAAGATACTTTAAATGCCATTGTAAAGATCTTCCTGGCCAATGACAGATAAGAGGCATTATTACCTTCCTTCTTTCGTCCCTATAAAAGGAACATTCAAACATGACATGGAGTAGAGACTCTACTACGTCCGCCCCACCCAGGCAAAGCCGATTATTGTAATCTTTATGTTGAAAATGTCCTTCTAGGATAGCTGAGGGAATAACATTGAATCAGGCTTTGCTAAACGCCTGTCGATATTTAGGGATATTTACGTTTTCTAGGTATTTAGCTCCACTTAGTGGTCTAAACTCCAGGCCCAGGTTTACAGGGGAACAAGTGCTACATGCTGTTAATTTTATCAAATCTACAAAATTTATACTTGCAAATGTAGTGGGAAAAGAGAGCGGATAACCTACCATGGATATTAACCATAAGGCTTGGATATTATATTTTTGAGGACTAATTGAGTTGTAGTTTTCAAAGTAAATTTCCGAAGTGGAATGTTCTTACCTGAAGATTGCATCCCTGAAAACATGGTGCAAGTGTTGGCCATCACCTTACATGGGAGCTGCCCCAGAAGCACCTACTGAGCTTTGTTGGAAAGAGAATGAAGAGAGTATATGTCCTATAGACTATCTTGATTTGACCAGAAGTTGAACCAGCTTGGTAGAGCATATAAAAATATACCCCAAAGGAACTGAGTTGAACTTTCACAAGCAACAGCCTGACATAAGTAGGTTAATTCCTACAAGCAAAATCTTATACTAGTAGAGCAGATCTTTACTTACATACACTCAGGGAAATGCACTGGGACATGTTTGTTCATATTCATACAAAGACAGACAGGGAAGCAGAAGGAAAACACAGAGCAAATGGTATTTAAATTACAATTCTGTTCACATGGTGGCCAATCAGATGCATGCAAAAAGATCACAAACAGAATATAAAGTCAACTGCACTATCAGCCTTCTTCAACACTCCAGGAAATGACAGTTATTAGCCTCCACTAGACAATGGACCTCTTCACATGGGGCAAAATAGCCTTGTTTCACTGATTTTATTCACCTTTTGGATGGGCCTGCCATGTGCCATCACACGACGCATGGCAAGCCCTGCCCACCTTTCTCCCAAAGTGTTCCACTACTACCAGGAGGAAAGTGTGTTTTGGGTAGCTTCAACTGAGCTACCTGCACTTTCCTCCTCTTTCTCCCGTATGATGGGGGAAAGGGTGGCAGGGCAATGCACATTGCTACATGTTGCCACCCTTTCTCACATCTGATGGGGACAGGGTGCAAACACACCCTGTCCCGTCCCCACCATATGATGGGGGAAGGAGGAAGGGTGTGCGGGGCACCACGTGTGAAGAGGTCCAAAGTCCATTGAATCAATACAATTTTGAAAAGTGAATTTATTACACAAAGTAGGCAAATTGCAATTACAACAGGATGAAAGTGTCTTTGCCTTGGATTTATCATATGATGTCTCTCTTTTCTTTCTGCTCTCTTGGTGGGGAACTGACTTTTGGAAGGAATTTCTTTTTAACAAAATGAGGTCATTAATGGATTATTTGTAATAAAAAAGAAAGAAAGAAAGAAAGAAAGAAAAGAAAAAAAAGAAAAAGAAATGCTTTTTGGGCTGTTCCCCACTGGCAGAGCAGTGGGATAAGAGCAACATTATTTGAAAAATCCAAGGCAAAGGCAATGTTGTGCTGCTGTAATTGTGATATGCTTGCCTCGTGTGATCAACTCCTTAGATAAACATCACTGATTCTGTTGGCCTACTCTAGTTGGGACTAACAAATGGATTTAGGATGTGGAAAAACACATTGCCTCTGATGCTGGAGGTCTGCATAGCCACCATGGCTTCCTGCCATTGATAGCTTTATCCTCGTTTAATTTGTCTAATACCCTTTCAAAGCTTTCTAATTGGCAGCCATCTCTTCACCTTCTGCCAACAATTTCCACACTTTAACAATGCATGTCATGAAGAAAGATTTCTTTCCCCCCCCTCTCTCATCACAGAGCTCCCACCATTTAGCTTCACTTGATGAATCTGAGGTTTGTTATTAGGAATGGGGAGAAATAATTGCCTTTGTACATCAGTTTTCATTTCCTTTTGGGGCAATGTCAAGCTGCAGTTTGCCTACCCTTGTTTTAAGGGATTTGAGAGAGAGAAAATCATTTATGACTTTCTCCAAAATGAGAATTTTGCAGCAACAACTTCTGTGACATTAAAAAACATCACTGGAATCTCCTGTTAGATCACAACCAATGCATCATTTGGTTTGCAACCCTAACAGCAGTTTGCCTCACCTAAAGCTTTGATGAAAATTCCCCGTTGATTTTTTGCTATTGTTGTTGTTACAAAAGGGAACCATCTGTGAAGAATCGGGACACCTCAACTCCATATACCTTCCCTATGTCTTTCCCTGTCTGCTTGTATTTCTAATGGTTACATTGAGTTGTGTTTCTAATGTCACTCTATCATATCAAAGTGTTCTGTGCACTTTCTTCCACAGTGTATGCTGCTACTTGATGCCAATTTGTGTTGCTATTGTTGACTTCTAGAAGATACAACAGTGAGAGCAGCCTTCGTTCATTCATTGCCCCCTCTCTTATTTAACCTCAAATGTAATCATGCAGCCACATCTCAATAACTAAAGTGTGCATTCATGAATCCAGATCATAATGACACCAGTAATTCATGTCTGCACTCTCGTGATTTCTATAGTGTAAATTAAGAAATGAGGCTCAGCAGCATCAGAAAGCAGAAGTGGGTATATTACTCAATACCTATTTTGTTTCAGTTTTCTTCTAGAAAGAGAGCTGTGCACTTCCATGTAGTAACATAGAGCTTGGTAAATGATTGGATATGCAAATCAAGAGATAGAGAGTTAGTAGGAATCACCTAGCTGACCGAAATGAGTTTGGTTCTACTGGACCAGAGAGTAACAGCATCCCAGAAATCTTGGAGAACAGTCAAGGTGTCACAGGACTGGTGAAGGGCAAACACTGTCCCTTGCTTCATAAAAGGCAAAAAAGGTGATCTAGGAAACTATAGATGAATCAGCTGAAACTCAATGCCATAAAAGGGACCATGAAAAATTTTCACTGGCCATACAAACCAAGTGCACATGTTAGAGCCTTTACTCTAGTCACAGAGCAGAAGTGCCCATCTTAATACAGTGAGTTTTAAAGACCCAATTTGCAGGTGGAAAATATGTTTAGACTCTTTATTTATATTTAATAAAAATATATTCTTGGGTAGCAATTATCTGCTCCTTTCTAAAAAAAAGTCTAAAAGAGAAAAGAATCTGAAGGAGATCTATTGCAATATATCCTCTCTCATCAAAGGTCAGACTGCAAGAGAGGAGCAAATGGTTCCTCCTGGATAGATTCTTTTTCTTTGACACAGAAAGTAGTCACTTTATTAACCCCAACTGAACAGGACAATATTATCTGATCAAACACTTTTGGGATAGGTAGGTAATAACCGAAGGAAAGACAATCAGGAAAAGAAGAGAAACGATCCTAATGTCACTCTAAGACATTTTATCCCTAGTGGACAAAGAAGAGCAAGAATGTGATAGATGTATTGTCAAAGGCTTTCATGGCCAGAATCACTGGGTTGTTGTAGGTTTTTCGGGCTGTATGGCCATGTTCTAGAAGCATTCTCTCCTGATGTTTCACCTGCATCTGTGCCAGACATCCTCGAAGGTTGTGAGGTCACAGCCCAAAAAACCTACAACACCCCTATGTGTATAGAAATTGCTGTTTTCCAGCACTTTGGATATCTTCATAAAGAGGCTGGACAGCAGCCTTTTGGGGATGTTTTAGCTGGATATCCTGCACTGAGTTGGATGTCAGACTTGATGGCTTATCAGATCCTTTTAAATTCTGATTCTACCAGGCAAAGTCAAAACTATTAAAAGAGTCAGTGTTTTCCCACTGCTGACTGTTCCAAGCAGGTTTCTTTACTATTACCTGGTGATAGTACTATATTCCACTTTTACTTCCATTGCTGCATCCATTAGATTCCTGGGATATGCATTTTAGAGAGGGGTTTAGAATTCTTAACCAAAGAGCAATAATGATTCCCCAAATGACAAATTTCAGCATTTCAGAAAATTAAAATTGGGTTTTTTTATTTTAAAAAATTAAGAATTCCGAAAGGAGACTGCTTTTTTTCTGGTCATGGAAAACAGAGTAAGGGGGTGGATGCACCTGGCTTTAAAGGACAGCTACAGTTCCTGTAGATTTCCAGAAACAGCCATTTTCATTTTTCATTTTAGGAAACTGGGATCACAAATCTGTCTTGCAATCCAAATGCAGTAAACTACAATTTTCTTACAGAATGATTATGGAAAAGAAGCCTGAGCTTATTAACTTTTTCCTATTTTTTTCTACCTATTATTATGGTAGATCTGCAGGGCTAGCAGATATTATGTGGGATGAGAGTGATATGGACATGAAATATGCTGAACAGATGTGAGCTTTATTGCTTTGACAACAAACTTTATAGCTGACAACAGGGTCCTGTCCTTCCAATTTGATTCATTTGTTAATAGATGACACTGGGATGTGTGACATGGAAATGTGATCACAAAATGTGATTGGCCCTATTGATGTTTCCCTTGGTGCTTCTGAAAAAGAACTTTGTGGATTACCAGCAGATTTATAGTAAAGGCTTACATTTCTTTTTTTAAAAAAATCACTAATATTAATATGCTAGAAGGACCAAAGACATACAGATTCAAACTAGCCAGATGTGGTGATGTAAGAGAGCAAGCATGGTGTAGTGGTTTGAGTGCAGGACCACAAACATCTAGAGACCAGGATTCAGATCCCTGCGGAGCCATGAAAACTCAGAAGCTGACCTTGGGCAAGTATAGCTCTCTCAGTCTCAGAGGAAGGAAAAAGCCACCTGCAACCTTATCAGATGCACTGCCAGAATTGGTACATGTTCAAGAGGGACATGGGAAACCCATCACCACATGCCCTGCATCGTCCGTCTTCCTGCCTACCTCATCCCATGGGGGGGGGGGGGAGTGGCCGCTGCCCGTCTTCTCCCTGTTGATCAATAAAGCCTCCTGTGTTAGCACAGAAGTGGCATGCGCTGGTTCCTCCATAGTTTTATAATGGAACCCCGCCAGAAGTAGTTCTATATTGAGGAACGGGTGCATGCTGCCGAAAAGTACCCTGCCTGATGTCATGGAAGGCATACAACAAGAATTCTTTATAATTTTATTTCCTTGGCTATGGGAAAGTTTGCAGAAATGAATCGAAAAGGAACCTAACAAGGAACACAAGTCCTATATTTCAAATAGTATATTTAACATCGATGGTCAGAACAAAATAATAATCATATCTATACACAATCAAGTGTTTGTTGTTCAATAAATCACAATCGTAGCATAACTCAAAAGTCCATAATATCATAAAAGTATAATCACACGACTGAAGAATCATCAAAGGTGGAGCCAAATCATATGCGGTAGAAGCCGGGTTGACGGAAGTCGCCGGGTTCCCGCTCCGTTTCGCGCTAATAAGCGCTTTTTCAAAACCCAAAGATCAAGGTAGGCGTTTTAAGGCATCCACATGTCTAAAGTAAATTCCACTATGAGAATTCCATTACATTTATTTATATGAGAGTTGTTTTTAAAAAAATCTAATTTCTTAAGAGAGGCAATATGAGATTTTTTATTTTAAAAAATGAACAAAAGCCAAAACTATAGCAAATAGCAGTATTCAGTCCAGATGCTCAGTGTTGATCAGCAACTTCAAGACCCCTCACTTTTCTTCCAATGGTTCTTCAGTTTTCTGTCAGGCTTGAATTTTAGAACTTTTGACACTTCCAAATAAAGAACAGTATTCACTGCAAAGTGAAACAAATGGTCACCTCAATATCAGACTTGGAGAAAGATCTATGCTGTTGGCAGGCATGTAACCAGGGGGGGGGGGGCGAAGGGGGCTTCAGCCCCCCCCAAATTCTCAGGGTGGTCCATGAGAAGGCCTTACTGGTACATTATTTAAACTGTTATGTTTATTCATATCATGATCTGATCACCATGCTCATTATATCCCACCTTCATGGGGTTATTGGGATAACAATACAAAAGGTTTGCTAGGGTAAACCCTCTTCCACCCAGTCTCAGCCCCCCCGAACCAAACTCACCCCCCCCCCCCCGAACCAAAATCCTGGCTATGGCCCTGGCTGTTGGGTGTGTACGAGACCATCCTGCACTTGAGAACTGAGGCTCTTTCATATTACATAACTGTAGCACTTTGATTCCACTTTAACTATCATAGCTACATCCTATGAAATTCTGGGGTTTTGAGAGGCAGTAAAGTTTTCTGGCTAAGAGTTCTAAATACCCTTTTCCAAATTACATACCCCAGGATTCCATCAGGTGTTGCCATGACAATTTAAGTGGAATCATAGTGCTATAATGGTATAACAGGAAAGGGTCCCTGTTGTTTATTCATTCAGTCATTTCCGACACTTGAAATTAGAAATGGATCAACCCACAACAGAGCTCCCAGTCGACTGTGGCCACCCCCAGGTCCTTCAAGGTCAAACCAGTCACTTTAAGGATAACATCCATCCATCTTGCCCTTGGCCGGCCCCTCTTCCCTTTTCCTTCCATTTTCCCCAGCATCATTATCTTTTCCAAGCTTTTCTATCTTTTCATGATGTGGCCAAAGTACTTCATCTTTGCCTCTAATATCCTTCCATTCAGTGAGCAGCCAGGCTTTATTTCCTAGAGGATGGACTGGTTTGATTTTCTTGTGGTCCAAGTCACTCTCAGAATTTTCCTCCAACACCACAGCTCAAAAGTGCCTACCGTCCTTCGCTCAACCTTCCTTATGGTCCAGCTCTCGCATCCATAGGTTGCTATGGGGAATGCCACTGCTTTAACTATGTGGACCTTTGTTGCCAGTGTGATGTCTCTACTCTTCATTATTTTATTGAGATTGGTCATTGCTCTCCTCCCAAGAAGTAAACATCTTCTGATTACGAACTGCAATCTGCGTCTGCAGTAATCTTTGCACCTAGAAATACAAAGTCTGTCACTGCCTTCACGTTTTCTCCCCCTATTTGCCAGTAATCAGTCAATCTGGTTGCCACAATCTTGGTTTTTTTATGTTTAACTGCAACCCAGATTTTGCACTTTGAACCAGTCTTTTGTTCCGTGGTCTGTTTTTTATCATTGCTACTTGGTTGTTATAGAGATTGCTCAGGAGACAGACAAGGCAACTTGGTATCCCCATACCACCAAGAACTTGCCACAATTTATTATGATCCACACAAAGGTTTTAGAATAGTCAATAAAACAGAAATAGATATTTTTCTGAAACTCCCTGCCTTCCTCAATTGTCCATTGCATATTGGCAATTTGGTCTCTCATTCCTCTACCTTTTCTAAACCTTAAAGGGTCCCTACTGCATACAAAATAGGAAACATAATTCAGCTGCTCTAAGACTTTGCCTTAACTGAATCAAAGACTAAGATGGCATTATCACCCATTATATGTAAAAAAAAAAAAGCAATCCAATTAGTATTTGAACCCTACTTATACTATTACTGGCAAGCAGAGAACAGAGGTCTAAATTTGGGGGCACAGGGTAAGTCACAGGGTCTACACAAATCTGTGTTTTCTATATCTCCACCTGAAAAACATCTCATGTTGCCTAGTGCTGGGATCTGACTATAGCTCCTGTCTAACAACCTATCTTCCTCCTGCATTGTGCTCTACCTGTGTGGTGCTGATGCAAACAGGTACCCATCATCATGGCAGTTGTCAGCAGCTGCAGTCTTTCCAACTGTGGAAGCTGTGAATCAGGTGGTTAAAGTACTGAGAGTCCATCTTCTTATCACAGCAGCAGAGCTCAAAGCAGGCTTTTGTGGGTGGAAATGTCCACCACTGCTCAACTTGCCATTATCGCTCAAAAGCACATAGCTAAATCTAAGTCAAAACATCATGGCACCAACAGCTTACCTGCTGTTTTTATCCATGCTGGAAGCTTTCCCAACAGATGGTTATTACTTAAATGAGAAAGAAACATAGCTTTCCTTAAGTGGAAGGAATGGGAAGCAAAGATTATAGTGATTTGTCTGGAGCCAGTGGGGTTCTTTTCCTACAGGTGCTGAAAGTCTGGCAGGAGGGAAAGAGATCTATCCCCAGATCAAGTTTTCATGTACTCAGTATGGTAACATTCAGAAGATTTGATTCAAGAAGAAATGAAAAGACTCTGCATTCATTAGCTACCACTAAGGGACTACTTCTTAAACAAAGCAAAGGAGCAGCTTGTGAGAATATCACAGCAAGCACGGGAAGAAAAGCTGAAAATACTCCAAAAACAGTTTTAAAAATGGGTTTCTCGAATATCCAGAAATGGTTGTTTGCTGCACAAAACAAACAATGTCCCTTTTCTTGCATGAAATCCTAAGCTGTGCGTAGCTTTTGCAAACCATGGAATTTCTGCAAACTTTGTACAATTAGATACTGCTATTACCACAGAACAGAATCGAAAAGGAACCTAACAAGGAACACAAGTCCTATATTTCAAATAGTATATTTAACATCGATGGTCAGAACAAAATAATAATCATATCTATACACAATCAAGTGTTTGTTGTTCAATAAATCACAATCGTAGCATAACTCAAAAGTCCATAATATCATAAAAGTATAATCACACGACTGAAGAATCATCAAAGGTGGAGCCAAATCATATGCGGTAGAAGCCGGGTTGACGGAAGTCGCCGGGTTCCCGCTCCGTTTCGCGCTAATAAGCGCTTTTCAAAACCCAAAGATCAAGGTAGGCGTTTTAAGGCATCCACATGTCTAAAGTAAATGTACGAAAAGGTTCAGGTAATAACAGGTGGTCAAATCCAACATGAGCATTTCATATAATGCAAAGTAATAATAATAAGCAATGATACATACCATCCATAATACATGCATACAGGCACGGGCCACACTCGTCTAGTGAGGCACCATGCTTACATTACTCACAGTATTTAACAGTAATACATAATTGAATACACCAGTAGAGGGGAGTGATCCTATAGTATTAAGGAGCAATTCATTTAGTTGATTAACGAGGAGATTGACAGCCCTTCGTTTAATCCGCGGGGGTGCTCTGTGGAGAGGAAAGAAATCCAGCGGGTTTCAGCCCGAATTAAAGCGGTATGTAGATCAGAATGTGCACCAGTAGTAACTTTCTCAATACAGGAGAACTTTAAATCTTCTGGGCGATGCTTGTTTTCAAAACAATGGTTATACAGAACAGAATCCCGTTTCCTTGTCTAACACAAGATTTATGTTCAGAAATTCTCAGACGGAAAATTCTCTTTGTCTGGCCCACATAAATAAAGGGGCGGGGACAACAACATTGGAGAACATAGATTAATTCAGAGGTATTGCAGGTTGCGAAACATCTTATGGTGGCCTGGGTATTGGCGTGTACGTTCCTGATGATGCGATCCCGATTAATATTATTACATGAACTACAGTGGCCACAACTCTGTGAGCCTGGAGTCAAGGAGCTAATTAGAGGAGGAGGGCCAAATGTTGAATGAATAAGCAAATCCTTGATGTTGCGAGTACGTTTATGGGCAATCAAGGGAGTTCTATCAAGACCTGGGATATCTGATATTAAATCCCAATGTTGAAAGACAATCTTGCGTAATTTGTTACAGTGGGGGGTTAATGTCAGGGGCCAAACAACTCTATCCAATGCGGGTTTGGGACGAGGGTGGAGTAAAGACGTCCTCAAAATATTCTCAGCTTTCCCTTGGGCCTTAATTAAGGTGCGTTGGGGATAACCTCGCTGTGATAAGTCAGTCATTAAGGAGGCTGCAGCTCTATTGTAGTCAATTGGAAAGGAGCAATTCCTTTTCAAACGTAATAGTTGAGAAAAAGGGAGGTTGTCCTTTAACGCAAAGGTGTGGAAACTAGAGTAGTGGAGAAACGAATTTCTGGCCGAGGGTTTCTTATATGTCTTGACCTTTAATGTGTGATCCTTCCTGAATACTGATACATCTAAAAAATCAACCGAATTAAAATCGGCACAAACAGTGAAATGTATGTTCTCGTGCCAGGAATTGATCCACGTGGTAAATTCAGTTATGTCAGTGTCCTTGCTCACGACGGCAAAGACGTCATCAATGAAACGATGATACATTTTAATGCGCATTGCCATGGGATTTGTAGTGCCTATATGTTGTGATTCCAAGTAATTCATGAAGATGTTGGCCACGCTGGGCCCTAGAGGTGACCCCATAGATACTCCGGATTTTTGGAGGTAGTAATTGCCATCAAAGGCAAAATAATTGAGATCAAATACACAATCAAGTAAATCAATAAGAAATTCCGTGGGAGGCATAGGATTAGATCGTGCATCCCAAAGGTCATTAATGATTGTTCTAACCTCATCCAAGGGGACAAAATTATACAAAGCAGTGACGTCTGCTGAAATTAACATGTCCCCCTCCTCTAAAGGAAAATTTTCAACTTTATTTATAAAATCTGTTGTGTCACGCAAAAAAGCAGGCCCAGAAGAGGCATATTGCTTTAAATGTGAATCCAAATAACAAGCCATAGGAAAGATCATGGAGTCTGAGCCCGAAATTATGGGCCGCCCGGGAGGAGAAGTTAAACTTTTGTGAGTTTTGGGTAAGATGTAAAATTGTGCTGTGCGGCAATTTTTATGAATCAAAAATTTGGTAAGTTTGTCATCGATAAAATTGAGTGAAGCCGCATTATAGATTGTAGTGGAAATAATCTTTAAGAATCTACTATAAGGATCCCCTGGTAATTTGAGATAAAATCTAGAGTCAGACAGTTGTCTATGAACTTCATTTAAATAGTCAGTCTTACGTAAACAAACCAAACTTCCACCTTTATCCGAAGGTTTAAAAATAATGTCAGGATGGTTGCCCAGAGCCTTAAGAGTATTAATGTCCCTTGGTGAGAAGTTGGCCCGTTTAAGATCATTGCTGTGGTCAATTTTTAAGGCTTCCCTGGTAACTACCTCTTCAAACGTTTTAACCTTGTGGGAAATATTATAGGGAACAAATTTACTCCTGATGTAAAAAGTATTGTGGGCGGAGGGAGATGGAGAGGGGGAATTAGCAAAGTGCTCCTTCAACCTGATGTTCCTATACAAAGTCGCTAAATCCTTCCTAATATTTAAAGAGGAACATTTCGGGGTGTACACAAAAGAAATTCCTTTATTCAACAGGTTCATTTCATATTGTGAAAACTGATAATCAGACAAATTAATCAGGTTGCTCCCCTTCGTCCTCGTCCCCTCCGAAAATTTCCATTACCCCGGTTACTTTGGACATTGCGACTCCTAAGATTGTAGCCGCCGGAGGATCCAGAGCCCATAGATCCATCAGACATGTTGCCAAGATCTTCAAACGATCTATTATAGTTTCTACGATTTGACTGAAAACGAATCTGTCTACCCTGAGGTTGATTCATGGACATATACTGCCATTTATACACTCTCTTGGAGTCATAATCCCCTTTGTCCCTTTTAAATTTGTTCATTTTGTCCTTCTTGGTCTCATCAAAGAACTTAGAACATTCCAATTTTATCTTGTCTGATTCACCTTGGGGTATAGGATTATCAGTATTGGATCTAATAGTATCAATGTCCGATTTCAATTCATTAATCTCTTTAGTAGAACGTTCGATACATAATAACATCAATTTATTGGAGCTCTCATTAAGGATATCCTCCCATGCGGTAACAAATGTAGGATCTTGATCATATGCACCCGGAGGTAATTGTAATCTCATTCCCCTCGGGATAATATTACTCCTCACATAATCTGCTAAGGCCATAACATTCAATTGGACCTTAGTAAGTCTCGGCCAGAAATTCGTTTCTCCACTACTCTAGTTTCCACACCTTTGCGTTAAAGGACAACCTCCCTTTTTCTCAACTATTACGTTTGAAAAGGAATTGCTCCTTTCAATTGACTACAATAGAGCTGCAGCCTCCTTAATGACTGACTTATCACAGCGAGGTTATCCCCAACGCACCTTAATTAAGGCCCAAGGGAAAGCTGAGAATATTTTGAGGACGTCTTTACTCCACCCTCGTCCCAAACCCGCATTGGACAGAGTTGTTTGGCCCCTGACATTAACCCCCCACTGTAACAAATTACGCAAGATTGTCTTTCAACATTGGGATTTAATATCAGATATCCCAGGTCTTGATAGAACTCCC
Organism: Anolis apletophallus; assembly: GCA_030556195.1. NCBI lineage: Eukaryota > Metazoa > Chordata > Lepidosauria > Squamata > Anolidae > Anolis > Anolis apletophallus. Next base: position 102,135,741 of record JARBWK010000009.1, read on the forward strand.
TTGATTGCCCATAAACGTACTCGCAACATCAAGGATTTGCTTATTCATTCAACATTTGGCCCTCCTCCTCTAATTAGCTCCTTGACTCCAGGCTCACAGAGTTGTGGCCACTGTAGTTCATGTAATAATATTAATCGGGATCGCATCATCAGGAACGTACACGCCAATACCCAGGCCACCATAAGATGTTTCGCAACCTGCAATACCTCTGAATTAATCTATGTTCTCCAATGTTGTTGTCCCCGCCCCTTTATTTATGTGGGCCAGACAAAGAGAATTTTCCGTCTGAGAATTTCTGAACATAAATCTTGTGTTAGACAAGGAAAACGGGATTCTGTTCTGTATAACCATTGTTTTGAAAACAAGCATCGCCCAGAAGATTTAAAGTTCTCCTGTATTGAGAAAGTTACTACTGGTACACATTCTGATCTACATACCGCTTTAACCGGGCTGAAACCCGCTGGATTTCTTTCCTCTCCACAGAGCACCCCCGCGGATTAAACGAAGGGCTGTCAATCTCCTCGTTAATCAACTAAATGAATTGCTCCTTAATACTATAGGATCACTCCCCTCTACTGGTGTATTCAATTATGTATTACTGTTAAATACTGTGAGTAATGTAAGCATGGTGCCTCACTAGACGAGTGTGGCCCGTGCCTGTATGCATGTATTATGGATGGTATGTATCATTGCTTATTATTATTACTTTGCATTATATGAAATGCTCATGTTGGATTTGACCACCTGTTATTACCTGAACCTTTTCGTACATTTACTTTAGACATGTGGATGCCTTAAAACGCCTACCTTGATCTTTGGGTTTTGAAAAAGCGCTTATTAGCGCGAAACGGAGCGGGAACCCGGCGACTTCCGTCAACCCGGCTTCTACCGCATATGATTTGGCTCCACCTTTGATGATTCTTCAGTCGTGTGATTATACTTTTATGATATTATGGACTTTTGAGTTATGCTACGATTGTGATTTATTGAACAACAAACACTTGATTGTGTATGGATATGATTATTATTTTGTTCTGACCATCGATGTTAAATATACTATTTGAAATATAGGACTTGTGTTCCTTGTTAGGTTCCTTTTCGATTCTGTTCTGTGGTAATAGCAGTATCTAATTGTACAAAGTTTGCAGAAATTCCATGGTTTGCAAAAGCTACGCACAGCTTAGGATTTCATGCAAGAAAAGGGACATTGTTTGTTTTGTGCAGCAAACAACCATTTCTGGATATTCGAGAAACCCATTTTTAAAACTGTTTTTGGAGTATTTTCAGCTTTTCTTCCCGTGCTTGCTGTGATATTCTCACAAGCTGCTCCTTTGCTTTGTTTAAGAAGTAGTCCCTTAGTGGTAGCTAATGAATGCAGAGTCTTTTCATTTCTTCTTGAATCAAATCTTCTGAATGTTACCATACTGAGTACATGAAAACTTGATCTGGGGATAGATCTCTTTCCCTCCTGCCAGACTTTCAGCACCTGTAGGAAAAGAACCCCACTGGCTCCAGACAAATCACTATAATCTTTGCTTCCCATTCCTTCCACTTAAGGAAAGCTATGTTTCTTTCTCATTTAAGTAATAACCATCTGTTGGGAAAGCTTCCAGCATGGATAAAAACAGCAGGTAAGGTGTTGGTGCCATGATGTTTTGACTTAGATTTAGCTATGTGCTTTTTGAGCGATAATGGCAAGTTGAGCAGTGGTGGACATTTCCACCCACAAAAGCCTGCTTTGAGCTCTGCTGCTGTGATAAGAAGATGGACTCTCAGTACTTTAACCACCTGATTCACAGCTTCCACAGTTGGAAAGACTGCAGCTGCTGACAACTGCCATGATGATGGGTACCTGTTTGCATCAGCACCACACAGGTAGAGCACAATGCAGGAGGAAGATAGGTTGTTAGAGAGGAGCTATAGTCAGATCCCAGCACTAGGCAACATGAGATGTTTTTTCAGGTGGAGATATAGAAAACACAGATTTGTGTAGACCCTGTGACTTGCCCTGTGCCCCCAAATTTAGACCTCTGTTCTCTGCTTGCCAGTAATAGTATAAGTAGGGTTCAAATACTAATTGGATTGCTTTTTTATTTTTTTACATATAATGGGTGATAATGCCATCTTAGTCTTTGATTCAGTTAAGGCAAAGTCTTAGAGCAGCTGAATTATGTTTCCTATTTTGTATGCAGTAGGGACCCTTTAAGGTTTAGAAAAGGTAGAGGAATGAGAGACCAAATTGCCAATATGCAATGGACAATTGAGGAAGGCAGGGAGTTTCAGAAAAATATCTATTTCTGTTTTATTGACTATTCTAAAACCTTTGTGTGGATCATAATAAATTGTGGCAAGTTCTTGGTGGTATGGGGATACCAAGTTGCCTTGTCTGTCTCCTGAGCAATCTCTATAACAACCAAGTAGCAATGATAAAAAACAGACCACGGAACAAAAGACTGGTTCAAAGTGCAAAATCTGGGTTGCAGTTAAACATAAAAAAACCAAGATTGTGGCAACCAGATTGACTGATTACTGGCAAATAGGGGGAGAAAACGTGAAGGCAGTGACAGACTTTGTATTTCTAGGTGCAAAGATTACTGCAGACGCAGATTGCAGTTCGTAATCAGAAGATGTTTACTTCTTGGGAGGAGAGCAATGACCAATCTCAATAAAATAATGAAGAGTAGAGACATCACACTGGCAACAAAGGTCCACATAGTTAAAGCAGTGGCATTCCCCATAGCAACCTATGGATGCGAGAGCTGGACCATAAGGAAGGTTGAGCGAAGGACGGTAGGCACTTTTGAGCTGTGGTGTTGGAGGAAAATTCTGAGAGTGACTTGGACCACAAGAAAATCAAACCAGTCCATACTCCAGGAAATAAAGCCTGGCTGCTCATTGGAGGGAAGGATATTAAAGGCAAAGATGAAGTACTTTGGCCACATAATGAAAAGATAGAAAAGCTTGGAAAAGATAATGATGCTGGGGAAAATGGAAGGAAAAGGGAAGAGGGGCCGGCCAAGGGCAAGATGGATGGATGTTATCCTTAAAGTGACTGGTTTGACCTTGAAGGACCTGGGGTGGCCACAGTCGACTGGGAGCTCTGTTGTGGGTTGATCCATTTCTAATTTCAAGTGTCGGAAATGACTGAATGAATAAACAACAGGGACCCTTTCCTGTTATACCATTATAGCACTATGATTCCACTTAAATTGTCATGGCAACACCTGATGGAATCCTGGGGTATGTAATTTGGAAAAGGGTATTTAGAACTCTTAGCCAGAAAACTTTACTGCCTCTCAAAACCCCAGAATTTCATAGGATGTAGCTATGATAGTTAAAGTGGAATCAAAGTGCTACAGTTATGTAATATGAAAGAGCCTCAGTTCTCAAGTGCAGGATGGTCTCGTACACACCCAACAGCCAGGGCCATAGCCAGGATTTTTGGTTCGGGGGTGAGTTTGGTTCGGGGGCTGAGACTGGGTGGAAGAGGGTTTACCCTAGCAAACCTTTGTATTGTTATCCCAATAACCCCATGAAGGTGGGATATAATGAGCATGGTGATCAGATCATGATATGAATAAACATAACAGTTTAAATAATGTACCAGTAAGGCCTTCTCATGGACCACCCTGACAATTTGGGGGCTGAAGCCCCCGCCCGCCCCCTGGTTACATGCCTGCCAACAGCATAGATCTTTCTCCAAGTCTGATATTGAGGTGACCATTTGTTTCACTTTGCAGTGAATACTGTTCTTTATTTGGAAGTGTCAAAAGTTCTAAAATTCAAGCCTGACAGAAAACTGAAGAACCATTGGAAGAAAAGTGAGGGGTCTTGAAGTTGCTGATCAACACTGAGCATCTGGACTGAATACTGCTATTTGCTATAGTTTTGGCTTTTGTTCATTTTTTTAAAATAAAAAATCTCATATTGCCTCTCTCAAGAAATTAGATTTTTTTAAAAACAACTCTCATATAAATAAATGTAGTGGAATTCTCAACCATATCTATTTGGGATACAAAGAAAAATGTTCACAAACTTGGTGCCGTGGCTGTTAACTTACTATCAAACTACATTAATTCTATAGTTTAGATGCACGATAATTATCATTATTATGTACCATATTTATTTATTTATTTATTTACATCATTTATATTCCGCCATTCTCACCCCGCAGGGGATTCAGGACGGATCACAATGCACATATCCAGGCAAACATTCAATGCCATTTGACATTCAACATATAAGACAGACACAGAGGCAATTTAACATTCCAGCTTTTCTGGCCACCAGGAGGAGCTGTCACATTCCTTCACTCCTTTTTGTGTGTATTTCCTGGATATTTTATGGCCTCGTAAATCAGTTAAATTAAGCCTCCCCAGTCAAGTGGTACCTAAATTTCCTACTTGACAGATGCAACTGTCTTTCAGGTGGCAAAGGTCGACAACGAGCTACACAATTGGTCGAACACTCACCCCAACCTGGGCAGGCCTTGAACTCATGTCCTTCTGGTCAGTAGAGATCTTATGCAGCTGACACCCAGCCAGCTGCGCCACATTCCCGGTGCATATTCATACCCCGTCCTTCTCACTCCAAAGGAGACTCAGACCAGCCTTACAATAAGCAACAATTTGATGCCTTATCAAATAACAAATAATAATAATAATTAAAATGTTTAAATTGAACAGCTAAAAAAAAAGCAATATAAACATTATTAAAACAATTCAACCTGAAATCATAGTCAAGGCTATTCCAGTCATGATTGCACTTATTCCAGTCATGATTGCACTGCCCAAAGGATGTTTTGACTTAGTTTTAGCTATGTGCTTTGAGCGATACCAAGTTGAGCAGTGGTGACATTTCCCCCCACAAAAGCCTGCTTTGAGCTCTGCTGCTGTGATAAGAAGATGGACTCTCAGTACTTTAACCACCTGATTCACAGCTTCCACAGTTGAAAGACTGCAGCCTGACAACTGCCATGATGAGGGGACCTGTTTGCATCAGCACCACACAGGTAGAGCACAATGCAGGAGGAAGATAGGTTGTTAGACGGGAGCTATAGTCAGATCCCAGCACTAGGCAACATGAGATGTTTTTAGGTGGGAATAGAAAAACAGATTTTTAGACCCCGTTCTGCTCAGCCAGAAGGGAGGGTAGGGAAAAAAAGAAAGGGGTTTAAAAAAGTAAATTCAAAAAAGTCACAAGTGAAACATTCAACAATAGGCAATTAAAGAAGGAGGTGTGACTTCAGGCGGCCCCATGTCAGTTTGCAAACCAATGTAAGTCCCCAAAATGGCTGGTGGAAAAATTGCCTGAAGAGCCGGGGGAGCGAGGGGGCCCCAACGGTCGGGGGCCAAATGGTCAGATTTTGGGGCGTTGCCCGGGGAGATGGCGGGCGGACAGCCGGGGGGCTACGCGGGAGCCTTAGCGCCAAAAAACCCGTCCCGGTTACCCGAAACAACTTTGGCACAGGCAAAAGGGGACAATTTCCAAAAAAGTGCAGAAAAACCCATAAGGGTTTCCCCCAGTCCAATATCAGGTAAACTTGGGCCTTTTCCCAAAGAAGGGGCTCCGTTACCAATTGCCAACGGCGCACTAATCCGGGGCCTTTTTAATCCTTTTGCACCCGGAATTCGTTTGCCCCCTCAAAAGTACAATCCCGTGGTAAATCTGGGTGCCGTTTTCTCTGAGGCCCATTTATGACTTTGTTCGTGCCCAGTAATTAACTAGTAATTCAAACGTTTTCAGCTGGCACCTTTGGCCGTTTCTGTGCAAAAAGCGTTCTCTTGGTGGGCGGTTTGCCCTTGACAAGCGAGTGTGGTTCCTGCCTGAAATGTTGGGCTTGGTTCACCTTGTTAGGAAGGGCCACGGGCCTTATTCAAATTCAGACGTTGGTTTGAACCCCCTTTTTTCCTGGCCCAAGGAGGGTTAACCAATTTTCTACCCAGATGCAGTTGAACTACAGAACCATAAAAAATTCTTCAAATTTAGGTTCCAAAACTAAGGTCAAGAGTGGTCACTTCAGAGGCTATCGGTTGTAGGGCGGTAGCAAAATAAAGCCTCGTAAAAGCCAATGCGATAAACTTAATCATTCATTGGGGCTTAAACAGAATAGGTTACAGCCATACTGGCAAAGACAACAGGACCACAGCCGGCGAAAGCAGACTTGACACGAGAGAGCATGTGCAGCCAGACGTCGCCGTATTATCCGTGATGCTCTCCTGATAAGCACTGTGGAGGTTCGTGCTCCTTTTTCTAGTACTTTGTGAACACAATTGCTTTGGCCCAGACGGTGATGGATTTTGAATCCATCACCTTTACTTGCTCCATGGATCTATACCAGATGAATTACCTGGATGTAACCACCTATATCTCTCACTCCAGGATCGCAGTGCGCAACTATCAGAAACCAATACAAAAAAATTCCCTCCTACATTATAGGAGCTATCACACGCACAACCTAAAGAATAACCTACCTTTTGCTCAACTGTTGAGACTCAAACGCAACTGTACCCACATACAACATTACGCTGAAGAAGCAGACAAACTCCTTTTCAATCTGAGCCTTAGAGGCTATCCACAACATATACTGAGGAGCGCCAAACTAAGAGCAGATCGCACAGACAGAGCAACTTTATTCCAACCTAAATCTACAACAGAAGATAAACGGATTGTCTGGCCATTAACTCTTAGTCCACATAAACATCAGATAGAACAGATTGTCAAACGACATTGGCCCCTGGTATCACATATACAGGGTCTGGAACAACACCCCATGACAGCACATAAACGCACTCAGAATATAGGGGACATACTATCCCACACTGATCTGATTCAGCCCACCCTCAAGAGTGCTCTGTCAGTTGGCACATACATGTGTGGGAAATGTAGTATATGTAACAACATACGCCAATCCAAAACAGTCACTAGCAGCACAAACAACAGGGTGTTCAATCTTAGATCCTATGCAAACTGCCAAACTTCAGCCATCATATACCTACTCGAGTGTAAATGTAAAAAACAATATGTCGGATACAGTGCTAGAAGTCTCAAAGAAAGATCTTTGGAGCACAAATCAAGGATAAAACTGAAGGCCACAGACTCTACCCTTTATCAACATTGTACAGAGTTAGGTCACTCATTTAGCCAAATTGGTATACAAGTACTAGAAAAGTACAGGGACCTCCACACACAGACCTAGTGGGTCTACTCAAAAGGAGAGAAACATCCTGGATAATACAGCTGGCATCTGAGAAACAATTTGAGGCCTTAATGACCCTCTCAGTATCAATGCCTTGCTTAATTAGTACCCCCTCCCTGAGCTAATCACCATAAATTGGCCCCTTCTGCTCCCTATTCCTCACCATTTCGCCCTTGATGGAATGGTCCGTTCTCCGTGCGCATTGGAAGATTTGACAAGGTAAATATTTAGGCTATTTTGCCACTACCCTTCCCCAACACCGTTGATAGCGGTACACTATAGAATATTTTCTGTGCTTATTTTGTTTAGAAATGCTTATTGATTGCGAGGACGTCACCCCATTACAAAACACAAAGCCTCTGAGGAAGTCTTGTGACGAAACGGCCCTTAGCCGGCCTGGGAAGAGCTCACGCCGTTAGGGCTACCCTTTGTGGAACGCCCCCACTGGGGCTCCGCTCCGGGGAGGACTGTGTTCCCTGCAACACGGCCCCCGGCTACCCGCATCACGATTCCCCGCCGGCAACTGCCAGCGCACCAGCCTTTGCATTCAGCAAGTCTATTTCGACACGCCAGTTGGCGCGGCTTGGTGCCCCGGACCTGCGCTTACCAGCGCCTCAGCGGGATCGTCATACCACCACGCTACGCTCCATTCTGGGCTTCCCTACTACTCTTCCCTCTCTCCACTCGAACATCCCTTATTCCTACATTCTTGTGAGCCAGTCTCCGTCCCCTACTCTACATTTTGGATGATATTGACTACATTGTTTAACAAACCATGACTGTGAGTAGCGGCTCCGCTTAAGTGGAGAGAGGTGCAACATCATACTCTGTATGCTCTGTGTATTTTGTGTTATATGACATTGTATGATCACTATTTCATGCCATTATTTGATTGATGTATACTATTCTATGCTCTTTGCTACATTTTGAAATTGATAAACTATATTTTGTTTAAACTGCTTGTATTTCTTGCTACCCTACCCTGTTCCTTCTTGTATATTACGGTGTCACCCACTGTTTTTTGCTTGTATACTTGCCCTGTGCCCCCAAACTTAGACCTCTGTTCTCTGCTTGCCAGTAATAGAGGAGAGGAGAGAAGGAGCAGCTTGTGAGAATATCACAGCAAGCACGGGAAGAAAAGCTGAAAATACTCCAAAAACAGTTTTAAAAATGGGTTTCTCGAATATCCAGAAATGGTTGTTTGCTGCACAAAACAAACAATGTCCCTTTTCCTGCATGAAATCCTAAGCTGTGCGTAGGTTTTGCAAACCATGGAATTTCTGCAAACTTTCCCACATAGAGGAGAGAAGCAGATCTGTGACCTCTTCCTATAGTAGGGTTCAAATACTAATTGGATTGCTTTTTTTTTTTTACATATAATGGGTGATAATGCCATCTTAGTCTTTGATTCAGTTAAGGCAAAGTCTTAGAGCAGCTGAATTATGTTTCCTATTTTGTATGCAGTAGGGACCCTTTAAGGTTTAGAAAAGGTAGAGGAATGAGAGACCAAATTGCCAATATGCAATGGACAATTGAGGAAGGCAGGGAGTTTCAGAAAAATATCTATTTCTGTTTTATTGACTATTCTAAAACGTTTGTGTGGATCATAATAAATTGTGGCAAGTTCTTGGTGGTATGGGGATACCAAGTTGCCTTGTCTGTCTCCTGATCAATCTGTATAACAACCAAGTAGCAATGATAAAAAACAGACCACGGAACAAAAGACTGGTTCAAGATTGGGAATGAAATATGACTGTGTTGTATCACACTATCTATTCAACTTGTATGCAGAACACATAATACAGTGTGCAAAGCTTGATGAATCCAAGACTGGATTTTAAATTGCTGGAAGAAACTAACAATCTTAGATATGCAGATGATACGACTCTGATGGCTGAAAGCGAAGAGTAGCTGAGGAGCCTTACAACCAATTTATTTTTATGTATTTACTTTGCTTCTAGACTGCCTCTCTCAGCCCAAAGGTGACTCGAGGCGGTGTACAAATAGCAGGAACTGCTCAAGACAAACAAATCAACAATTATCAATACAATTCCAACATATACAATTTAGCATTTAACATTAAAAACACAATATCAGCGTCTCATTTTTAAGTCGATTTCCAATTGCATCGTCGTCGTTCCTTAGGTCTCTATTTGATAATCATACTACATTTGCAAATGCCCAAGGTGAAAGAAGAAAGTGCAAAATCTGGGTTGCAGTTAAACATAAAAAAACCAAGATTGTGGCAACCAGATTGACTGATTACTGGCAAATAGGGGGAGAAAACGTGAAGGCAGTGACAGACTTTGTATTTCTAGGTGCAAAGATTACTGCAGACGCAGATTGCAGTTCGTAATCAAAAGATGTTTACTTCTTGGGAGGAGAGCAATGACCAATCTCAATAAAATAATGAAGAGTAGAGACATCACACTGGCAACAAAGGTCCACATAGTTAAAGCTGTGGCATTCCCCATAGCAACCTATGGATGCGAGAGCTGGACCATAAGGAGGGTTGAGCAAAGGACGGTAGGCACTTTTGAGCTGTGGTGTTGGAGGAAAATTCTGAGAGTGACTTGGACCACAAGAAAATCAAACCAGTCCATACTCCAGGAAATAAAGCCTGGCTGCTCATTGGAGGGAAGGATATTAAAGGCAAAGTTGAAGTACTTTGGCCACATAATGAAAAGATAGGAAAGCTTGGAAAAGATCATGATGCTGGGGAAAATGGAAGGAAAAGGGAAGAGGGGCCGGCCAAGGGCAAGATGGATGGATGTTATCCTTAAAGTGACTGGTTTGACCTTGAAGGACCTGGGGGTGGCCACAGTCGACTGGGAGCTCTGTTGTGGGTTGATCCATTTCTAATTTCAAGTGTCGGAAATGACTGAATGAATAAACAACAGGGACCCTTTCCTGTTATACAATTATAGCACTATGATTCCACTTAAATTGTCATGGCAACACCTGATGGAATCCTGGGGTATGTAATTTGGAAAAGGGTATTTAGAACTCTTAGCCAGAAAACTTTACTGCCTCTCAAAACCCCAGAATTTCATAGGATGTAGCTATGATAGTTAAAGTAGAATCAAAGTGCTACAGTTATGTAATATGAAAGAGCCTCAGTTCTCAAGTGCAGGATGGTCTCGTACACACCCAACAGCCAGGGCCATAGCCAGGATTTTGGTTGGGGGGGGCTGAGTTTGGTTCGGGGGGGCTGAGACTGGGTGGAAGAGGGTTTACCCTAGCAAACCTTTTGTATTGTTATCCCAATAACCCCATGAAGGTGGGATATAATGAGCATGGTGATCAGATCATGATATGAATAAACATAACAGTTTAAAGAATGTACAGTAAGGCCTTCTCGCGGACCACCCTGAGAATTTTGGGGGGGGGCTGAAGCCCCCTTAGCCCCCCCCCCCTGGCGACATGCCTGCCAACAGCATAGATCTTTCTCCAAGTCTGATATTGAGGTGACCATTTGTTTCACTTTGCAGTGAATACTGTTCTTTATTTGGAAGTGTCAAAGGTTCTAAAATTCAAGCCTGACAGAAAACTGAAGAACCATTGGAAGAAAAGTGAGGGGTCTTGAAGTTGCTGATCAACACTGAGCATCTGGACTGAATACTGCTATTTGCTATAGTTTTGGCTTTTGTTCATTTTTTAAAATAAAAAATCTCATATTGCCTCTCTCAAGAAATTAGATTTTTTTAAAAACAACTCTCATATAAATAAATGTAGTGGAATTCTCAACCATATCTATTTGGGATACAAAGAAAAATGTTCACAAACTTGGTGCCGTGGCTGTTAACTTACTATCAAACTACATTAATTCTATAGTTTAGATGCACGATAATTATCATTATTATTTACCATATTTATTTATTTATTTATTTACATCATTTATATTCTGCCATTCTCACCCCGCAGGGGATTCAGGGCGGATCACAATGCACATATCCAGGCAAACATTCAATGCCATTTGACATTCAACATATAAGACAGACACAGAGGCAATTTAACATTCCAGCTTTTCTGGCCACCAGGAGGAGCTGTCACATTCCTTCACTCCTTTTTGTGTGTGTATTTCCTGGATATTTTATGGCCTCGTAAATCAGTTAAATTAAGCCTCCCCAGTCAAGTGGTACCTAAATTTCCTACTTGACAGATGCAACTGTCTTTCAGGTGGCAAAGGTCGACAACGAGCTACACAATTGGTCGAACACTCACCCCAACCTGGGCAGGCCGCGAACTCATGTCCTTCTGGTCAGTAGAGATCTTATGCAGCTGACACCCAGCCAGCTGCGCCACATTCCCGGTGCATATTCATACCCCGTCCTTCTCACTCCAAAGGAGACTCAGACCAGCCTTACAATAAGCAACAATTTGATGCCTTATCAAATAACAAATAATAATAATTAAAAATGTATAAACTGAACAGCTAAAACAAATAAAAAGCAATATAAACATTATTAAAACAATTCAACCTGAAATCATAGTCAAGGCTATTCCAGTCACGATTGCACTTATTCCATCTTCTCATATTGCACTGTGCTTCTACCCAAAGGCTTGGTCCCAAAGCCATGTCTTCAATTCCTTTCCAAAGGACAGGAGGGAGGGGGCTTACCTGATACTACTCAATAGAAGTAAGATAATAAAAGATATTGAACAAGATATTGTAAAAACTAGTCAACAGTGGAACACACTGCCTTGGACTGAGGTGGAAGATCCTTCTTTGGAGGCTTTTAGACAGAACTTGGATGGCCATCTGTCAGGGGTACTTTGTGTTTTTCCTGCATGGTAGGGTGTTGGGCTAGAATGCCCATGTGGTGTCTTCCAAATCTATGATTCTATTATTCTAAGATTTGGAGAGATAGGCAGGTCAAGTAAACACAACTGAAAGGACTGTTATACCAAGAATGTTATTTGTGGGATTTGTCTATACTTTGAAAATATAACCTCTCCATTGGCACCCCCTTGTCATGGGGGAGAGGCTTGCGTACCCTAATGAAGTTGTGAGCTATGCCGGTGGTGGCATAATAACTACCGGTAGGGCCTCCTATGCCATACAGGTCACAACCGAAGGGTCTGACAAAGCACGTCAATGGGCAGGATGGGCTCTCTAGCCTTTTGACAACCATCCTAAGAGAAGGAAAACTCTAATTTCAAACCTGGGCAGATGGTGCTCATTTAATCCTTTAAGGTCAACCATCTAGAGAAGGAAACTCAAATCAAGCCTACGACCTGAGGACCTCGCTGCCACTGTCCAAGCTTGCTAGGCCCTGGCAGACAAACCTTTGGTTTAAAGGGTGAGGCCAGTTCTGTGCACGCTGTACTCCACCAGAAAAATCTATTGCACAGGTTCGAAGGACGCATCCAACCTCCGTCATCAACGTGCTTGTGGAAAGCATGGGATGAGTCCTTCCTAAGAATATTCATTCGCGAAGTAATGCCAGAGAGAAAATATAATCAGAATTTAAATGCATTGTTTAGGAGATGGGAAGAAACGGTACTTGGTTCACATTTTATATATAACATAATTTCAGCAGTTAGACCTGTGCGGCAAATACTGTCTTGTCAATTGCAATTTGACCCATACACCCATGCCAAATCGACTTTATGGGGAAATAGAGATTTGGAAATAGTAAGGAAGCATTTTTATGGATGGTGTGATCTGACAATGGATTTGTTACCTTAAATCAGGTACTTGGAGTTGATGATGAATTTTTGCCCTTTTCAATTTTGCACGATCAATTTAACTACCTCTGCCAGTTAAAATGGCAATATCTACAACTGAAACATTTGTTATAGATTTGGTCCTGCAACTTAAAGGGCATCTGAGGTTGCCTTAATATTAGAGACATTATTTAAGGCCAACTAAATATGTATGTGTATCCATTTGAAGTACACAGCCCACCATTTATATATACATTTCTGTTATCTATAAATAAGTATGGCATGACAGATTTATAGCAGGAACATAATAGAAAATCGGATCCAATTCTGACTAATCAATGGCCATCAGTTTAATACCTATAACTAGGGTTATTGAAGTCTATGTTTTATACATCAGAAATATGCTTTTCCCCTTGTTATATAAGATATAATGGTCACCACAACATCAACTCAAAAAGAACTTAATTAATCAGGAAACTGTTTATTTATTTACTCTATTTGTATCCTGCCTTTCTCTACCTCAAAGGAGACTCAAGGCTGCTTTACATATGGCAGCTATTCAGTAATTGTTGGATATTTACTTCTTGCATATGTTGTCTCATAGTAGCTACATTTTGGGAGGAAATAAAAACACCAGTAAATTTGGATCTGGGAGGTTCCTTGATATTCACAGATTTGCTCTTTGTTAATTTCCTTCTTGGAAATTAACAAATGGCCAGTGGAAGTGAGTTCTTTGTACCCTTTTAACTGTATAAGATTGATTCTGGAAATATATATTTGCTCTGCTTGTGATCCAGTGGACAGAAAAATAATAATCTCGCAATGCTTGAGATTTGAAAGAATGAAGTACAGACAAAATATACAAATGAGTTCTGTTTGGATATTGGGTAAATTTTTATAGACACACATAATCAATGTGGTCATTTTACTCTGTATTTTTATTTTCCAACTTTTATTATACTGAAACAATTAGATCTCACCCATGATTTCTATAAAACTAAACAATCTTCATGTCTATATTTCCCTGCCAATATTCCTGGCTGGAATTTACTTCCTCCTTTATCAGTTAGCTTTTCATTTTACTACTTGATGCTGCATCATATCTACTTGAAAGGATGCCTAATGCTTGAATTAAAACTGTGTTAAATCCATTTTTCTGCTAGACCATCACCAGTCATTTTAGCCTCACAAATACAGAGACAATTTTCTTTGTTATCCACTGATCTCTAGCTGGATCACTGATTTTAAAATGCTTGTTATCTTTTAATCATCTCAATTTTAATGTCTGCTGGACGCATAATTCCAGTTCCCTTGATGTATGACTTAAATTCACTCTAATTCTACTTTAATAAATAATGGTTTTCTCAGACCTCATATGTGGTCTTCAGCTTCTTTTTCCCTTAGAGTGTAAGCTGTTATTCAGTTGTTCGGAGCTCAACGTCAAAATGATCATCTATGTGCATGTGTATAATTTACAGATGATATGATGTACTGGATTACATACATTAGCATGTAGGCATGTGTGTGTACACACACATTCATAATAACCGGTGACATTCCTTTCCCCCATTCCTTTCCAGCCACAAGGAGGATGATGCTTTTGGTCATCATTATAGTGCCTTTCAGATGTTTTGGAATATAGCTCCCATAACTGAACAATTCAGTGAGATTATGGTGGTATAACAGTATAACCGTCTCCAAATATCAGTTTGAGGAACACTGCTTTTGATGCTATGAGACTCTACATGGCTGTAGCAGTTTGATGTCACTTACTGTCAGAGCTCTATTCCATCAAATACTGAGATTTCAAATCTAGTGAAGTCTCTGAAGGAAGTCAATCTTGCATCAACATCTCTGGGACATATTTTGAACTTTTCACAAATGCCTAATGGGAGAGGAAGGTGGAAGATATGCCTGATTGACTCTTCAATTTAAACATTAGAGAGTAGAATTCACATTAGGTCACAAGGAGATCTTAAAAATCTGAACCTCCCTTTGATGTATACTCCTTGCAAAAGACTGACAAGATTCATCTTCACTCCAATACACCACATATTACGGGCATGTTAGGTAGTAGTCATAGGTTTCAATGGAAACATTGTTTTCAAAGTAAATAAGAGGGTCAGGGTGATGGGGCAGTCTAGATGAAGAGCACATGGCAGGGACAAAATGTATCCTGTCAGGGTTCTGATCTGGGCCATTCCTTCTGGTCTGTGCATATCGTGGGAGGCAGCATTCTTCCAATTGGTAGCTGTGTGAATAGCATCATATTGATTTTGCTTCTCAGATTCAAACACAGGGCAGCAATAATAGAGAAAGATATAAAACTGAACAGATAATAGCCTGTCCTTTTCCTTCATATCTTTGTCCACCTGTTTTGGGTTTTTTTTTCTGGAGGACAGCCTTTTCTTTTATTTTCCACCTCAGAAACCTCAACACACAAGTGTAGCATGAAATAAAAGGTTGGCTAGCAGAGATATAGGAGAGTGTGTAGTGTAGCCCATATATAATCTCTTTCCCTTCCCCCTGTGTGGGACAGGACCCATTCATCATCATCAAAGAAAGGAGGGCAGATTGGAAATGGCATTGCAAGATTACACTGCGGCACATCCCTGTCACAGCTGCTTAGGGAGGAGCCGCATTGGTGCTTAGCAGACTCAGGCCAGTGGGAGCTGAAGGTGACAAGAATGCCCACAAGGGAGACATGTTCCTTAGTCTGACCATCCAGATTTAGCCTTTCAACTTCAAGTGTGGACTTAACAGTTGAAAGAAGGAAGAGAAAAACAAGAAAGGCAATGGACAGAGCCACATCAGAGTGCACCACCATCATCTGTTTCTACAACACCTTCCTTCAGTCAGGTGCTCTCCAGACATGTTGGAGGACATTATGCTCAGTCATAGGGCTGCTATGTAGCCTGATGCATCCCCAGCTATCTGAACTAAGAACCTTCAAGGCAAAATTTACGTTTTAATAGAAATGGCTTAATGAGTTGAATATCAGGCCATTTATAAGTAGTGTAAATAAATAAATGATTGAAAATTAAAGTTAGGGACAGTAAGCGTTTGTATTTTAAAAGTGTGAATGAAGCAAAGACTTTGCAGCCACTTGATAACAGTCAAGGTATGTATACAAAAGAAGGTCTGTGAGAAGGTTAAGGTGGTCAGTACAGGATCATCTCAGGCCCTAAGGGTCTGATGATGTTGTTAAAACACCGCATATTAAATGCCAACCATTTGATTGTCATCCAAATGTACACAAACATAGACACACAGAGAACAAATTTGTCCTGTTTAGATGCATAGCCGAATGGAGAATTATCCCTGATATCACAACTTGGAGAAAAGGAGAAGGCTAACTAAGCAGACATAAACATGCATGTGTGATCTCCCTCTAGTCATAGTAGCAAGTTAATTAATTCTGGCAAAATTGTAGCAAGCTCCTTCTCTGGTAACTAAACTGGAGATACCCACTCAGACCTGAACCAGAATTCAAGAAAATTTGAAAGAATGGCCTCTTTGTCTCCTGCCTAGGAAAATCCACAGGAAATCCAAAGGCAGGGTCATGCCCTGAGATTGCTAACCCTAGACAAAATCATCTTTTCAGTTCCCTGCAAGCAGCTGAGATGAGAGACCCTTTAATAACATGCCTGGATTACATAAAATGCGGATACTATTGTTCTTCCATGAGTTTTGAACCTCAGCGCTCGCAGTCCTTTACCATTGGCTGCACTGGGTGAGGTTAATGGGAAGTGCAGGCCAAATAATCTGGAGGGCCAAGAGTTCCTCAGCACCATGAATGTTGTTGGGGGTATCATTGGAGTTAAGAATCATGCTGTATCGCATTGCATTTGTTTTTTTATGCTTCACCTTTCCCTTAAAGTTGAGAAACATGCTGGGGCAAATTAGGTTATCCATCCCTATCTTACAGACTTTTTGGAAGACTGCTGATAATTAGGTCTGTCATTGACTTTTTTAAAAAGCCGTAGTGCTCAATCAAAAGCTTTTTAATTTATGGATGTAATCGTTTGATAAAATCTGTATAGATTCACAAAGAGTTGAAACAATAGTTTTGAAGGAAAACGAAAGGAATCCTTTTATTACTAGATAATGCAAGCATTCTTTTTAACTATAATGCTCCTGGAGCTCTCTTGGAAAAGCCTAGAGCAAAGAGAGAATTCCTCTTCTAAAAAGGTGGCTACCATCTGCAGTTTTTAAAAGCCCTCATATTGAAAAGAAATGCCTGCACTTTTTATGTGTTGTCATATTAGTCTGTTCCAGAAAGTCAAAGAGAGAGGGGTTCAAACGGGTCAATTCTTCAATTGAAGCCTTGTTATTAAGACCTATTGCTCACAATTGCAATATGGAACCTTGTTATTGCATCCATTCTAACTTGATCCATATTGTAAACTAGACCCAGTTTTTCTTTCTGTCGTATTCATTTAGAAACATAGAAACCTAAAGGAAGATCAAATGGAGGGTTAATTGAGAAGACCAGAATGTCCCAGAAGCTGTCCTTGTTCTAAATCCATATAATGTTTTATGTATCTCCAATTACTTTCTGTCAGATCAGAGATGTTTTTAAATATATACCAGCTCCTCCAGTCAGTTTATTTCAACCCAGTATAAAATCGGGAAGTACAGGAACAAAGTCTGGGACTTTTCAGTCAGTCTGGGTTTTCAATTCATACTGATAGCAACTTTCCAAGTTTCAGGCAAGTGTTTCTGCAGTGCTACCTGGACATGCCAGGCATTGGATCTAAAACATCCACCTTACAAAATAGCTGCCTTACCTCTGAACTGAGTTCCTCACGTTTGTTCCCTATATCCTTCTTTGTGTCTCTCCTCTTCCCACCAATACTTTGCCAGTTTGTCTATCTTTATCATCACCTCCTTTGCTTTTACATTTAGTTCCGTCCAAAATTTGAGCAGGCTTGCTTGCACAATGCCAAACTTAATTCTGAAATTCAACTATATATTTCTTTGCAAAGTAATTGCTTTGGCGTGCCTCCTTTCCTCTAAAGACATAAAGACATCTGGTACCCCTTGGCTGCACTGTACAGCAAGGCAATACTGTAACAAACATGCTGCTGGTAAGTTGGACTTCAGAGCATTGCTCAGTCATTCAGTGCCACATAGCTTCAGCCGGGACAGAACTAAGCTTTTGATGCTCAAAAAGCCACTTGAACTAAGGCAAACCTGCCAGCTATCTCTATATTAGAGGTTGCTATCTCTCGCCTTCCTAGAATTTAAATCTGATCTCCCCATATCGCTTTGCTCTGTGTGCAGTTTTATCTCCACCGAGGTTTAGAAACCAATCCCTGTGAAGCCATTCATGAAGCAAACAAATTATCAGTGCTTTTACAGACATTCACAAAGCAAAGAATTAATTTGGAGAGTTAGGAGATTGAATGATCTAATCTGCGGGTCAGCTATAACTCCTGCAAATCCAAGGTCCTGTTTTTATGCAGCATTAAGTCTACATAGGTGATTTTGACATTATAGATAGAGATCTGTCAGTCTCATTCTTGGCAAGTTTCTCCATTTCCAACTTTCCTTCTCATTTTGTCTCTTTACATATCAGATTGTGAGACTGCCTTTTCCTGTCCTTGAATGGAAATTTGATCATGATTTGATGTGCATGTTTCCAAATGGATACATTTTGATGTATGCATTCTTGTACTGATGTTTTGCACTGGCCAATACTTGTTTGTGCGCATATTTTAATCAAATGCATTTTTATTGATGCACATTTTGAAAACCTATTACCCTTTTAGTACATTTCCTTCTGCCAAGTACATTCCGAGCACTGCAAAAATATGGGTTTCTGAAGTACCGTGTCTTCTATTCTGCTATCATTCTTGGGAGGTGTGAAAAGGGAATTTGTATTCAGAAATTCAAATCAAATGAATTTCTTACCTGGCTGTAATACATACAGAGCCTGTGTATGTATTCACAGAAGGCCTTGTACAACTGGGACTTGGGCCAAGGCAGGGCAAGGGCAAAATGTGCCATCCCAAAGTCTATTGCATCTTTAATGTTTGTACAATTAATGGACATCAACATGAGGCAAGTGTGGTTATTGTGGAAAACTTGCTGAGAGGACTGCTTGCTAGATCCAATCAAAATACTTGTCAAGGCAGCTTAACTCCGCTGCAAACCCTTAGTTCTTTTGCAAATGAAATAGCTTTTTTCGACTTGAGTGGCCATCACCTCTACACCAAGGGCTTATAAGCAGATTTTGAAATATTGATCAAGGATCTCAAAGCACCATAAGAAGCATGAATGAGTTCCTAACTAATTTCCAATCCACTAAAAGAGATGCTATACTGTAGATATGAACACTACAATATCAATCCATTGTATGGATCTTAACGTTCGGCAATGGGAAGCAGCTTAACATTTCCCCCTTCAGCATTTGCTTAGGCACAAAATCTAACTGAATACAAATATTAAAATATTGGTTTATTTGGAAGTTCAAAGAACAGAGTAGAAAAATAAATCAATGTTGCAAGAGAAGAGAGAGGGTGACATTTTATTTATTTATTTTGGGTATTTGTACCCCACCCGGCTCAACCCCCTGGGGGGTGGGGGACCCAGGGCGGCTTCCAGCCAGCACATATTCGATGCCTACACATAAAATACAATAAAATACACATCAAAATCAATAGTTAAAAATAGTTAAAACATTGAATTAATACAAGTCTATTTAAAAAGGGAGCCAGTCTAGTGGCCGTCGTCCCGTTGAGTTCTGTAACTGTAGTCTCCATTAAGCTTGTGCATAAACCATTTCCATAGCATTTTTAAAATTATTTATTTATTATTTCGATTTGTATACCGTCCTTTCCTATTGGCTCAGGATGGTTTATTGTTGTCATTATCATCGTCAAGTCTGCAAGATTACCCAAAGGCCTGGTCGATATCCACATTTTTAATTTCTTTCTAAAGGAGGGATGAAGATGACCTAATTTCCCCGAGGAGTGAATTCCACAGGTGAGGGGCCACCACCGAGAAGGCCCTGTCCCTCCTTCCTGCCAACCGTGTTTGTGATAGGGGCGGGGGAGAGAGCAGGGCCTCTCCAGAAGATCTTAAACTCCTAGGTGGGACATAGAAGGAGATACATTCGGACAGGTACACCGGGCCGGAAATATATAGGGTTTTATAGGTCAAAACCAGCACTTTGAATTGTGTTCAGAACTGGATCAGCAGCCATTTTTAAAGTATTTTAAAAAACATAAAATAAAATACCATTAACTAAAACATATTAAAAATATATGAAATAACCCAACAGTATATATATTTAAAATATCCTGAAAATTTGTCCTGGGAAAATTCTACTAGGAGTGTTAAGAGAAGAGAAAACCTAAGATAGGTGGTGTGTTTTCTGAGGAATATTAGAATGTCTTTCTTACAAAGATGGCAAACACAAAACAAATGTGTTGAGATTTTGAAGCACACCAGGCAAGCTTGTCTTATTAAAGTCAACTATGAGTACATCTACACTGTAGAATTAATGCAGTTTTACAACACTTTAACTGCCATGCATTCATGCTGTGTAATCATGAGAGATGTAAATAGCCTTCCTTGCCAAGGAGTGCTGGTGCCTCATCAAACTACAGCTCCCATGATTCCATGTCATTGAGTCATGACCATAAAAGTGGTGTCAAACTGCATTAATTCTGCAGTGTAAAAACACTCTTAGACCTGCTGCTAGAGGGCAGACTTTCTTAAGATGAAGCTGTAGAGAATTATAAGTAATTAAGTCCCTAAACTAATATAAATATATAAATATTCTGTGTGTATATACTGTATATACTGTAAATAAATAAATAAACTAAAGAAAGTTCTAGATCTGAAGATCTTTTTTCTGATGTAAGGTCTTCTGCCACTGTAGCCGTAGGCCATGGGAGTATTTTATTGTGTGTTGTGCACTATTGTATAGTTTTAATAATTGGTGTGAATATTTCACCACCCAGGCCAGCAGCATCTGTTTGTCTCTAAGTGGAGTGATGGATGGGCTCTAGCTTTCAGCCCAATCATGAAAGAAGCTATCCACACTGCTAAACGTATTTGAGCAACAGAGTTAAGCCTTCCTAGAGAGAATCATTGAAATGGAAGGGGCCTGGTGAGTTCAACCCCCTGCTCCGTGCAGGATCTCCAGGTAAAGCATTTTCAGATGCCCAACTTCTTTTTGAAAATGTTCAGGAAAGGAGAGCCCACTGCCTGTCTATATAATTGGTTATTTTGCCAGAATTTCCTTCTAATGTCCAATAAAATCTCCCCCCTGCACGCCTGCTCTCTGGGAAAGCAGAAACAAGCCATGCCTTCTCATCTCTGTGACAACCCTTGGGGTATTTAAAAGTATCACTCCTCAATCTTCTCTTCACCAAGTGGATCATGTCCAGCTTCTCCAATGTTTCCTTACACATATCTTTCTGCAAATTTCTAGTCCTCTTTGTTGCTCTTATCTGAACCCACCCCAACTTGCCTACATTCTTTTTAAACATGGGATTCCCAGAACTGAACACAATATTCCAGATGAGGCATGAACCCGTGCAGAATATAGTACAACTAATATTTCCCTCAAATTGGAAGCAATGTTTCTAGTAATGCAGGCTAGAGTAGTCATTGCCTCATTGCTGCAGCATCACATTACTGGTTCGTGTTCAACTTATGGCCAACAACAATCTCAAGGTCCTTTTTGTATGTAATACTGCTGGACAATGTATCTTCCATCCTATACCTGTGCATTTGGTTATGTTTCCTAGATGTACAATGCTGTATTTGTCTCTACGGAATTTCATTTTACCAGTTTCTACCCAAGTTTCTATCAAGGTTCTTTTGAGTTATGTGTCTGTCTTCCTATGTAGTAGCCACATCTCTCTATTTTGTGTCTTTTGCAAACTTGTTACAGATTCCCTCCACCCTATCATTTAAATCACTGATAAAACTGTTGAAGAGTAATGATCTTGGGACAGATCCTAAGGCACTCCACTCAAGATCACTTTCCAGTTTGAAGCACAGTCATAGCTGTGGTGGCGCAATGGGTTAGACCCTTGTGCTGCTGAATTGCTGACCTGTAGGCTGGCAATTAAAATCCCTGAGATGGGGGGAGCTCCTGTCTGTCTGCTACAGCTTTGCCAACCTAGCAATTCAAAAACATGGAAATGTGAATTGATAAATAGGTACCGCTTCTACGGGAAAAAGGCAAAGAGACACTCCAAGTAATCTTGCTGGCCACACTAACCAGGAAGTGACAATGCAGGCTCCTCAGCTTGAAATTGAGGAAGGGCACCTCTCCAGGGCCAGAGGTGGCCCTCTGCCTTTGTGTTTGTGTGTCTCATTATTTATTTATTTATTTATTTATTTCGATTTATTAGTCGCCACTCCCGTCAGGCTCGGGGTGACTTACATATGCTAAAAACACCATAAAACACAGCTAAAACATCAAAATTAACACCAATTATTAAAACTATACAATAGTGCACAACGCACAATAAAATACTCCCATGGCCTACGGCTACAGTGGCAGAAGACCTGGAGTTATTCATATATGATTGTAAAGGCACTGAATGTTTGCCTGTGTATGTAAATACTATAAGCCACTCTGAGTCCCCTGACTCAGAGTGGCTTACAGTATTATTCTGACACAAAAACACAGTATGACACAGCAAACAAGATATATATGCTGGATTTTGTATCACAAATCACAAGTTGAACATTTCCCAAGCTTTTAGGACTGTGTGGTGCATTTTCAAATGTTCTTGTGGGGCTGCCTTTGAAGATTACTCGGAAGCTTGAATTGGTCCAACGGACAGCAGCCAGTAGGCATGAGAAAAAAGTTATGAAAATTGAAAGAAATCGGAAGGGATTCGTATGTATGGGACTTTCAAGTTTATACGCATCGCTGCCGCAATCCCGGAAGTGGACTTTCTTTTCCGCACTCCCTGGGCCCAAATTTTTGTTAAATTTGTAAATATTTCGGAAGGCCCCCTATTATCCCCTCCAAAATAGCTTCCCAGGCATTACTCACAGTCAGATGGGGCCTTTCCATGCTCGAGGCCTACTTTAACTGAAAGGCCTTTCCTCCAGGAAGTGAAAAAGGAGCCAGACCATAGAGAGATCCAGAGCGGGAGTCCTAGAGCGGCTGGAGGACTCAGGAAAAAAAAGTTTAAACTGCAGGGAAAGAAGCCTAGATAGGAGGACAGGCGAGAAGGACATGAGGAAGGCTGAAACAATGGGAGAAGGGGGTGAAAACAGCCCGGAGAGGAGCAGGAAAAGTGCAGAATCAAGGAAAAGCCATAGAGTTCAAACCTCCTTGAGAGCTATGGGAAACTGAATGGGGGAAAGCTGCAGTGAGAATAGCTCTGGAGAAGGTAGGCAACTATTTTATAATTAATAATAATATATTAATAATATTTACTCCTTCTAATTTCCTGAAAGGAGGGCCCTGAGCATTTAATTCTAATAATAATAATATATTAATAATATTTACTCCATCTAATTTCCTGGAAGAAGGGCCCTGGGCATTTAATTCTAATAATAATGATGATAATAATATATTAATAATATTTACTCCTTCTAATTTCCTGAAAGGAGGGACCTGAGCATTTAATTCTAATAATAATAATATATTAATAATATTTACTCCATCTAATTTCCTGGAAGAAGGGCCCTGGGCATTTAATTCTAATAATAATGATGATAATAATATATTAATAATATTTACTCCTTCTAATTTCCTGGAAGAAGGGCCCTGGGCATTTAATTCTAATAATAATAATATATTAATAATATTTACTCCTTCTAATTTCCTGGAAGAAGGGCCCTGGGCATTTAATTCTAATAATAATAATAATATATTAATAATATTTACTCCTTCTAATTTCCTGGAAGAAGGGCCCTGGGCATTTAATTCTAATAATAATAATAATAATATATTAATAATATTTACTCCTTCTAATTTCCTGGAAGAAGGGCCCTGGGCATTTAATTCTAATAAATGCTCTGGAGAAGCAAGCCTTGACCAGAGGTGGGCAACTATTTTATTTAATAATAATAATAATAATATATTAGTGCATGATATGTCCCTGCAAGGACATCCAGGCCTTTAATTATATTAATAATAATAATATATTAATGCATTATATGTCCCTGCAAAGAAACCCTGGCTTTTTATTATTATAATAATAATAATAATAATAATAATAATATATTAATGCATTATATCTCCCTGCAAGGAAACCAAGGGAAATGTTGCCCCTTGATTTGTCTGTGCTTAAAACAGTGTCAGTCCTGTTTCCCTGCTTTGCCTACTTTAGAACTAATTAAGAATTTCGTTACTAATTACATTACATTTTAGAACTTTTTGGAAATTTTTTGTAAGTCTTTCTATTACTAATAAAAAAAATCCCCCCCCCCCATTTGATTTTAGAATCGCGATTTTGGGGTTCTAAACCATGCCTGGCAGCCAGGTTGACAACTGGAGCAGCACTCAGGGAGCGCACAACTCCTCTGTTGCGCCAGCTCCACTGGCTGCCAGTCTGCTACCGGGCACAATTCAAAGTGCTGGCTTTAGCCTTTAAAGCCCTAAACGGTTCTGGCCCAGCTTACCTGTCCAAATGCATCTCTCCCTATGAACCATCAAGGTGCTTAAGATCATCCGGAGAGGACCTGCTCACGGTCCCGCCCTCTTCGCAGACCTGGTTGGCAGGGACAAGAGACAGGGCCTTCTCAGTGATGGCCCCTCAGCTATGGAACACCCTTTCTAGGGATATTACAACAGCCTCCTCTCTCCTAACATTTCAAAATAAAGTTAAGACCTGGCTGTTCGAGCAGGCATTTGCAGATGCAATATAACTGTTTAATTAAGATTCATTGAATAGTATGACGAAGCAACAGGAAATGATTTCAATGATGAGATGCTGGGAATTTTATTGTATTTAATGGTTTTAATTATTAATTGATTACTGTTTATATATGGATGTTATTTTAATTGTTTTGATTGTATTTTATATTTGGGCATGGAGTGCCACATGTAAACCACCACAAGTCGCCTTCGGGCTGAGAGGGGCAGTATAGAAATATAGTGAATAAATATATAAATAAGATGCTGTATTGATCGGTTCCTATTTAGTAGTGGGAATATAAACCAGACTCCTCCAGTTGATCTTAAAGAAAACAGAATATGAGGGGGAAATGTTTCTCCGAAAACTACCAGAATATTCTAGGCAGCATAGCCACAGTACAAGCTGTGGTTCTGTGCAAGTGCTCAATAGTCAACATAGCTGGGGAGGCACCTGCCTTGCTTTCTTATCAAACCTGGTTTAACATTTTCTCTTGAACAAGCACCCACAATTCTCTTTCCTCGCGGTATGTTTTTATGCATTCTGTCCCACATGTCTCAATAAATTCAGCAGAACAAAATCTTTGGCAGGCCTCCCGGCTTCCATCTCTCTAGCTGGCAAATGATTTCTCAAATTCTTTCAAAAATGTATTATCTTTCAAAGGAGGAGCTGATAAACGGAGGTGGCAGGGAAGGCTGCTGTAGGGACAAAGCTGAAATCTGCCATATTCCTCTGCTTTATGCCCATTGCCTCCTGGCCTTTTATGAAGATATATAGACATTTATTATGAAAATAAATTACCAACGGCAATCAGAAGCCCTTGATATGGAAAAAAAATCCTCCAAATGTCAGCTTTCCTTTTCAGTCTCCAGGCACTTGCACTTCCAAGCACAGACAGAAACATGTTAGCTGGCCCAGAAGTCTATCCAATTTACAAACTGACAATGCTCCTATATTTGCATATGGGAAAATGGGAATGTGGTTGGGGAGGCAATGTGGCTCCCCAGATTCGGCTCTGGATATCGTGTCCTCATTGGTCTCTTTTACAGACTCAGTCCTTTGTTGGAAGCAGTTATTTTATTGATATATTTTTCCTAAATGTGAAAAAATACAGCCAAAAATCCCAATTGTAATATAAATTGTTAAAAATTTTACATGGCTATAAAACAGAGCAATGCAAGCAACAAAAAAAAAGACCTGCAACAACCAGTTACTAGCCAAAGACCTGTCAATTAACGTGAAAAGAATGGGAACAAAATCTGGCCCCTTTTATTCTTTTTAATAAGTTTGGATACACTCTTTTTTTTAAAAACAATACTGTGTCTATTGGAGAAGGAAAGCAGAGAAGGAAAGTCTAACCTCCCATGGGAGAGAATGCCACAGTCTGGGAGCAGCCACTGAAAAAGCCCTCTCATGTTTCTTCAGAACCTTGCCTGCAACCAGACACAAATGCCTTCCCCAAGGATCTGAAAATTGAAGCAGGAAGACAGGGTGTGATGATCTCGGTCACCAAAATTGACTAATTTGACACTCCCGGTAGCCTGCCAACAACCTAATGGGTCATTAGGATTTGCTCTTAATTAACACTCTAAATAAATGAAGTGTCTGTAGCATTGGCCTTTACAACCAACCACCCACCAAGAATGTAAACTGAGGAGACCGAAAGATGACAGAGGCTTCTATTAAAGTTAATAAGAAAAGTATTTATTAACTACAACAAGGCTATTAAATAGGCACAGATCGTATTGGTTCTTCTAGGAGGCAACTAGCGTATGGTTACAACAATGATAGACTAAGAACAGCGTTATGGTTACAAGATCAATATATAGGTGCTAGAGCGTAGAGGTTTCTGACTATAAAAGGCTATTATTACTTCTTCAGATGGTACGTTCAGTTCCACAGACAGTACTAGGACTTGTCTCCCAACTCCCAACTAATAGTTCCACTAGATGGTTGTGGTACTAAACTTCTGGAACATCTAATCACTTAGATCGTTCCCTGAGTCTGGCTACTCCTGGGTTACTCGTACCCACACAGTCTAAGAGTCCACTACCTGTCACTCTTTCACCAGAGATGACCAGGTATCCCAACTGCCTATCACAAGAACAGTTCTAAATGGCACTCTTCCTAAAGCGTTCCCACTAGAATGACTACTGGCCCTAAGGGCGGTCAGAACTGCGTCGTGACTCCCACTAGTCCAGCCTATTCCTACGTGGTGAATTGCTTAGGACAGACTGTCAGTCTCTGTTGCCAAGGCTCTGGTGATACTCCCCCAGAAACCTTGCTCAAGACTGCCTCAGGCGTAGATGCTGAATCTACAGCCTGAGTCTAAACAGCAGAGGCTGGAGATGTGCGTCTGCACAGCCTCGCTCTAAACTCCAAACTTCCAGACTGAAACATTCTCTGACAGGATTTTCTTTTCTGCCAGCTCCAACTCCTCCCCTTCTACTCTAGCCAATCACAGCCTCTACACTGTAGCTAGGCACCAGCCTGCAAGGCCACGCCCCCTTGCTCTGGCTTCCCTTCCCTTAATGGTTGCTGGCTGCAGCCACCGCTCCAAGATGGATGCCAGCCCGACCAAAACAGGATTTCTAAACCCCTTCTAAGCAGGCCTCGGCCCTGCTTAAGGCAGGTGAGTCCTTACACAGGGTATTTCTTGATTCTCAAGCCTCATAGGAATTTATATCTTCCACTAGACGCTGTGCCCAGTGTAATGTGGCAGCTAAAAAAGCCAATGAGAATCTTGACTGTATCAATAGAAGTATAATGTTTGGATTGAAGGAAGTAATAGTCCTACTTTGGTCACATCTCACCTGGAATATTGTATCCAGTTCTGATCCCCACAATCCAATAATAATAATAATAATAATACTTTATTTATATCCCACCCCATCTCCTAATATGGGACTCAGAGCAGCTGACAACATAAAGGCAAATACTAAGGCCAACAAGTACATACATACAAACATAACTTAATAAATAGCAATTAAAGTCTAACCACATTTGATAATAAAAAATCATGATAAGCAATACGATACCACACTAAACAGTGCCTATAGTGTTAAAAGCCATATTCCTATTCTGTTCCACATTGCTTAAAAGACTTAAAATCCTTAGAACCTTGGCTCAACCATCTGCTTCTCCATATGCTTGGGAGCCCAAAAAAGTTTTAAACTGCTTTTTGAAGAAGGGTGGAAAGGGGGGCATTCTGATTTCCTTTGGAAGGGAGTTCCAGAGGTGGGGGGCAACTGAGGAGAAGGCCCTCTCTCTCGTCCCCACCAACAGGTTTGAGACGGAGGCAGGAGTGTTAGGAGGGCTTCCCTTGATGATCACAGTGTCCGGGCGGGTTCGTATGAAGAGAGGCGGTTGGCCAAATAGTCTTGACCTAAAAAGTTGAGAGCTTTAAAGGTAATGACCAGCACTTTAAATTTCGCTCGATAGCAAAATGGGAGCCATTGGAACTGCCATAGGATGGGAGTTGTTTGCTCCCTCTATGATGCTCCGGTTAGTAACATGGCAGATGACCTTTGGGTCAGTTGAAGCTTCTGAGACCTCTTCAAAGGCAGCCCCACATAGAGTGTATTGCAGTAGTCCATTTGAGATGTATTTCGGGCATGTACTGCCATGGCCAGGACTGGGATGTGTGCAGCTGGCACACAAGTTTTAATTGTGCAAAGGTCCTTCTGGGCACCATTGACACCTGTGGCTCCAGGGTCAGCAAAGAGTCCAGGATCACCCGCAAGCTGAGCCTTCAGGAGGAATGTAACCCCATCCAGCACAGGTTGTGTCTCTGTACCCTGATCTACCTTCCGACTGACCAGAAACATCTCTGTCTTGTCAAGATTTAATTTCATCCAGTCCATTACAGTCCAAGAAGGATATTGACAAGCTGGAATGAGTTCAGAGAAGGGTGACTGAAATGGTCAAAGATCTGGAAGCCAAGTCATATGTGGTGTAGCTTAGGAAGCTGATGATATTTAGCCAAGAGAAGGATGAGAGGATACATGATATAGCTATGTTTAAATATATGAAAGGATGTCACATTGTTTTCTGCTGCTTTATCAAGTAGGAGAAGGGACAAGAATTCAAATTACAGGAAAAGTGATTCCACTAAAGAACTTCCCGATGGTTAGAGCTATTTGCCATTGGAATAGGCTGCCTCGGAGGGTGGTAGAGTGTCCTTTCTATGGTACTTTTTCTCTCTTCAATGAGATTCAAAGCAGAGATTCTACAATTCTATGAACTCTGATTACATCTTGCAAAAACAGGTTGAGCATCCCTTATTTGGAATTTCAAAATCTAAAAAATACTACCATTTTTACAAATCAGGGCAGTTGAAAGATACAGTATATCTATAGAATCCTGGATATTGTAGCTTTGTAAGTCAATAGAATTTTCTGTCAGATTATAAATACAGTGGGTCTTGGTATTCAGTCAGTTTGGCTTCAAGACTCCCTGTGGATATCAAAACATGTAAATGCTAAAATGCTACTATATAAAGTGGCATAGTTAAATGTGTCCTTCTATAAAATGGCAAATCAAACCTTTATCCATTCAAACTATGTATAAAGGAGGACTGTGCACCTTAAAAAACTACAAATCCCAATAATTCACAGGCACCCTGACACCTACTAAGACCTAGACTTGAAATGCACTCTGTTCCAGCCTCACTTCATTCAAAATGTCTTTCAAATGATAACAAAGAATTTGTTGTGTGCCTTCAAGGTGATTCCAGTTCAGAGCAGTCTTATCACGGGTGTTTCTTGGGAAGATTTGTCCTGAGGAGGTTTGCCATTGACTTCCTCTGAGACTGAGAGAGTATAACTTATCCAAGGTCACACAAGTGGGTTTTCATGGCTGAGTGAGCAGGGATTCAGACTCTGTTCTTCAGGAGTTCTTGGGTGTATATTTACACTATAGAGTTAATGCAATTTAATAGCACTTTAGCTGCCATGGTTAAATGTCATGTAATCATGGTTTTACAAGGTCTTCAGCCTTGTCTGCCAAAAAGTATTGGTGCTTCCCTAAACTACAAATCCCTGGAATAAAAAAAGAACCTTGACAAGTGGTTTAAAATTGCATTAATTCTATATTGCAGATGCACCCCTAGTTATACATTTGAACCACTACACCATGCTAGCTCTATAACAAATCAATGCTATAAGTTAAAGCTTGTTTTCTGTCTTCACTAAATGGGATCCCCCCCCCCCCCGGTTTTGGTATATGTTGAATAGTTTAACAGTATAATCTTTCCAATCTTTCTGATTATCAGTGAAGAGGTAAAAGGACAACAGTAGATCATTTCCCCAGGGTACAGTCAGTATTGTTTAGGTAATGAAGCTAAGCTGGTGAGTTCATTTGTGGTGCTACGTAGCACTGAAAATAGATGGGCCATTATCTAGATGCATAGCTTTTCTACAGTTCTTACTGACAAAGTCTTCATATAACATACTAGCTTAACCCGGCACGCGTTGCTGTGCCCTATTTTGGAGATGTGTGGAAGTGTGGGTATGTTAGGTTGGAAATGTTTTGACAATGTGTTTTGTGTTTGTATATATGTGTATGTGTGTTTTTATGTGTGTGTATGTATGTATGTGTGTGTGTTTGTATGTGTGTATGTATGGGTGTGGATGTGTGTGTGTCTGTGTATATATATGTGTGTATGTATGTATGTGTATGTGTGTGTATGTAGTTGTGTGTGTGTATGGATGTGTGTGTATGTATGTTTGTGTATGTATGTGTGTGAGTATGTATGTGTCTTTGTGTCTGTATGTATGTGTATGTATGTGTTTCTGTATGTATGTGTGTATGTACATTCCCCCTCTCTGTCTGTTTCCCCTTTGTATGTGTCCCCTCCCCTCTCTCTCTCTGTTTCACTTTCCCATCTGTCTGTCTCTCCCTCTCCTCTGTCTCGCTGCCTGATTCCCCCTTGTTTCCCCCTCTTTCTTTCGGTGTTACTTCCCCCTCTCTCTGTCCTGCCCCGTCTCGCTCTGTGTCACTCCCCTATCTTTCTTTCCCCGCCCCCTTCTCTCTCAGGCCTCCCCTCTCTGTCTCATTACCTCCCTTCGTGTTCTCCGGTTACGGCGGCCGCTCCTGAAGCAAGGTAAGGCCGGCAGCTTACCTTGTTTCAGGCGCGGACGCCGCAAATCGCTGGGGGCACGCCGAGGGCGGAAGGCAGGGCCGGAGATCGCCGATCCGCCCTCCGCCGTTTTCCCCGTGGTTGCGGCGGCCCGCGGCTGAAAGAAGGTAAGCTGGGAGCTTACCTTCTTTCAGGCGTGGCCGCTGGAATCGCGGGAAAACGGGCGGAGGGCGGAGCGCCGATCTCCGGCCCTGCCTTCCGCCCTGGCACGCATGGCAGTGTCAGGCGCGCATGGGCAGCACACAAAAAGGGGCGGCCGCGTGGCGACGCTGCCCATGCGCGCCAGGGCGGAAGGCAGGGCGGAGATCGGGCGCTCCGCCCTCCGCCGTTTTCCCCGCGATTCCTGCGGCCACGCCTGAAAGAAGGTAAGCTCCCCAGCTTACCTTCTTGCAGGCGCGGCCGCCGCAACCGCGGGGAAAACGGCGGAGGGCGGATTGGCGATCTCCGGCCCTGCCTTGCGCCCTGGCGCGCATGGGCAGCGTCATGACGCGCCCGCCCCTTTTGTGTACTGGGTGCGTTATGGACTACACTTCCCAGAAACCCCGGCATGGCCACTTCCGGTGTATGCGGAGTTTTCTGGGAAGTGTAGTGCGGAGTGACGATGGCGCCGGGGGAGCTTGCGAGGGAGGCTTGGGGGCAAGGTAAGCAAAGTTTTTGGTTGTTTGTTGTTGTGTTGGGGTGGTGGGAAGTGGAGGAAGTTGTGTGTTGTGTATTTAGAGTAGGGCGTTTGTTGTGGGGTCCTGGGGAGGGGTTAGCCTGATTCGGGGTTTTTTTTTTGCGGCCATGTGCGTTGGAAGGGGTTTGTTTATGTTGTTTATGTGTTGTTTTAGTGTGTTAGAAGCGGTGAGGGGCATTGTGTGTATGTTGTTTAGGAAATTTGGAAGGAGGGTAATTGTTTTGTGGGCAGATGTAGTTTTCGGCGTGTTCTGAAGTGGCGAAGTTTGTCGGATGGGGCCGCAGCGTTTTCCCGGCCATGTCGGGAAGGGGGCAGGGTATGTTGTGTATGTGTTGTTTATGTGTTGTTTTGGGGTGTAGTGTGTATGTGTGTAGTGGTTAGTGATTGTGGGTAGGGAGGTGTGCTGTTGGCAGGCTTAGAGTAGGGCTTGTAGTTCTGTGGCGAAGTGTTAGGGATCGGTTTGCAGTGCTTTGTCTGCGATGTGCGAACGTTCCAAACGTTCGTGCTGGCAGCGGAGAGGCCGGGTGGGATTTCCGTTGTTATTTTTAGGGTGGTGTTTTAGGGTGTTGCCAGGTAGTTTGGTCCGGTTTTTGACTGTTGTCTGTACCTCGTGGTCAGGGCCAGTCAGTTGTTTAGTTTGGTGTTTCTGCGACTTATAGTTTCGTTGTCTATATACATCTTTGCACGACCACGTCTCCTTTATATATATAGATAACCAAGACCTACTCATTCAAATAGTTTTGTGTCCATGGTATGCTCAAGTGCTATTCTACACAATGACATAGTAAAATGACGTATCTTATATAAAACTAGCTGTACCCGGCACGCGTTGCTGTGCCCTATTTAGGAGATGCGAGAAAGTCTGAGTATGTAAGGGTTGGAATTGATGTGACTTATGGTGTTGAAGTGTTGGAGGAGGCTCTGGCTGACAGTTTGTTATGGGTCGGAATGTTCATGTTGGCTGGCCAGTACAGCAGTTATGCAAATCCGCCCTTATTGGCAGCCAATCATGTTGTCAGAATGTAGAGGCTGGGGGAGTCTTTGACAAGCCCCGGAGGATGCTGGGAAATGTAGTTTTATTTTTACTCGTTGTTTTGGGGGCCTTTTAGGTTTTTTTGGGGGGGGGAGTTTCTTTGCTCCAAATGTACCTTGCTTGAGGCCTATTTCTGTTGGCAAGTTTTGTGTTTCTGCGTTGTAAGGTTTCTCTGTTTCAGGTAGTCTTCACATGACGACTGTTCCTTTATATATATAGATGGAGAAAAACTCACATGAGTGTGAAAGAGAGCCTGGGATCTGTTAAATGGTGGGAGGCTATAGCAGGGTATGCATACACTGCTGCATAATGCTTGGCATTTGTAGCAAAATTAAGGTTTATTTGGGGAATTTTTCCTCCAAATATTTTGTGTCATACTTGGTTGAATAGGTGGATGCAGAACCCCTGGGTACAGAGGGCTGACTGAACTGCATTTCAAACTATTCCTCTTTTTACAGTGAATGGAATGCATTGATTGTATCAGAAGGAATAGGGTTTTTTTAATCTGTATATATTCTAGATGGTATTTTATGGGAACAAGTTAGTTATATTTGTAGAATCAGTGAAATAGAGGACAAGGAGATACCTTGAGAATTCATCTAGTTCAGCTATGTGCTCAGCTACCTGCTCACTGGCAATGTGGTATCCAGTTAGAGCAGTAGTTCTCAACCTGTGGGTTCCCAGGTGTTTTGGCCTACAATTCCCAGAAATCCCAGCCAGTTTACCAGCTGTTAGGATTTCTGGGAGTTGAAGGCCAAAACATCTGGAGACCCATAGGTTGAAAACCGTTGAGTTAGAGCATCCCTGGTGAGGTGGCTATCTCAACTTGGTTTACATTTTTCTGGAAAAGATAATTCCACAGTAACAATAACAATCTTCATCATCATCATCATCCTGTTCTTACTAGAGGGTGGAAAAAGCATAGTTCATTGGTTGCCTGTGACTCTGAACCCCTTTTTGTGGGCCTTGATGCCCCCCAGGACCTAGAATCATTAAATCATAGAGTTGGAAGAGACCTCATGGGCCATCCAGTCCAACTCCCTGCCAAGCAAGAAAATCACCTGCAAAGCACCCCCAACAGATGGCCATCCAGCCTGTGTTTAAAAGCCTCTAAAGAAGGAGCCTCTACCACACTCTGGGGCAGAGAGTTCCACTGCTGAACAGCTCTCACAGTCAGGAAGTTCTTCCTAATGTTCGGGTGGAATCTCCTTTCCTGTAGTTTGAATCCATTGTTCTAAGTCCTAGTCTCCAGGGCAGCAGAAAACAACCTAAACGAATTCACTGGAGGTTTTTTCTAAGACTTTTCATGGTAAAAGAAAACCCAAGATTGCACCCTCAGTTATCCCCAAACCACTGTAAACAACACTCCTAAACCAGCAAAATTGGGCACCAATGAAACTAAAGTGACATCACAATAGTTCTTTTCCGTAGCCTTCTGGGGTGCATGGAAGTTGAGGGGATTTACCTAAGCATGGCAGTTTGTCCCGGTCTTGTTAGGTGTTTCTTTTAATGTGGAGCCAAAATCCATTTCCCTTCCATTCTACAAGTTGTTTCTAGTCCTGTATCTTGGACCAACATGAAAACCAGTTCCTCCAATCCTCAGAGAAATTTACTCTTTGTTATTGGTGCTATCTTCTGTTACGCTCAAACCAGACAGTAAATTGCCCCAGCTTCTCCTATGTGCTTTTCCATCAAGAAAATATGTAAACATTGCATTCAGTGGCTCTAATCTGTCATAAAATACCTGGAGTTAGTTCAAGCTTCTGAAAGCAGACTGATAAATATATTCCATCCCTCAACCTCCTGGCAGCCTGTTCCCTATCACCTTGATTCTGTTCCAGATATAAACCAGCCTTTGGGAATCCTAAACTCCGTCTCTCTCAAGATTGTAATTTTAAGCATATTTACTAGGAAAGAACTACATTTGCATTCACCAAGACTTGTTGGTGGCTTAGCATGGCTCATATTGACAATATTCCATCCTCCCCATCTCTAGTGGCTAAAAGGAGTGCCTCGAGAGGCTAGCTTTTTGACTGCTCTTCAAACAGAGAGCAGTCCTCTATGAAATAGGACGTATGGCTACTAGGGGTGGATATCTCCAATGTAAATACTTTGAAACCCGTTAATATTTCGTATTTGAAATTATTTTGACCTTATATCGACCCTCGGCATCCAACCTGGAAGTGAAATTTTGAAACCGAACCGGGATCGCCATTTTTTAAAGGTCACGTTATTAGGTCATTTTTTCCCCTCCTCAGTTCTCACCTCGCGAGAGGAGACTGGAGGGCAGCAGCACCCTCCTTTCTCCTCTCACCAGCTGAGAGCCGAGGTGGGCGCTTTGGAAGCAAAGCAGCCCAGCCGAGCTTTCCTCCTGTTCCCCAGGCTCTCCCTCACAAGCGGAGGGAGAGCCTGGAGAACAGGAGGAAATTCCTCCAAATCTCGGAGTTACTTCTCAGCAGGGAAAGAGGACGCGAGGGGATGCTCCCCCCACCTCCTTCCCTGGTAAGAAATAAAGCGAGCCAAGCCTTGACTTGGTTTATTTCTTACCAGGGAAGGAAGTGGGGAGAGCATCCCCTTGCGTCCTCCTTCTCTGGTAAGAAATAAAGCAAGTCAAGCTTTGACTCGGTTTATTTCTTACCAGGGAAGGAGGTGGGGGGGGGGGGAGCATCCCCTCGTATCCTCCTTCTCTGGTAAGAAATAAAGTGAGTCAAGCCTTGACTCGGTTTATTTCTTACCAGGGAAGGAGGACGCAAGGGGATGCTCCCCCCACCTCCTTACCTGGTAAGAAATAAAGCGTGAATGCTTCTGAGCTGGGGGGGGGGAGGGAAGAGGGGAGTGCTTGCTCTCTCCTCTTCCCTCCCTGCCATCCCAGCTGAGAGGCATCGGGCATTAAATAGAACGTGCGATGCTTCTGAGCTGGGGGGGAGGGAGGGAAGAAAGGAGAGCAAGCCCTCCATTCTAGCCTCCCTGCCTTCCCAGCTGAGAAGCATCTTGGATTAAATTTAATCCGAGATGCTTCTGACCTTGGAGGGAGGGAGGGAAGAGAGGAGAGCAAGCCCTCCATTCTAGCCTCCCAGCTGGCATAATGAATAATAACAAAAATTCATTATTAATTATGTTTCAATTATGAAATTTATTTAAAAATTTTCGGAATAATTTCTATAACAACCCAGCAACGGAACCCCCGAGTTTAGAATCAATTTTTTTATGGATCAACCACCCCTAATGGCCACCCTAGGAAGAGTCTTCTCTCATTTGGGTGTTTCTTTCCTCCTTCTCATATATTGGCAATCAAATATTGTGCAGAAGGGGAGGAAAGAAAAAAGTGGCACTGGATTTCACACTATCCGGAACTCCAAATGCATCCTTTTCTTGGGAGAAATAAATGAACAAAGGGCTACAACTGGATTTCTTTGCCCCATGTAATAGGGGTTTTTTTTTAAAAAAAATGCTGCCTCCAGCAATTATATATTAAGCAAGCCACACGGCCAAAATATTCTGAATTATTTTGGGGCCGGAGCCAGGCTGATATGAAAGCCTCTGGCACACTCAACCTTTTCAATGTATTTTCCTGATTCATTTCCACTGGATAAAATGTTTTACCTCTTTGAGGACCTACAGGGATTTCTTTGTGTGTGTGTGCGCGTGTGGACGGAAGTGATTTGGGGTGGGCTTGATTTTCTTGTCAAGATAAGACTCTGTACAAGCACTAACCAGTTAAATTAAACACACACAGAGATACACATACACACACATGAGAATTCTCAATGCATTGTCGTCATTAGAGGAAAGAAAGGCAGCACAGTGCCGTCACTCAAGAAAAACCTTCATGCTCCTTCTCCCAGGTCTGCACGTGCCTTGACTCTAAGATCTGTTCACTCTGCTTGTTGAAATTAATTCAGCTGCCCTGTTGCATTGGCCAAAAAAGAAAAGAAAGAAAGAAGGGGGGAGGCAGATGAACTGGCTGCTTCAGAAGCACTTGCTGTATGGATTTCCTTGTGGACAGAGCCCCCTTCAGGAGGAGAGATGAGAAATTGGAGAGAAAAATGCAGGATTAAGGCAAGCCGAAAAATGGAAAAATAAGAGCCACTCTGAAGGGGTTGGCGAAAGAACTACCAGGTCAGGATCATTTCAGGGTGTGAAATTTCATGAACCAAACCTAACAATTAGAGACAATCTCTTATGATCTTATGGAGAACAGGTCCTGGTGATGTTGTTAAGCATGATGCTTTCATCATCCATTACAATTAAACAGAGTATATCATTCAAATAAGAAAATCACAATCTAACAAATGAAGAAAATACGGATGGACATGCTTTTAAAGACAGTACTCTTGCCCTGAGTTTTCTCCCCATAGTCTTGGGACCCTAAGATATGGGAACCTGTTTGGCAAATCAAGAATAGCCAAGAAAAGGAAGGTGCATTGCCACAATCATATTTCTTCCTGTACTTGCATTCTCTCTGCTTTTCAGGTCACTACTGCATAATGAATATTGTGATCAGGATTATGTTAATACACACAAGGTATTTGGAGAAATGTGTGGGATGCACATTTCAATGTGGAAAGGCCTGTTTAGCAGGTCCTGAGACTCCCTATGGAATGGATAAGAGCTTATCTCAGAAATACTGAACGTTTGTTCCACTTGTAATGCATTTAGGGGATAGAGGAAGGTGTGCAAGCCAATGCATACATTAAAGAAATTTAGTGAATCCTTTTTAGTCCATCCAAAAATGTACATTTTACCATACAATGTGTAGAAAAAATGCTGGAATTTTCACAAACAACAAAATTACATGCACAAAATGTAAACAAATTTCTTGGCAGGGAGAAGAGTCTCACAAGCTAATATAGAAACAATGAAACACAAATGCCAGTGGAGAGTGGAAAACTCAGCCTCCCGACATTGACAAATTTCTAGGTCTATACTTCAAGGAATAAATGCAGCCTTGCAACCTAAACCTTATACCAACCCTTCTTTGGTGGTATTTCCTTGTTTTCAAGACAGACTTTATAAGCAGGAGGGCTACAAACTTGCTTCTAATAGAAACAAAAATAGAGATTTTATATAATCAAACCTGACTGGACTTCACATTGTACTTAGTAGCATGGTTCCTAACTTTATTGATATAGTATTGAACACACTTACAGCCTTGATTATAATCAATATTAGCTATAATTTCTAAAGAATTTTTTGCCAGTTTCCTCATCCTTCTACCACATGCTTTGATAATTCTCTTGAAAGATCAGTTGGTAAAATTCCAATTTTGCAGATGACGGGGAACTAAATCCAAGGAACAAATTAAGCAGAATACAAGCTATATCTTCAGCTTTTGCTTGGTTGTTTTTTTAAACAGCCAGGGAGGACTCCCAAGATGGATTGCCACCATGTCATTGTGAAGCAGTTAACCTTTCACTCCTATTCTTGTTCCAATCTGAATCAGGGCTACACAGGGCTACTATTGCAAGGGAGAAATAAGGGACTTGGTTAAGTTCACCCAGTGGCAGAGGTGATATTGCAATGTAATATTTTTATGCTAAAGATAACATCTTCTGTATCTTTGTGTAAAGTCAAGTTAATTTCTAAACAGGTGGCACCATGGGAAACGGCCTTATACTAAGTCTTTGCATTACATTAATAACCTTAGATATGCAGATGATACCACTTTGATAGCTGAAAGCAAGAAGGAGATTTGGAGCCTTATAACCAAGGTGAAAGAAAAAAGTGCTAAAGCTGGATTGCAGTTAAACATAAAAAACAAGATTATGGCAACCATACTGATTGATAACTGGCAAATGGAGGGAGTAAACATGGAGACAGT
Organism: Anolis apletophallus; assembly: GCA_030556195.1. Classification (NCBI taxonomy): domain Eukaryota; kingdom Metazoa; phylum Chordata; class Lepidosauria; order Squamata; family Anolidae; genus Anolis; species Anolis apletophallus. The sequence continues at coordinate 102,174,121 of JARBWK010000009.1, forward strand.
GGTGGACTTTGTATTTCTAGGTGCAAAGATTACCACAGATGCAGACTGCAGCCAGGAAATCAGAAGATGTTTGCTTCTTGGATAGGAGAGCAATGACCAATCTTAATAAAATAGTGAAGAGTAGAGAGAAGAGTAGAGTGCCTTAGACCATGAGAAGATCAAACCAGTCCATCCTCCAGGAAATAATGCCTGACTGCTCACTGGAGAGAAGGATATTAGAGGCAAAGATGAAGTACTTTGGCCATATAATGGGAAAACAGGAAAGCTTGGATAAGACAATGATGCTGAGGAAAATGGAAGGAAAATGGAAGAGGAGCAGACCAAGGGCAAGATGGATGGATGTTATCTTTGAAGTGACTGACTTGACCTTAAAGGAACTGAGGGTGGTGACGGCCGACAGGAAGGTGTGGCGTGGACTGTTCCAGGAGGTCACAAAGAGTCGGAAGTGACTGAATGAATAAACAACGGCTTTTCCCAGTGATTCCGAACCATTCTTCCCAGTGTCGTTTAAGAGAGTTGTTGAAATCATATTTGATCATACATGCCTTCTATAAGTTAGACAGGTCAAGCCTTTCACAGACCAGGTGGTTTCAGGGACAAAACTTGAGACTTATCAGGCAACTCATTTTGATATCCTAGTGGTGTTATAAAGATGAATGTTACCTGGTGATGACATCTTAATCACCATCTGCATGTGCCATTCAGATAGAAATGCCAAGTCTAACAAGTGAGGAGCACACACATACATTTTTCAAGGCAATGCTCAGAGCATGAGATTCTTCCTTCTAACTCTGAAAACTGCAAAAGAAATTCTAAGGCCATGTGATGTGGGATTTCAAGATATCTAGGCATGCTATGCTTGCTCTGTTTGTTTGAGTTAATATTATGATGGCTACTTTATTATTTCAATAATTTTTTATTCATTTATTATCTTTAAATAGCTTATTATAATGATTTTATTCCTCTACCATACAACCATTGCAATATAAACAGCTTGGATGTTTTATTTTATCCAATGGTACAGAAGCAATATGAAAGAATACAGTAATGAATAAATAAATCTGTGTAAATATGTTGTAAAACATCATTAGCTCCTTGGTCTATCTAATAGTATGTTATCTTTGCCTGACAACAGATTCCCAGGGCTTCTGATAAAGGTCTGTGCCAGCTTTGTCTGGAGATGCCAAGGACTGAACTTGAGACATCTGGCAAATAAACCATGTGTCTCGTCAATTGATGTAACTGAGATATTAAATGAGCCCAGACTCTGCTGGGGAGAAAGGACTATACATACAGACAGTCCCATCATTTCGGTTTGGTATTGATAAAACAAAACAGATACAGAAAGTATAAAAACTGCAGGATGTTTTCTTTTCTTTATGATTTTATTTACAAAGGAAAATGGGCATATCTCCATTGTTTGACAAAAACATGCTTTTTTGTTTTCGCTATTTCTTCCGATATGGGGCCATGGTGGCACAGCAAGTTAAACTGCTAAGCTGCAAAACTTGCTGACTAAAAGGTCAGCAGTTCGAATCTCCAGGATGGGGTGAGCTCCCATTGTTAGCCCCAGCTTCTGCCAACCTAGTAGTTCGAAAACATGCAAATGTGAGTTGATCAATAGGTACCACTTCGGTGGGAAGGTAATGACACTCTATGCAGTCATGCTGGCCACATGACCTTGGAGACGTCTACAGATAACACTGGCTCTTCAGCTTCAAAATGGAGATGAGCACCACTCCCCAGAGTCAGACTCGACTAGACTTAATGCCAAGAGGAAACCTTTACCTTTACCTCTTCTAATAGGCACATTCAATAGAAACACTTTCATATGTATTTAATTATATATATATATTTTAAAAAAACCAAACAAACTCTATTTGTCAGTGAAATGGCACTTTCGCTTTACAAAGTGCTTGACACCAGGCATGGGTAGAAGATAGCTTGGGATTTACTGGTGGTTCTCTGGGTAATTTTTATTAAAAATTTTAAGGACTTCTGATTCCCAATTGTCTGAAAATAGCAACAATTTTAAAACCAAGGTTTATTAAACCAAATTACATTACTGAAAAGTAATACTGGAGTGAAGGCCAGTGAGCATGTGGGGATAGTATCAGTCACGTATTTCTGAATTCAGCACATGCTCAGGAATAACCTGTATCTCTGTGAAGAAAAAAGGAGATTCTGCAAGCCAGGACTCTCTCAATCCCTGCTTTATGGAGAAGTTATCCTTCTCACAATAATTCAGTTCATTTTCACGGTAACACAATTACACCATTATTCATATATTCATTTTTACATATAAGAAATTTGAGATGGAGAGGGAGTAATGTGTGTGACAACACAGTTCTGTCTGAAATAGAACATGAATTCATGCCTCTGTATGGAGCTCAGACTGGATTGCACCAGCTGAACAACATTACCCGGACGCTAATCATTCCAAAGCTGGCTCTCTGCCTGGTGAACCAGCAACTCTTTCTAAGTAAGAGTGAAGCAAAAAACCTATTCTTACGAATATCTTCATTCTCCTCTATCACTGGCAATCAGTTAGAAAAATATAGGAATATATCACTTCGTGGATGGATGTTCCAGAGCCAGCTCTTGGCTTAAGGGTTCTTTCATGAGAAGTCAGACTTATGATAGTCTTGGCAGAAGTTCAGAGGTGCAAAGGAGCTATGTGTTAAGCTCACAAAGCCATATATATATATATATATATATATAGAGAGAGAGAGAGAGAGAGAGAGAGAGAGAGAGAGTACATACATTGGCAAGACTCCCATGCATTATATTGCTTCCTTTCCACTCACTTGGTAGTTTTGTCCTTCGTTTTGTTCTTCTGAATTAATTAATTAATTGCATACCACATAACTCAAATTGCATAGTTACGATACCCCGAGACAACATATCAGGCAGGAATTCATGTATGAAAGTCTTTCTGCCTCAAATATACACAAGACAAGGCATCTGCTCTGGCATTTTTCCAGGGAAGATGCCTTTCTTCCTGTGTTTTTTTTAACCCAGGTCATTAATTGATATATAAAAACATCCCAAACATGCTCCATAGCTGGAAAATGTTGCCTGTTACTGGTAAGGGAAATTGAGTCATAACTCCTGCAATGTTATCTGTTTCTTCGGGCTTTTGGAGAAGAAAGAAGAGGCATTTTATTATGCTGTCAGTCAATGAATAGACAGAAAATAGGTGGCTGTTGTTTCCCGTTACTCCGACAGGAAGAAGATCTGGATTTTGAATTCTTGTTAGTGGTTGGCATCCACTATGTCCATGTTCTTGCAGTGATGAAAAAGACAGCTCACTTTTTGCTGGCAATCTTTTTCTTACGTGCAGCAACCAGGTCATAAAAAGGATCTTGAGTGATGCTGGTTCTAGAAGAAAGGAAAATGGAAGGAATTGAAGATTTTGGCATCACTTTCTTTTGCAGGATGAGGATACATTGAACTTGACACAGTAGTAAATCAGGTGGATGGGCCAGGCTATATCATAGCTACTTCTATGCTTAGAATTAATATAGTCCATCAATAAAATATGTGCAGAGTGCCTATTTTTGAACAACTTTTGGAATCCTTTATCCTGTATAGCCACATTGCCTGAGGGATTCTGTACCCATCCAAACTAAACCAAAAGCTCCCACCATTTAATTAATATCATTTTCTAGCAACAATAACAAAGGAAACTATTGTCTTCCTGCTCAAGGTGTGGGATCATACAGATGTGGCTGGCGCTACTATTAGCCAGAGGAAAGCAACCATGTTAGGTGACAGGTACACTACTGAGATATACTAATGGTAGCCCTGCCACAACTGTTCCTCCTAAGTCCCCATGACAATTCCCTCACTTAGTCAAAGCTTTCCTCCCTTCCTGTGTATAACAGAAAGCTTGTTCTATTTACTGTTAAGCTACCCTGATGTCTTCAGGTAAGTCGGAGCCCCTGTTTGTTGACCAACATTCAACTGCTGATCAAGCTAGTTTGGGGAATGGGGAACGGATTCCATCTTGTCTTTTGTTTCAAACAGAAACAGATTTGGCACAATCCTGCCTAAAGATCTCTGGTTGTTTACTGTAGCAAGGAGGATGCTGGGCTAGTTGGATTCCTCTGCGGAGCTCCTTATTTCGGAAAAGCATCTGAACCACCTGGTGATCAGCACAACTCGGGGGGGGGGGGCTAGGACAGTAGAAATGTGGTGTGGCTAATAAAAAGAACAGAAGGCTAAACCATTTCTGAGTATTCATATTGGAAGAGAGTTGCATATTTTTACCCATGAACTCATAACATTTTTCTCATATTCAATCTCATTGATTACCAGGTAGAAAATGTTTACTTAGTAACGTCAAAATGTGCTGTTGATCTTCTGCACTTGTCCATACTTGCCAGCTTGTATCATCAAAAGCTACTTCTCTGTGCAGGGCCGTAGCCAGGATTTTGATTCGGGGGGCTGAGTTTGGTTCGGGGGGGCTGAGACTGGGTGGAAGAGGGTCTACCCTAGCAAACCTTTTGTATTGTTATCCCAATAACCCCATTAATGTGGAATATAATGAGCATGGTGATCAGATCATGATATGAATAAACATAACAGTTTAAATAATGTACCAGTAAGGCCTTTTCGCGGACCACCCTGAGAATTTCGGGGCTGAAGCCCCTTAGCGCCCCCCCCCCCGGCTACATGCCTGTCTCTGTGATCTCACTGTTTGAAAACAGTGTGCTCACCATATCCATGGCGGTTTGTTTCTGGGACCCTCCATGGATATGAAAAAATATTGGCAATCATGCCTTATATTATTAAATGGTGGCAATGCAAATGTGCATGCATCAGTGTGTCTATATTCACATCATCAACATTTACTAATATGGTCACTAGAAATCATGGATTCAAAGAATCTACTATAATCCTGAACAAAATGTGAATATTGGTACACTGCCTTGGACTCATGGTGGTAGAAAAATGGGCTATAAATAGAAAATACTTGATTTTTTGAACTGAGAAATAGAATTACGTTCTTTATCTCTTGGCATTTTCTCTCTCTTCATCTCCCAGATGACCCCAATAACCTTTTCCCTCACCGTATTGCTTCAATCCATTGATCACGTTCCTCTGGCGAACCTGCAGAAATCTTGTAGGATTGGTGCTTGCCTTCCACTACCTTCCCGTCCCCATCAGTCTTGCAGGCTTTGATCTTCTGTCCTTTGCAGTTTGCATTGAAGAGCTCAAAACAATTCTGAGGGCAGAACATAGAAGGGAATCAAAGTCTGAATATCAACAAAGCAAAAAGTTATGGGATCTGGCATGTGTATGTGAGTGCTGGGCATCAGGTTAAAAAAGCAGCAAGGAAACCTTTTCTGTGCCTTCACACATACATATAATGAAATCCCACATGATTCAGCAGCAAGAATATTAGATTGAAGTCCTTGGAATGCATTTCCTTTTCTGACAAGAACTGACTGCTTGATCCCAAGGAAATTGCTACACATCTCATGCCTCAGTGGTGCATTTACTTTCCAATTTGTCGACAGTGTGTTATTTTTGCAGAAGAGAATGCCACAGTATTGACTTATTTTATTTACTGGAGGTATTTATTCTTTGCGAATTTTATCTAAACTGACCTGGCACATATCTTCTGGATCAATATAATCCCTAACAAAAGCACCAAAATGCAAGCACATGGCTGAGTCATTCCTACATCTCTCTTTTCACCCCCACTCCCACATATAGGTGGGTGATATTTCTGTGTGCATGTACACAAACAAGCACAGCCACATCAAAAAGTCACAGTATGCATCCAGTTTATTAGTTTACTATTTACTAGCTGTCCTCTGTCATGCTTTGCTGTGGCTCAGTCTGTGTATATGTGTTTTGTGTGTGTATATGTGTGCGTATATATTGTGTGAGTGTGTGTGTGTATATACTGTGTATATATATATACTGTGTATATATACATATACATATACATATATACATATACATACATATATATATATATATATATATATATATATATATAGCCTGGGTGATCCCAAAAAATTGTTCAAAACGCGTTCCGGATGTAGGGGACGCTGGCGCTTCGAATCTTAAATGATTTCTGAAGTTTTCCAAAAAACTGTTTCAAAATCCCCGAAATTTGGGAAATTTGGGAAATGCTTCGTTAATGGCTTTCTTTCCCCTCCGACATGGGAGGGGAAAGAAAGCCGCATCCAAACTGGGTGTTTAACCCGGTTTGGAAGCGGCTTTCTTTTCCCTCCCGCATCAGTCTGTTGTGTTTTTCAGTGTTTTTATGAGTGATGGTCACTCATTCACCTGATAGGTGTATTGTGTCCAAATTTGGTGTCAATTCGTACAGTGGTTTTTGAGTTATGTTAATCCCACAAACGAACATTACATTGTTATTTATATAGATAGATTTATTTATTTAATTTATTTATTGGATGTTCCACCTCCCAGTGCATTTGATTACAGTTTATATAATAACATGATTTAAAGACATGGCTGTTCCACTGTGCATTTGATTAAGCATAGTTAGGACCCAAAATTTTATCCTAAATTAGAGTTGACCTCTTTTATATTGCTCTTATCCTTAACACTGCTACATGCCCTATGCACTTTACTCATTAGCCCCATCTTCTGAACTGTTGTGCACCAGGCCACCCAACCATATTGAGGCTTGAATTATGTTATTGCTGTTGGCTTTGATGCTTGTTTTATATTTTGTATAATGTAGTTTTATGTTGTTTTAAATTGTTGTTATGCACTCTATTGTGCTATGTTTTAACTCTGATGTTTGGGCTTGGCCCCATCTAAGATGCTCCGAGTCCCTTTGAGGAGATGGAGGTGGAGTATAAAAATAAAGCTATCATCATCATCATCTTTCTCAGAACAGTATTAGGGGATGACAGTTCCTGCTAATCAATTAGTCCTGGTCATTTGATCCTGTGAAATGTGTCTCTATTATTTTATTTGTTTGTTTAGCTAGTTAGTTTATACCCTGCCTTTTTCTTTAGATAGGATAGCTACAAATTTTCTCACCCTCCCTTAGTATGTTTATCCCACCAAATCCTTTTTTTTTTGTACAAAAACATTTTGGTACATTTTTGTATGTGACCTACTAAAATGTATTAGTGTTTCCATAAAGTATTTGGGAACCTGTTATTGAGTCAACACTAGACACACTAGACACACTGAATCAAGCATTGAATGGTGAGCCAACAGGTAGGCAGATCCAGTTGATTCTAGGTGGAACTAACAATTGGATTTAGGTCCATGAAGAAGTCATCCTCTGTATATAATGCTGGGTGGGTGTTACTCTCTGACACATCCAACATTTGCTGGGGGTATTTGAGAGTGCTGATGAACAAGTGAAACCCATTTACTGGATCAAAAAGAAACTTCTCTGCTCTGCTCCATCTGAATAGGGCTTGGTGTTTGAATGCTGTCTTTGCAATTGTGGATTGCTGGTTTTTGAAGCTCAAATTGAAAATTTAAGAAATGTAATGGCAATTTCAGCAGAAAGGAAGAAACCATGAAAATGAACAAAATCTGGCTACCAGTATTTTAAAAACTCTAAAAATCATAATAGTAAATAAAGAACAACGGGGGAACTCCAGACCAGAAACAATCAGGGACAGCTAATCACCTCTCAACGAAGGATAACCCCAGGCAGTAACAAACCAGACCTTGAAACTGCTAGGCCATTAAATGCTAATCAGGGTGGCCCATTGAAACAGTCACACCTACCTACAACAGACAAGACTTCTTTTTCCAACCCTGGACATTTCACACATATATAAATCAATTTTCTTAGTTTTCAACGGACCTCACAATCTCCGAGAGTGCCTGTCCACAGATGCAGGCAAAACGTCAAGAGAGAATGCTTCTGGAACATGGCCATACAGCTCAAAAACTTACAACAATCTAGTGATGCTAGTCATTAAAATCTTTGACAATACATTCTAATGGCATAGTTCCATGCAGCCCAATCTTATGGATGCTTAGTTGGAAGAAAATTCCATTGAGCAAAGTAAGGATTCTTTCTAGGTTACATGGATAAGGGATTATATTTGCATCAGTTTTCTAAAAAAGATAACATGCTGACCAGCAATCCCTTTGCACTCATAGCTGCTGGAGGGTATTTTGATGTCTATAGCCTTGGCAAGTATCACATTTGTTGTTGTGGTGGTGGTGGTTGTTGTTGTATGGCTTCAAGTTGTTTCCAACCTAAGGTGATCCTAAGATGAATGCGTCATGAGTTTTCTTTGAAAATTATTCTGGGGGAGGAGGGGGCAGGACATTTGACTTCCTCTGAGGCTAAGATTGTGTGGCTTGCCCAAGGTTATCTCAATGTGTTTCCAGGATTGAGTGGGAATTCAAATTTTTATCTGCAGTTTCATAGTCCAAATCTGAAATCATTACACCATGCTGACTCTTAAGAATGACACACCCTACTGCAAAATTGCCAGTTTAATGGACTCAAACGATTTTCAACAATTTGAATTATTTGGTGTCCACGTATAGGCAAAGTGGAGGATTTTTTAGCACAGCTCTCAGAATTCTCCTGTCAGCATCAACCAACAACTACATCACAAAATTCAGAAAGGGCACAACTTGAATGATAACTGAAGATCTCGGAAAAGCTTCTCTGTGTGTGTATGTGCATGTTACATTTCATCACCTTACCCCACTCAGCATGCTGTTTGGGGGATTCTGGGAGGCATAGTCAAAACAAGCTTGGAACAATTTAATTACTGAGTATTGAGTGCCAAGCTTTTGGAGCAAAGTAATTGCTTCTACCACCACTGTTCCTTTGTTAAGTTTCAGCTGTGGCAAGTGGCATTGTGTATCCTTTACAAAATCCTGATACAGGAACGATTCGTCTTTCCTCAAGGGCATTACTAGTGAAGCTATCAAGGAGTCTGCTGAATTGGTGAGCTCCATTCTTAGAGGAGTGCTATTGGGAGAAATCATTTGTTTGGATATGGCTTCAGTTTCCCTTCCATTGTAACTTTCCGATGAGATTATGCAGACTGACATTGCTAAAGAGCACTCAAGATCTTGATTAAACTAGACACCAATAACAAAGCACCGCTGCTCAAGTGTCTTTTTAGACAGGTGTATTCCCTGAGCTGATATCCATCTCTAAAGATACCTATATCCAGAAGTAATTGGGGTTTTTTTTTTCACTAGTTCCTTCCAGGTGCTTATTTCATAGAACAGTGAGATTTCAGAATGGGCTTTGAGGGTATTTGAGTTAACTGTATGTGTGAAAAGTCTCACATTACTTGTTGGTGCACTGTGAAGAATTGTTACAAATATCTAAAGGAAGCAATGAAAAGCAAAGAGAGTAAAGATGAAGGAGTATTGGGTGCAGAGCAATATGGCTTTAAGGAATTTTCCATCATGTGAATTATTTCCTAGTTGTCATAAACAACAACAACAATAGAAGTATGCCATTTGACATATGTGCGCCTTGAGCTATATGCTGATATTGGAGTGCTACTTTCATATTGCCCTCATACAACTCTCTGTAAAAGATAGCTCAGAGTTCTGCAAAAGCAATCTGCTCCTTCCCCCTGCCTCTTGACTACATGGAGAAGAAAAGGAAGAAGGAATAACCATGTGGTAGAAGTTTGCTTTCACAAATGTTTCCCCAAATCCATATATTGCAGTTACTGGCACCAACTTACTGGTTTCTTTGGGTCATCTACTTTCCGAATGGATAGATTTTCCAGCGGAATAATCCCCAGAGGCTCTTTGTCCTAGAAAATGGTAAACAATAGTTATTCTCTGATTCATACCCAATCCCTAAAGAGTTTAGGGCAGGAACAACTTCAACTACACTCCTCCAACCAGAGGCAGAGACCATTCCCAGTTGCTGCATACATGTCAATTTAGCAATAGAAAAGTAAAATTTTAAACAAGTCACAAAATATATATCTAGGTTAGATGGACAAATCACAAAATATATCTCTAGGTTAGATGGATAAGCACAGAAAACAATCATTTGGTTTCTTACACATCTGAATAGCAGCCAAAATAGGTGAGTGATGAAATATGGCAAGACAGGAGAAGTTCCAACTTTATAAGATAAGGGGCATTATCCATTCTTCACATTTCACTCTTGGATGTTTAAAAAAAAACCATTTCAATAGTTTAGACTTCAAAGGGTCAAATTATATATTTTTTTACACTTGTGATTTTATTTTCACATATTTTATTTCATAAAAAGCGGAGGGGATGAGAAATACAAATAGTGGGGGTTGATTTTTTTTTTACAAAAACTCTTTTTTGTTATTGTGTATTGATTTTTTTAAAACTCCAATATTTACATTTTTGTGCACGACAAGGTAAAATTATTGTGGTAGTTGGTTTCTTCATGTGTCAAGACACTTTTTGTTAGTGAGAACAAGTATATTTTCACATAGTGCCATTGGTTCTGCCCGTGACCAGCAGATGGCACTAAGAGGGTAAACCTTCAGCTATTTCTTTTTCCTAAATGAAGATGAATAATGACAGAATTTTTCTAGAAACATTTCTCTACAATATTCACTCCAAATTCAAAGTGTTGTGGAGGAATGATTCTATGGAGAAAAATACATGATTTCTCCCTGTGTGTACAAAGGAAGTTTTTCTGTGCAAAAAGTCCACTTTCTGCAGAGAAAACAGTATTTTGTGCTAAACATTTGATGTATTTTTTTCTGTAGAATAATTCCTCCACAATATTTCCGGATGTTCAAATAATGGAAGAGGAGCGAACAAAATTCTTGTTGGTCTCTTACTTCTCCTGGCAGAGTTTCCTAACTGATGGGAAACCTGCCCTGGAAATGAATAATTAAAATATTATTTCCACTTAAAATCCAGTTTCTGCCTCCTGAGAATTCTGGGGTTTGTAGTTTAGGAATGAGCCTTTAACGGCCTCACTAAACTACAAACACTATAATTCTGCAGGAGGCAGAAACTGATTTTAAGTGTTTTTTTTTTTCTAGTGTGATAAAGCAGAAGATGGCACAATGAAGAGAGTAAAGAGCCACTCCACATCTGTCAGTTTTTCTGATCTGATCTGGATGCCACTCCCTTTGTATCTCTCCCCCTCCCCCACCTTCCAAAACACACTTTTCACAAAACCTCACCTCTATGCAACTTCAAATTTTGTCCCACATCTTGAATATTATGATTCTATCAATTCATTTAAGGAATTGGATTATAATCAAAATTGATAAAGCAATAGGATTTACAACTATGGCTGCATGCAACAACCTCCCTTCTGCAGCAAGATATATAATCAAAATATTCAAACTCCAAAAGTGATATAAGAATTGGCAATCATTCCTCTGCATATTTGATCTCAGGTACAGTTCCCTAAATTTCCATCCACCCATCCAACTTTGTATGGATATATTTGAGTCAAATGCATGTCAGATTTTTCTAGCACCTCATTTCCAATATGCCAGGTTCCTCCGTGGGATTTTGGAGCCTAGCAGCAACTCAGCCATGCTCCCTACTGGCAAAAGCAGGCTCAGCTCAGCATGCTACTCAAAATTTCATTTGGGAGCCTGGGGCAAGTCTTCTGATCTGCCTGGTTTTTAGTGCCAGCTGTGAAGCAGAATATGTCATTCATTTTCTTAAAATACACCTTTGAGATCGAGCTTGTTTCAGTGGAAAGCAGCTCTCACCGTGGTATATTCGAAGTAGTAGAGGCAGTTATCTGTGAGAATAAACCAACGCCGTTTCCAGGTCTTCACTCTGCCTCCTAGAACAAAAAGAATCAAAATATGCACATATATCAACAAACATGTTAGATACACCTAAGAAATAATGGGGATCGTTGAAAAATTCACTAGATTTTTCATTCAAGCATGAGGTTGAGCAATTCAGTTCCCACAATTCACCACATACACAGATGCAATTTGTGACTGGAAATCTATAAATGTATGGACTGACAAGACCATCTCCAAAACAACAAAAAGTTTCAAAAACATGCTCATATTTGAACAATGTATATGGGAAAGAAGAGCCACATGGTTTGAGTGCTAGACTAGGATACTGGAAGACCAGGGTTCGAATTCTCATTTAGCCATAGAAACCTCTTACGTAGAAAACCCTGAAGGCAAGGTCAACCCCCTTCACAACAAATCTTGCCAAGAGAACCCTATAATAAATTTGCCTTAGCTTAGAGTTCCCAGTAATCAGAAATGATTTGAAGTCATGCAACAAAACAACAACTATGTGGGCAAATCCTTATATTCAAAAAACACAGGAACACATGCTTGATCACTGTGTGCAGGATGATGTAGATTTGAGGCTGGAGGAATAGGATAAGATGCTCATCTTTTGAGAAATAAGCACAAAATATTTGTTCCCAGAGGAAAAAGAATGCATAATCCTTGAGGAAGCAGGAAGAATGAAATGCGTATGAAATTTAATTGGAGAGAATAACTCGCCCCACTCAAGATGGATTTGATCATTAAATTAAATTATATTTGCCATATCTTAAAGGTCAATAACAAAACAAAAACAATTGAAACAATTAATTAGATTTATTATAATTAATAATATTCTAATTAGTTATCCCTTCTTCCAATCATGTTTAACTAAGTTTCAGTACCACTCACTATCACAGTTTGGAAACAGCTTGTCACATTAAACCAGTTATAATTCATCTCCCCTTCTTTCTTTGAGGTTTGAATAACAGCACATATCATTCTTGTGGTGCAATAAATAAAATGTATTAATTGCAAGGAAGGAATGGTTTGGGAGGTGCGGGGGGGGGGGGGGGTTCAAAGTGGAATGGTGTCTTTCTTTAAAACCTAAGGCCAGTATTCTACTGTTAGGACCAATTAGCGTAGGCTCATTAAATCAATGCAACTTGCAAAAGTAATGTTCTGCCAAGTTATTATTGATTCAATGGATGTGCTTCACTTGGGAAGAACAATAGGATTTAAGTCTACTACTTCTGTAGGATTAAGTCTACTACTACTTAGAGGTTCTAAATCTGTAACTTAACTATAGACATATAGGGGCTCTGTGGATTAATTTCAAGGGGTCTATGATTTAAGCACAAATTTCTATCTATACTTTTCATGTTACTTTGAAATTTTTCTTCAGAGCATTGTTCTGAAGAGGGGCTTCACGGTTTTTATCAGATTCTCAAAGGGGCCTATGACCCAAAAAACCCTGAAGAACTACTCCTTTAATTCATTTATCGAAGTATGATTAATTCAACGAGCTAAATTTTGGTCTTTGGGATGTTAACAACAACAAATGAAAGCTCTCCCTTCTGACTCTCAGTGTTAAATTAATTTTTAAACCTTGCACTTCATGCTCTAATTTCAAAAACACTTTAGAACGAGATAGGAAAGCAAAAACCTTGTTTCCAGGACTGGAGATATCTAACATTTTATACCCAAGTTCACCATGGCATGTGGTTAATTTCATGGTGAATTAGGAATAAAGTGAAATAATGGCTAAAATGTTGATACCAGGCATTTAGATAATGATCATTTCTTTTTTCAATAAAGGTCTTGTTCTAATTAGCTGACTTTTAAAAGAAAACAAACAAGATTTGCATTGGAAAAAACAGCTTTAGTTGCAAGATACTGTTATTATTAGTCTGAAAGATATCAAGAACATCACATGCTGAATGGGGGGAAATCATGTAGCTCAACTTTTGGTCCTTAAGCTGCTTTGGACTTCAGTATCCAGAATTCCTGACAATTGGCTTTGCTGTCTGAGGGTTGACCTATACTGTAGAGCAGGGGTGCTCACACTTTTTCAGCATGCGAGCTACTTATAAAACAACCAAGTCAAAATGATCTACCTACCACTACTCAGAGAGCCATAAAAGCAAAATATTTGGAAATTTATTTCAGTGAGAGCCATATAATATATTTTAAGATTGAATTCAACTAAATGTGAGTATAATAATCCCCTGAATTTATCCATAATAATAATGATGATAATATTCATTCAGCCTCTGCTACTAATACTAACAACAACAACAACAACAGGTTCCTAGAATAGAAGGAGACCTTCAAGGGCCATCCAGTCCAACTTTCTTCTGCCATAAGGGAAAAACACAATCAAAGCATTCCTCACAGATGGCCATTCAGCCTCTGATAATAATAATAACAACAATGGTTTCCTAGAATAGGATACCTCCAAGGGCCATCCAGTCCAACCTCCTTCTGCACCTGGGCAGCGTCGGGAGCCTGCAGGGTGGGACTGAGCCTTCCTCCCACCCTGCTTGCAATCTACTAGGATGCCCTACGCGATCTACCAGTGGATCGCGATCTATCTAATGAGCACCCCTGCTGTAGAGATAATGCAGTTTGACACCCCTTTAAATGCCATGCCTCAATGCTATGGGATCAAGGGTGTTGTAGTTTATAAGGTCTTTAGACTTCTCTACCTGATACTTACTGTTGTGCCTCACCAAAGTACAACCCCCAGCATTAAGCCATGTCAGTTAAAGCAGCATCAAACTGCATTGTTCCTACAGTAGAAACATAGAATCATAGACTCATAGTTGGATGAGACCTTGTGGGCCATCCAGTCCAACCCCCTGCTAAGAAGAAGGAAAATCACATTCAAAGCACCTAACAGATTTATTTATTTATTTACAATATTTATATACTCCCTTTCTCACCCAAGACTGTTTACAATATACCATTGGCAAAAATTCAGTGCCAACATACATGTAAAAAGAAAATTCATAATAATAGGCCTGGTTATCTCCGGTTTAAATTACTTTGAAATCAGTTATTTTTCGTATTTGAAATTATTACTATCATATATCGACCCTCGGGGTCCAACCCGGAAGAGAAATTTCAAAACCGAACCCGGCCGCCATTTTTTTTAAAGGTCACCGTTATTAGGTTGTATTTGGCCTACAACTCCCAGAAATCCCAGCCAGTTTACCAGCTGTTAGGATTTCTGGGAGTTGAAGGCCAAAACATCCCTCTCCTTCCTTTGCGCATTTTTCCCATCCTTGCAATCAATGATCCAAAAATTGTACACCATAACCATTCTGATTGTCATTACACATATTTCCTAATTGTTCTTTGCACTGCATTATTTTTACTGGCCAAAGGCTTTGTCCCACAACCATGTTTTGTCTTCTTTCCAAAGGCCAGAAGGGAGGGTGCTGATCTAATCTCACTGGGGAGAGAATTCCAGAGCCGAGGAGCCAACACTAAGAAGGCCCTGTCTCTCGTCCCTACCAACCTCACTTTTGATGATGGCAGGACCAAAAAAAGGGCCTCCCCAGAAGATCTTAACCTCTGTGATAGTTCATAGAGGGAGATAATTTTGGACAGGATGGGCATCCAGCCTCCAAAGAAGGAGCCTCCACCACACTCCGGGGCAGAGTTCTACTGCTCAACAGCTCTCACAGTCAGGAAGTTCTTCCTCATGTTCAAATGGAATCTCATTTCCTGTAGTTTGAAGCCATTGTTCCGTGTCCTAGTCTCCAGGGCAGCAGAAAACAAACTTGTTCCCTCCTCCCTATGACTTCTGCTCACATATTTATACATGGCCCTCATCATGTCTCCTCTCAGCTTTCTCTTCTGCAGGCTAAACATGCCCAGCTCTTTAGGCCACTCTTCATGGGGCTTGTTCTCCAGACCCTTGACCATTTTAGTCGCCCTCCTCTGGACACATTCGAGCTTGTTGACAACTCCTTAAATAGCAGTGCCCAGAATTGGATACAGTATTCCAGCTGTGGTCTGACCAGGGCAGAATGATTTCCTTGAATCTGGGCACTACACTCCTATTTATGCAGACCAAAATCCCATTGGCTTGTTTTAGCTGCCACATCACCTTGTTGGCTCATGTTTAACTTGCTGTTTACAAGAACTCCCAAGATCTTTTTCACATGTACTGCTGTCGAGCCAGGCATCCCCCAGCCTGTATCTTTGCATTTAATTTGTTCTGCCTAAATGAAATATCTTGCATATAGATGCACATCTGGAAGACCACAGATTGAGAACTATTGATGTAGTCTTATCAATTTCTATGTAATCCCTATTGTTCAATGGCCTTAGCAGAAAGAACTGTTGGTGTAAATGGTGCAGAGGGAAGGCATTTCACTAAATTCAGTTCAACTTAAATTCAGTTTAAGGCTCCAGTTCAGTTCAAAATTTCATTTTCTCTTTGTTGATCAAAGCCAATTTCACAACTCACATCAATGTCATCACTCTTACTGCAACTCAATTGTCTGGTCAGGAGACTCATTGTGATCAATCATTTTTGGTTCAGGAATTATTGTTACTGAGCAGTCTTGGGTTACTATTTTTCACTCCACCATTTGGGAAATAAAACAGGAGAACTGTTCAAGCATTACACACCTTGAAAATTGTGAACAAACAGGATTGATTTTTAATTCAGTAAACAGGTTCCCTAATTTGAGCACACAAACACCCACTTGTCTGCTCAAACAATTGCGTGAACAACATGCCATTTTGCAAAGATTTTCCCAAGCAGCCCTTACCCTGGGTCTCTTTCCTCACAGTCCAAAGATTCAAAGGACTGCCAGGTCAACAGAGGACAGAAAAGTATCTACTTCTCTTTTGATCCTAGCCAAAGGCAGACTTGTGCATTCAATCTAGCCAAAGGCAAGCTGTGTGGAGAAAAGGAAGCTTCAGGGACCACATCACAGAACTGAACGCCAGGGGTCACTGTCACCCCATCACACAACAGAAGGTGGGCTGCTGCAGTCCTAAATTAATTTGAAGACTTTGCCAGTTTCCTTGAGAGAAAAGGTTGATATATGGTGGAGTGTACTAAACTAGCAAGGGGCTCAATGAAATACAAATGTATTACCTAGTTTTAGAAGCCAACCTTCCCGACTTGGGTTGAAGAAGGTGTGGGTGAGATCATTTCCATCATCTTCTGGGATGGAGAATGGTTCATTCTTGATGCTATCAAATAGACTCTGGCTCGGGAAAAAGAAGGGGAGGGAAAAAAAGGAAAATCCTGAAGGGTGCCAGCATATATCTCATGATGAGAACACAGGAAGCTGCCTTATACTAAACTAATCCATCTTGCTCACTGTTGCCAACTGACAATTACAGCTCTCCAAGTTTCAAGGTGGGAAAGTAATTGTTTATTTCTTTTTATGATGCTTTTTGTGTTTTTAAAAAATAAAATAATACAGTATATATGTACATGGGTAATAGGAACAGCCACCGAAAGCTGATAATAAGGGAGAATTAATACAGAATATTTAAAAGGCAATTGAAAGCTTGCTCATCAATGATTCTTGGCTCAGCAGAAAACAATAAAAAGGCTGAACCTGCAAACAGGAAGCTTTTCATTCAAGGTACAGGAATTATGAATTCACTAATTGGTGCTTTGTCAGCTCATACTGGACATGATGCAACTGCAGCTGATTACATTTTTTAAAAGTTAGGCTTGAACTCAGATCTGAAAAATAATGAGGAGTCAACACATAAACATTTTCTGTAGAAAGTGAGTGGGCAAAAAGTGGCTCTTGCATAGAAAAACATCCTTTGTAGATACAGTCATCATTTCACCACATCCACTGCATCTTTAGAATACATTCATGAACCCATTTCCTCCTCCCATTCACCATTCACCCATCATGTCAAACCATGACATCAAAGTTGATGCCTGATTTTCAAATAAGTGGTGTAAAAATAATGACATATGGCAATTATTTTTAATTTTCATAATTCATTCTACAATCAGCATAAGGACTTATTTTATAAAATGCTTTCTTAATGCTGAAACAACCAGAAATCATCTCAATAAGCTGAAAGAATTAAGAGCACATATGACTCATAGTTAAGGGTTTTTTCCCTCATTTCTTCTCCAGTAAAGTAGTGATACATATGATGTCACATGTTTTGTAATGCTACTGCAAGTTCCTTTAAATTTCCAGTCACAAAGGAGTCTAACTTTTCAGTCCAAAAATTTAGTGACACCTGCAGTGATAATTTCGGATAAGTTTTGATCACTGATAGAGAAATTGAAAGGAATTTTATAATTCCTTCAGAAAATTCTTACGATTTATGTGATTCAAATATGCCACAAAACCTCTCTGAAAATCAGAAATGTTGATATCCTAACATTTTATATCTTAGAAGCTATCTTTGGAAGGTATACAGTACATGTAGATAATTGTAGGAGTGTTGTGTACTTTCAAATCATTTTTAAACTTATGGCAATCCTAAGGTGAACCTATCACAGCAAGATTAATTCAGACGGAATTGTCTTTGCATTTTTACAAGGCTGAGAAAATGTGACTTATCCAAGGTCATGGAGTGGGTCTCAGGGCTGAGCAAGGGTTCAAATCCTGGTCTCCAGAATCATCATCCAATGCTCAAACCAGCACATTGCATTAGGTCACACAACACACCTGTCTATTTAGGACAGTAGTTCTAAATCTTCTGAATGCCATGACCCCTTAATACTCTTCCACATGTTGTGGTAACCCCCAACCATAAAATTATTTTTGTTGCTATTTCACAACTGTAATTTTGCTACTGTTATGAATCATAATGTAAATATCTGATATGCAGGATGTTTTTTCATTCACAGGACCAAATTTGGCACAAATACCTGATACACCCAAATTTGAACACTGGTGGGGTTGTGGGGGGATTGATTTTATCATCTGGGAGTTGTAGTTGCTGGAATTTATAATTAACCTACAATCAAAGAGCATTCAGAATTTCACCAATGATGGAATTGAACCAAACTTGGCACACTGAACTCCCATGACCAACAGAAAATACTGGAAGGGTTTGGTGGGTATTGACCTAGAGTTTTAGAGTTGTAGTTCACCAACATCCAGAGAGCAAGGTGGACTTAAACAATGATGGATCTGGACCAAACTTGGCACGAATACTCAGTATGCCCAAATGTGAATACCGGTGGATTTTGGGGAAAATAGACCATGATATTTGGGAACCCCTGTGACCAACAGAAAATACTGTGTTTTCTGATGGTCTTTGGTGACCCCTGACACTCCCTTGTGACCCTCCAGGGGTCCCGGCCCCCAGGTTGAGAAACACTGACCGAAGTCCCACATTAATACACAATTTCTTATTTTGTTATGGTTTTATTTAATTTCTAAACCAATGCGCTCTGCAAATATTCGGGCTTGCAATAAATCAATGAGTAATATGTGCAATGACAACTGGAATGGCTCCGGATTACGATCTTGGACTCTGTGGTTTTAATAATTGGTTGGTAATGTTTAGATATTTTAATTATTTGGTTTTAATGTAAATGTTTATTTTAATTGTATTTTGTTTCTATGGCATTTAATTGTTCCCTACATTTAATGTTGCTCTGATTCCCCTTCGGGGTGAGAAGATCAGGGCATAAATATTTGGGAAATAAATAAATAAATATTAGAAGGAATTAAATCAAACATCATTTATAATTTAAAAGTAAATTATGTCATTGCATTAAACATAGTAATTATCTATAAAGTATACTATATATAAAATCTATGGGCAGTGAAGCAGTAATATGTAACAAGAAAAATAACCTCATATCACTGTCCTTTCAGAAAACTCCAATTGGTATTAGTCTCAGTGAAAACTTGAATTGTTAAAGCTAATATTTAGAGTACTGAAGGAAAAATGGACTAGAGTATTCTATGAAGCTCAAGGTGAAGAAGGGAAATTACCTGAAAATCATTGAGTATTGATTATAAATAAGTATTACTCATTTGCTGTACATTAATAGTCTCCAAAAGTGTTCAGATATAGGCAGTGCCCTGATTTAGCTGTGATATCAAAATCACCCAGTCACAGTGTTTTTAAAAAAGTGGTACAGTGTTTGTGCTATGTTCAGTTTAGGGCACAACAAATCAAGAAGGATATCAAGATGCTGGAATGTGTCCAGAGAAGGACAAGCAGAATCATAAAAGGTCTAAAAGCCAAGCCCTATGAGGAGTGGCTTAGGAAACTGGGTTAATTTAGCAGAGAGAAAATAAGTTTAAGAGATAACACGATAATCATGTTTAAATATTTGAAAAGTTGTCATATTGTAGATAGGACAAGCTTTTTTCTTGCTGCTCCAGAGACTAGCAATATTAGTATGGCTTACAGTGGCAACCTATTAATGTAAAGTCGTATGCAGCCCTCTAATCTCCTTAATGTACAAGTCTGATGTTTGAATGAGTTTAATTTGTAAAGTAATAATAATAAACTCTCCATACAGTTTCTTAAACACAGTTATGTGTGTTCATTTCTTTACTGTGCTCTGTTCCATAACGTCAATTCATTAGTTCAAAACAAATATACAGTTCATATACATATCTCATTGGTTAGGGTTCAAAATAAATGCAAAACATTTGCTCTCATTGCATATGTATTACTCCCATGTAAATACAAATCATAAGGTGCATATCATCCCTTCTTTTGAGTTCAACACAAAGTTATAGCATTGGCTTTCGTGTATATTCATATCATGTAAACACAAATCATGAGGTACAATTCATTCCTTCTGTTAGTACACTCTGATAATAAAGACACCTCAGTACAAATCCTGTGATATCATATGGATGTTAATGACACTCAAAAATCAATGTTTTGTAGGATTGCCTTATGGTACTAAAATGTTAAGGTAGACCCTCTGGATTGTTTCACATCTAGCCATCCAACTTAATCTGTTGGGTTGATATCGCCTGTGGCTTTGCCAGTCACAATCCAGTTGATGTGTTGGAGTTAACTTTTGAGCAGGCTCCTCTTCTCTGTAAGCAGGGGCTTTGCTTGAAATTCGGGTGTGTGCCCGTGCTCCAGCGTCTATCTATTCCAGGCGGGTAAGCTTGGCCGGGAGCCTGCCTGAGCTGACTGTGATTTTTACGAGCGGCGGCTTGGCAGGAGCCAAGGTGCCGTCTGTTTGTGGGGGTGTGTGTAGTTGAAGTCCCCCACTAGGGAAACAAAGGTCTCCTCTTCCGACCTGTACCGGGGTGCTGGCTGTGGGTTTGGGTTCTTCCCCCGTCCTTCGTGCACTCGGCTAAGCTGCGTCGGAGCGCTGATAGATGGCTCTCTTAAAGGCACAAGCCTCAATTCCAGTCTGCGAATGCAGCAAGCGGCTGTATCCGCGTAAAGGGTCGCGTTCCGCTTTAGCTGGGCAGTGTGTGATTCCCTCTTGATGGGGGGATCTATGCCTACGGCAGGGCTTCTGTGGGCACCCGTGGGGGGGCGTTTCGCGGCGTCCTCAACGTCGCTTCATCAGGGCAATAATGATGAGGCCGCAGACGTGTGCAGCGGTGAGTTCCAGATATGCTTCCTTTTCTCTGGGCTCTAAAGGGGATGCATACAAAACTGTAAGGGCATGGCCATGGCATAAATGTGGATAGGGTCTCCCAGTTTAGGTACATACCTTTCCTGGTGCAGTATTAGTCTTCACTGTAGTAAATCCCCAGGGGCTGGAATCAGCAGTGGGGTTGGCTTGTGACTCTCCTTAAATAGGATATAGCTCACCTGTCTCAATTAGGCTAAGAGGTTCTGTGGGCTTAAAGGGTCGTTTAACCCTGTAGGGTCCTCTGTGGAGAGGAGGAGGATCCATTTGCATTCTGCTTTAAGTAATGCTGTCCTAGTATCAATGTGGTGTTGGACCTGTATTTTTTCAAGGCCATAGATGGTAAAACTGTCCGGGGGATGATTGGGTAACGCGAAATGTTTATAAAGTATAGAGTCCTGGGCTCCTTGCCTCCAATGTGTACTTAATTGCTTTGTGAGATCTAAGTCTTTGCATTTGCCATGACCACATAGGGAGACACACTTCTCGCCCTATGCTCTAGGTATGTTTGTTTGCCCTGTGTTATTATTGAATTGTTGCCTTTTCTGATTATGATGTATTGATTGCCATATGTGGTATTAATTGATATTGCATACTATGCAACCTTATGTATAATTGTGTTCTATGTGGATTGCTTTATGGATATCGAGATGACCCATTGTATATAATTTCTTATAGACTGAAATGGTCACCTACCTCTGTGGACACCTCTACCCACTTGTCGCATAGCCTTGATAAAGACCAGCCAGGTCGAAACGTGGAAAGGGCCCACGCATCTGCGTCCTCGTCGGCTTTCGACGACACCGGCACACCACCGACCACCCCATTTGGGGTCTACCCTACTACACGCATCGGCGTGGGGATTACAAATTTATTTACGCAACGGCGTTTGGATTACAAATGGACGTTTGCTTATCATTTTGTTGTTGTGTGAATTAACACGTATTTGCTTTGAATTTGCTATAATAACAACCATTATTTACAAGCCTCGAGATTCGTGTGTTTGTTTGAAGATTGCTTAGCACCACGCCCTGTTTGTTTCACCGGGAATCACACACTGCCCAGCTAAAGCGGAACGCGACCCTTTACGCGGACACAGCCGCTTGCTGCATTCGCAGACTGGAATTGAGGCTTGTGCCTTTAAGAGAGCCATCTATCAGCGCTCCGACGCAGCTTAGCCGAGTGCACGAAGGACGGGAGGGAAGAACCCGAACCCACAGCCAGCACCCGGTACAGGTCGGAAGAGGAGACCCTTTGTTTCCAAGTGGGGACTTCAACTACACACACCCCCACAAACAGACGGCACCTTGGCTCCTGCCAAGCCGCCGCTCGTAAAAATCACAGTCAGCTCAGGCAGGCTCCCGGCCAAGCTTACCCGCCTGGAATAGATAGACGCTGGAGCACGGGCACACACCTGAATTTCAAGCAAAGCCCCTGCTTACAGAGAAGAGGAGCCTGCTCAAAAGTTAACTCCAACACATCAACTGGATTGTGACTGGCAAAGCCACAGGCGATATCAACCCAACAGATTAAGTTGGATCGCTAGATGTGAAACATTACAGAGGGTCTACCTTAACATTTTAGTACCATAAGGCAATCCTACAAAACATTGATTTTTTGAGTGTCATTAACATCCATATGATATCACAGGATTTGTACTGAGGTGTCTTTATTATCAGAGTGTACTAACAGAAGGAATGAATTGTACCTCATGATTTGTGTTTACATGATATGAATATACATGAAAGCCAATGCTATAACTTTGTGTTGAACTCAAAAGAAGGGATGATATGCACCTTATGATTTGTATTTACATGGGAGTAATACATATGCAATGAGAGCAAATGTTTTGCATTTATTTTGAACCCTAACCAATGAGATATGTATATGAACTGTATATTTGTTTTGAACTAATGAATTGACGTTATGGAACAGAGCACAGTAAAGAAATGAACACACATAACTGTGTTTAAGAAACTGTATGGAGAGTTGATTATTATTACTTTACAAATTAAACTCATTCAAACATCAGACTTATACATTAAGGAGATTAGAGGGCTCCAGAGACTAGGGCATGGAGCAATGGATTCAAAACACAGGAAAAGAGATCCCATCTAAACATTAGGATGAACTTCCTGATCGTAAGAGTGTTCAACAGTGGGATATGCTGCTTCAAAGTGTGGCGAAGTCTCCTTTTTTGAAGGTTGTTTTTAAAATAAAAAAAAAAAGGCTGGATGACCATCTGTTGGGAGTCCTTTGATTGTGTGTTCCTGCATAGCAGAGGATTGGACTGGATTGCCAACTCAGTGATGCTATGACAGAATCTCTATTTTGGATTCTATGAAAAGATTTTTTCAAACACTCTCATGTGTTCATTGACTATATGACAGAGTGGCATAATAGTATCTGTATGTCATCATGTCTATTGCTATACTTGCTAATCTAGTAAAGGTGTGGCCCTCCACCATCACCCACATGTTTTTTAGCACTACGAAGGGATACTATTGCCATAGAAATATATATGTGATTGGCCAGGAAACCCATTCACACAGAGAAGTCTCTGTGGTTTCGGATGCATATACACTTATCAATGAGCAGCAATTGGCTATTAGTTGAATAGTTTGGAGATTTATAATGGGACAGTTATAGTCTAAAAGTAATCAGCAATGTGACTTATCATGACCCTTCCTCCTTCCAATATATTGCTATTGCCCTTGCAATTTTAAAAATTAATTTGTTATATTTCATGTTGCATTCTCCGTAAAACAAATAATGCAAGATTTAGACTACAATTTACTAGGAAAGTCCCCCAAATGTCCTTTTAGTGTAAAATAGGGAGAAAGAATCCTCTCAAAATGCCTCTCACAAGCATTGTGGCCATATTAAGAAAGTTAAAAGGAATGAGTGAACATTACTATCACCCAAAATAAATCAAAACACAACAAGTTAGTACATTATTTTAAAAAGAACTGTGACTATGCTGTTATAATCCAAAAACGTGATGAACTGCAGTGATGCTGACATTCATCATGCATTGCTTCAAAGCCCTGGTTTCTTGTGCAACTTAAATATTTCTTCCAGTTTGAAAGACAGAATGCTGCTATAGTTGTTGGAGAAAATAATGAGGGTGCTATTGTGCTCATATCTTGCTTGTTGGCTTTACTCGTCTATCGGATTAGCCACTGTGAGAACAGCACAAAGGATAAGAAAGGCCTTTGAACTCATGCAGGAAGGCTGTTTTTGCATTCTTATAAAATGCAATAGTTTAATTTCTCTCTTCTCAGAAGCTCACTTACAGAGGCAATTGTTCATAGGGTCTTTGTGTAACATGGTCAGCATTACATACCATGACTAAACAAATAGAGAGTCATAAGTTCTCATAGAGGCCCCCTTTCTTAGTTCAAAAGAAAAGGTTAAAAGAAGCAAGAAACCTTCCTACCTTCAGGAGATCTTCGTGAAGGTCCTCTCCATTGTTGATGCCTCTGTTCATAGACATAAACTTCTCAAAGGGGGGCTTCTCTTTGACGTTGGGATTATGCAGACTGGTATTCAACATTATGATGGAGAAAGAAAGGATATAGCAGGTGTCTGTCAGATAGAAGAGAAGGAAATACATAAGTGCCTGATTTCAAGCAAGAATTGCTAGTCACGGTGATTCCAATATTAAAGAAGAACTTGCCAAAATCCTATCAGTGAGGCCTACTAGATCCCTCAGGACTTATAGATGAAGGTGGCAGCTCTTTCCAACCTTCAACATTATTTGCAGGAAGAAAAAGGCCCAGGGCAAGGGCAACTATAGTGAACAGGAGCTCTTGTAATGTTGGACTCTAGTTTGGCAACAAAGGAGCTTCTGTTCAATTTGGATCAACTGAAAGAGGAACAGCAGTGGATTTAGCAGTGATGAATCCACCTACCATTCCTGGGCTATAGCAGACATTAGAAATGTCCTCTCATAAGATGTTGGGGCTCTAACAGCAGCCCAAAATTCATCCTTCTGAAATCAATGTCCGAGATGAAACACACCTAACCTTCAGTATTCACACTCAAACTTTTTTTGATGCAGTTCTTTCATCAAATCTGAGTAAGATGCAAACGGTGTACATGTTGAGTATCCTTATTCAGAAATCTGAAATCTGATTTTTTCAAAAATACAAAATTGTCCACCTGGGTGATTGAAATAGTGATTTATTTGCTTACTGGTAGTTCAATGAATACACATTTTCTTTCATCTACAAAATTATTTTTAAATATTATGCATAACATTACTTTCAGACTATGTGTATAAGGTGATTATGAAACAATGAATGGTCAATGTATTGTCGAAGGCTTTCATGGCATCCTGCCATAGATGCCATAGATGCAGGCAAAACGTCAGGAGAGAATGCTTCTAGAACATGGCCAACAGCCCAAAAAATCTACAACCCCCCCTAAAAATGTCATGTTTAGGTTTAGATCACAGTATATCTATTATGTATATGTAAATATTTCAAATTCTGAAAAAAAATCAAAATTGTTCTGGTCTCAAGCATTTTAGACAAGAGCTACTCAATCTGGATAAGGAAAAAGTGCACACCAAAATGTGTATATCCATAACAACAAAAATACAGTGCACAGTGCCCTAAATAAAAATTTCCCTACATCTTTTCCAGCAGGTACCTGTTGACTGGAAAACTCCAGGGTTGCATTGGCAATACCAGCTGGCAAAGGCCTCCATCATACGGTCAATCTTCTGTGCTTCTCCGGGCAACCGGAAACTCCACAAGAACTGTCTATGAAATTAAACCAAACCACATCATCAGATTCTTCTAATCCCGATGAGATTAGTTTTTCCCTTTGAATGAGAGAGCCTCCACAAGTAGGATAAAGAGAGAAGTACTGTTCCTGGAAATATTTATTCTTTAAGATACACAGCTTGTGACTAATAAGTGGCATGAATCTTTCGATTCTTGAAAAACAGAATAGAATATCATCCTTCATAATAAGAAGTGGAAATTGTGAGTCTAGTTTACACATAAATAGGATCCTACCGGGAGTTACTTTGTAAAAATTGATTTATCCCCATGTGGGGAGTAGCACAAGGGAGGCTGTACAAATGTTGTTCACAGTGGGATGTGAACATAAGATATCCAGTTGAACAAGGTGGCTTCATCCAATTTTCAAAGACTCCCTTTCCCACATTATCCCCACACCACAAGTGGTCTGAGGAAAATAGACTCCTCCAATTCACCTCTCCTTCTCACAGATGTCTCTTCATTCACCTATAGATGCAATCCATTTAAATGGAGTGGACTAGGAATGAGAGGGGATCCGTCGAGTTAGGCACAGGCATTGACCATCAGTGGAGCAAAAGACACCAAGAGACATGACATGGTAGGTGGATTCATCACTGCTAAATCCACTGCTGTTCCTCTTTCCTGAGTGCATTCAGAAACTCATGATCCCATTGAAAGGGGGCAGAAGGGACTCCTGTAAGAACATGATTACAAAATCCTTTTCTTCCAGCCTCATGATTCATACCTAATCCAGATGTCACTTTATGTGTATGCCCCCAAAACAAGTGTGGCCACATCTTTCCACTACAGGTATAAACCACAAATTATTTATGTATGGGATTATCTACTTGTATGAGTTAATGAAACATGCTCCATGTCTTTCACAGTAAAGTGGAGTCAGGGCTTATAGGCTGAAGCCATGAAAGCTTTTGATTATCAAGTTTCCTTGTTCTTACTAATAATGTCACAGTAGACATCCCAATGGTAATCAAAGGCTTTTGAACTGACATGTTCTCCAATGTCTGAATAAAGACAAATCATTTTTTTTTTTTTAAAAAAGTGCTTCTGGTGGAGATAAAAACAGCCACAACCAATTTGTTGATATGAGACAATACAGTCATTGTATTTTTGAATATCCTTGAAAATGTGGCTACTGGGGCAGTCATGATGAGAATGCTACCTGAACATAGAACCATAGAATCATTGATTTGGAAGAGACCTCATGGGCCATCCCGTCCTACCACCTTCCAAGAAGCAGGAAAATCACATTCTGCTATGATTCTCAACTTGTGGGTCCCTAGATGTTTTGGCCTTCAACTCCCAGAAGTCCTAACAGCTGGTAAACTGACTGGGATTTCTGAGAGTTGTAGGTCAAAACACCCGAGGACCCACAGGTTGAGAACCACTGTTACTATGGTTTGCAAATTGTTTGCCAATGTGTTGTGAGCAAACCAGAAACTATGTCATGTCTTTTCCATTCTTATGCTGATTTTTGCTAAATTCTGCTAGATTTCATTTGGGGGTGGGTGGGTTAAGGATTTTTTTTATGTGTTTAGGGGGAAACTACTGGATCCATGCAGCCCAAAGGCTTGATTACTGCCTCCTCTTCTTGAAGAACTCTATATGGGGATGAGTAAATGTGGCATTTAGACTGCATGCAGGCTTAGGACCTTTTGTGGATTCTCATGCTCCATCAGGGATCAAATTTGATTTTGCTTCAAAATGTCCTCTAAATGACTATGAAGTGGTGTTGCCTCCACATTTTGAGCCTCCTAGTACTCCCTGAGAATTTATTTTAAAAACCCCTTTTTCTAATATCCCAGTGTTATCTTTTAAGGAGTGGAGAATAGACCAATTCAGATCTCAGAGAAACTGTTTTTTGGGGAACAGCGATTGACCATTAAGTGTTAGGACCTACTTACCTTAGTGCTTGCACAAGATTAAGATTGGCAAATTGATGACATTCCACAAAGACCTGCAGAACCTGTAGATTCACTGGATCCCTGGTAGGTGAAATGACAAAGTCAGGTGGTGAAAAATCGAAACGATCTTTACACCTATCCTAAACTAAGAATGGAGAAATCTATCAGCTTTGGTTTCCTTCCATTTCTCATTTTTCTCATCTTAAATATGCCATGTTTTAACCTCTGAGACTGTTTCCAGTTTGGTTAATTGTGAATTACAGGATTTCAAAGCACAATAATGGAATTATGTATGGATTTTGGCTCATGTTTTTCCTAACACATAAACATTTATATCATATTCAATTTTGCGACATAATACCTTTTAACATTATTTTCATTAACATATGCATTACGGCACAGCCCTCATTATATTCATAGTTACGTATCTTGGAGAACTTTGATAAAACATGGAAAAGAGCAGATTTTGAATTCTGATTTGTGTATTAGTTGAAAGTGCAAAAGTATAAGTTGCTGTTAAATGGAGAAGTATTGCTTCACTATTTTTCTTCAAATGAAGCAAAAAGTAATTTTAGCAGTTTTCTTCTGTTGCAGAAAAAAGCCCATTCACACCATAGTCATGTAATAGCTACTATTAAATATGCAAAAAGGTCTACAAGATCTGTAAGATCCCTTTTCATTCAAAAGCCAGCCAGTTTGTTTCATCTATTCACAGTTCAGAATTTTTCACAATTCTGCCCCAGAGTGTGGTGGAGGCTCCTTCTTTGGAGGCTTTTAAACAAAGGCTGGATGGCCATCTCTTGGGAGTGCTTTATAATAAATAATAAATAATAAACATTATTTATACCCCACCACCATCTCCCCAATGAGGACTCGGGGTGGCTCACATGAGGCCAAGCCCAGACAACAAATTTCAACAAAACAAAAAAATCAAAACACCAACAGTAAACACAATGGAAATACATACAAAAAAATAAAGAACAATATGCAAATAGATATCTAAAATCACAAATGACAAGGCAGGCCGCATGTACAAATATAAAATGTTAAAAACTCAAGGTGAGATAAGTGGAGTAGCTTGTTTGCGAAAGAGAGCACATGTAAACAAGGAGGAATGGACTCCAAAAAGAGTGGGGACATTGAGGAGAGCAACAGTAAAAATTAAACGACTAATCTCTGAAGGCAAAGGTGAAAAGCCAGGTTTTAAGATCTTTTTTATAGGGGGCTTTCCTAATATCTCCAGACAAGGAGTTCCAGAGTTGGGTGCCCACCAAACAAGTCTGTGAGACTGGCAGGGGCGAAAGGAGGGCCTCCCCTGAGGAGCGAAGGGTTCGAGCTGGTTCATGGAGGAAGATCCGGTCACGAAGGTAGGCAGGTCCCGAACCATTGAATGTGATTTTCCTGCTTCTTGGCAGGGGGTTGGATTGGATGGTCCATGAAGTCTCTCCCAACTCTATGATTCTGTTACTTTTTTGTGCAAGGTTCACGTGTGATTAGTTTGTTTTTGTGCAAATTTCTGCACAGGAAATGCTGCTTTTGTGAAGCAAACGTATCACATTTTTCTGTGTAGAAATAATAGTGTGGCATTGACATTATTTTTTGCACAGGATGTATAAAAGATAAACACTGTTTTCTGCAGGAAACAACCACATACAAATTTTGCACAGAATAACTTGCATACTACAAAGATTCTCATCAGTCCGGGATTCTTCTCGACAAGGATTATCAACACTCAGAATATCATTTTCTTCCTTTTCAAATAATTTTCATATTTTTCAATTCCTACCATTAAGGTTCAAATTAAATGAATTACTCCCTCATTCCCAACCAAGTTTCCCATAGCTTGAAAACCAGGAGATGAGGTTTGTTGAATGAGATAATACAGCCTACTTACCTCTGTCCCAGATAATCTCCAATGGCTGTCTTATTGAGTCCTTCTCCTTTGTAAAGGAATTTGGCAATTTCTTCAGTATTTGAAGACAACACCTTGTGTTCAGTCAGATACTGGATGCCCTGTTTGGGAAAAGCAGTCACATCTTGAGAAATCCTGAGATAAGGTACTGCTTTCATGGAGAGGGGAAGAGTAACAGGCAGTTTGGACATGCTCATTTAAAGTTTACTACTATTGCTCTACCTTGTGCATCCACCAATTATAATGAATGTAATGCATTAAACACATGAAGATAGACAGTCTTAAAAGTACATACACTCTGTGTATGCAGAGTGGACATAGTTGAGGGTGGATCAAAAGGAAATTAGATGTGAATTTAACAAAATAAAACTGGTGGTGATGGCACAAACATCTGATGCAATTGTGATTGCTCAAGTTAGCTGAGAGCCAACAGAATATGAACAGTGGAATACTTCTAAAGATTGTTCTTTTTATAGCCATTGGCATTCCTTCTTGAGCAACCCATGTTTTCTCCCACTTTTCCACAAATTTTCCACTCATCAGAAAATTTTACTATTCAGTATTATTATTAATGCATTGTCCATAACATTTTTACAGAGAGTGCAATCAGTAGCAGCCATGCACCATAGAAGTGACATAACCACTGCAGAAAATTACAGAGAATGGAAACTATATAGTAATTGTGGATTCCATGATCCAAAAGGTACATTTTCTAAGAGCCAGGCCCTATCATTGTAAAGTATGCCATTTCCTGTGGTAAATGTTGCATCATTGAAGTTTAGCTACTTTTTAATTATGGTGCCTTAGCTTTTGATTGTAATGTAGATAGCAAGAGGGACTGAGAGAGCAATTAAGTTCAGAGTCTGGAAGAATCTTTTTAAAAGGCAGTTCAGTGTAGACATAGTACAGTTGGTATAGTGTGTGGTTGTAATCATTACATCAAACAAAGAGAGATAAGGGTACACTAGGCACAAGTTCAATTCTCTTCTGTTCAGGATAAATTCTGTGTTTGAGCTTCACTTAATGTTGTTGTTTGTGCTTTTTTTTCTTAATGAAGTCCTGTCAAACACAGCAAGGAGGGAGAGGAGAAGAGTGAAATAGCAGACTTCTCTTTGCCTTTTCATCCACCTCTTCTGGTTGTTGTTGTTGACACTAAGGAAGAGTAAGCAGCACCTCACAGGGAAATCCAATGATGTTTCTGCAGGGGCCCAAGAATCCTCATGCTCTCCAAAATTGGAAGGGAAGGTTTTCAGATCAATCATTTTATTTTCAAAAGGTCTGCTTTCTCAATATGAGTCTCGTCATATTGGCCTTCACCCAGTTCTTCAAACTAGGAAGTTAGTAGTCTTCTTCCAGTCATTTCTTAGCTTGAAGGAATGTTTATATGTGCCTATACTGAAAATGTGACTATAGGTATGTATATGTGCAGCAGTCCTCTGGGGTCCCATAACCTTGGGATAATGTGTCATCTAATTCCTGGCAATTGTCCATTCCTGTATCAACTAGTGGTACAAATTTAAGAGACAAGCAGGCAGTGTTCCTCCAGCTAATAAAAATAGCCTGTTCAGCTAATGCAAAGTAGAAGAGGAACTATACTCTTCTCATTGACAGCTGTATCCTCCACTGTAGAACAAAAAATTAACCAATACTTTCCAATCACCACAGATGGGGAAAGAGGAAGACTGGGGTCATTGAACTGTTCTGTGCTACACGTTTCTGCTCTTTTTCTATATTTAGCTGGTAGCAGCAGATCTTCGCCTGCCTACCTATCTGGCTGGCTTCCCATCCTACACCCACCAGGCTATCATTGCCATACTTGACTTTTGACCTGTACTTATTTCCTTGAGATCCGCTCCTCAGTGCAGCTGTACTTGAGCACGCAATCTTGGAATAGCTCTCATTGATTCTAGGATTATGCTTCTAGCACTGGGCAAGTGTGCCCTCAGCCCTGGAAAGAATGTCTTACTTTTAAGACATTACATTTCTAATTACATTTTTTCCATATGTATATCTATATCCTCTACTTTTCTGTGTGTGTTAGCAGTTAGTCTCCTCAGCACAACACTGATATTAGGTTGCAACCTAACAGTATTAGATTGCAAAGAGCAGTTCAGAACTGAGTACTCAACTGAGAGGACTTGTTTTATATATTTTGAATGTAGCTAGCAAAAAAAATCCCTGGAGCTACTTGCCTGTGTGTATTTGTGCATCTTCAATTTGCATGTCAGCCTATGGCAACTCCATTAATTTCAGGTTTTCTTAGGCACGGCATCCTCACAGGTGTTTTTGCCAGTTCCTTCCTCTGAAATATTGCTTAAAGGTAAAGGTTTCCCCTTAACATTAAGTCTAGGCATGTCCGACTCTTAGAGCGGTGTGTGTGTGTGTGATTATCTCCATTTCTAAGCCAAAGAGCCAGCGTTGTCCATAGACTTTTCCAAGGTCATGTGACCGGCATGATTTTATGGAGCGGCATCACCTTCCCACCGAAGCAGTACCTATTGACCTATTCACATTTGCATGTTTTGAAACTGGGGCTAACAGCGGGAGTTCACCCTGCTCCCAGATCCAAACTGCTGACTTAAATTTAGCAGCTCAGCAGTTTGAACTGCTTTTCCACTGGGGGCTCGAAATATTGCCTAAATGCCTACGGCACCAGTATTTATTAGTGAGCTTTCTTTCAAGTACTAATCAGGGCTGACCTTTCTTAGCTTTAGGAGCAGGTAGGGTGCCTTTAGGGTTTTGGTTTTAAATGCTAAAAACTTACTAGAACTCTTGCTACCTGTCTCCCAGTTGACAAAGTTTATCCATAATACAGTATTTCCAATATATTTCTTTAACTAACAAGTGGACAGTGAAGAATACTGATAGCAAGAAAATTAGTTCAATGCTGGAAGAGAGTTACCACAGACTGCAAAAAAAGACAAATAAATGAGCCCTAGAGCAAATCCAAGCTGAACTCTCCCTAGAAGGGAAAATGACTAAACTGATGTTGTCATTCTTTAAACATACAATGAGAATACTCTCTAGAAAAATTGAAAGTGTTTGGCAAGATTTCTATGTAGGAAAAGAGGAAAAGTAGGAAAAGAGGAAGATCCCATTACAGGTGGATCAACACAATCAAGGAAGTCATCATAGCTTTGAATTTGAAAGATCTGAACAGGGCTGGGGATGACCAGGGCTCATGGACGTCTTTTGTTAATAGGGTCACCATAAGTTGACGTCAACTTGACAACAAATTACAGCAGTAGCCCCTGGTGGCACAATGGGTTAAACCCTTGTGCCGGCAGAATTAAAGACCAACAAGTTGGAAATTCGAATTCGGAGAGAGTGAGGATGAGCTCCCAGTCCGCTCCAGCTCCCTATACAGGGACATGAAAGAAGCTCCCCACAAGGATGATAAAATATCAAAAAAACATCCAGGCATTCCCTGGGTAATGTCCTTGCAGACAACCTATTCTCTCTCACCAGAAGTGACTTGTAGTTTCTCAAGTTGCTCCTGACACGAAAAAAGCAGCAGCAGTAATAACAGCACATATATTCTAAAGAGGCTCCCATGTTTCCAAATTCCATGTAGTTCTGAAGAAAAGTATGAGAAGTTAAGCTATTTTACATCATTGCACATCAATGCAAGAAAACAAGAATGGGATTTTCAAATATCAACTTTGTTTCAGGATTCAAATCATTCTAAATAGATCTGAGCCTGTGCAAATTAAATCAGGGCTCTATCTGAAGAGTCACACTAGTTTCCAAACTAAACTAGGAGGTCCCTGTAGAGCTCTGTTGATTAGTAATGGATGGATCCGGCCATATACAATTTGCCTCAATTTAGATTATATTTCATTAGTGAGCTTTGTATGAATGGTCTTTTTGAAATTCTTCACCATGGTTGAGGGCAGAGAAATTGCTGGCAACTATTTGACCAAATTCATTTGGAAATGAGAAAAACTAATTATCAGAAAAGGGAAAGGGTTTCTGTAGTAATTTATTTGCAATGGGAATGAGTTTCTTTTTTCACACTTTGGGCAGAGGAGGCTGCAAATGTCAATGACAACAAAATATCCTACAGCAACTCAATGGAATTTAAGTGTTACAGCAATATCCCTTATGAGCAGCCTATGTGTCCCTACTTGTAACAAAATGGGAGAAACCATGTCTTAAATATTTTAAATGTCAGAACAGATTCTTTTTCAATTAAAGATGAGGTTAACATCTTAAAATATGATAACACATTCCCACGCATAGAATACAACATGCACAGAAAATTTACCTTAGTAGGATCCATATTAAATTTCTTCCTTCCAATGCATAGATCTTTGTCCCTCTGGATCATTTTGCTGAAAATATAAACAAGAGATCTGAATACAGAAGATAGTCCATCTTTCTTTCCTGGGTGCTCCTTGGAAGATATTTCAAATGTTCCTCATTTTAACTATGGAAAGCTTCATCTGCTTGTTCTTTCTACCACTGTTGTTGTTGTTAACCTCAATTACTTTTTTAATTAGCAAATGTGTGGATTTGGGCATTTCACCAGCAAAATAACTTCAATGACATGTTGCATTAATTGTAAAATGTAACTTTTTTATACCCTTATCACTGCTTCCCCAAAGAAACTCAACATAGGCAACTACTTATTACTTGTAAACAGAATGAGTTGGTGGCTTCCATAATAATGGGCTTAATTGCCTCTGGATTTTAGTTAAAACTTTAAAGGAGGTGGTCCTAGGATGGAACCTGTTTGGTGGATCACAGAATTCTAGCGCTGGAAGAAATCACAAGGGTCACCTAGTCCACCTTCTTGCCTTGCATGAATGCACAAAGGCACCCCTGATGGATCGCTACCCAGCCTCTAAAAACTCACAGAAACAAAGATCCCACCATATTCTAAAGTAGATGTATATTCATTCTACTGTCATAGTTCTTACCATCCTAACGTTTAGATAAAATCTTTTTTCCCTGCAATTTGAATTAGTTGTTGTTTGCCTAAGGTCACATCTATACAAGCCATTTACTACAAGGTGGTTTGGACTGGCAGTACTTTGACCCAAACCCAGGGTGACTACATTGCCCATCTCCATCCTGCTGCAGATGTTGCACTTCAGATCGTAGCCATACCCCCCTAGATCACACACACACAAGCAGTCTGTGTAAATATATTTTATTTAGAATAAGAATAGTCCAAAGGTTATAAGATGCAAGGCAAATCAAGCATATCCAAAGATAGTCCGAAGAGTTCTATAGCTGGCAAGTCAAACTGACTTAAGACCCAAGGAACAAAGATGCAAGGCAAGGCAAACCGCTCCTGCGGTCAAATGTGAACTTAGAGCCTTGAGCCTGAGTCCTTCCAAGCTAAACGAATGTAGCTTCAGGTCTGACGAAACCCTTCCCAGCCTGGTCTAATAAAGGAATCTAGCTCCTATGTGTCCACCGCACCCCCCTCTTCAAATTCCAATCTTTTTGGGTGGATCTGATGTTTGCCCTCCTGTCGAAGCTCTGCTCATTAGAGCTCCCAGGTGCGGTGCTATCAGGCTGGGAAACATCCTCCTCACCAACTCTGGAATCCTCGCTTGAGATCGAGGGAGTGAACACACTTTCTTGGGAACCAAGGCCGTCCTGGCTCTTACTGCCGAACTCTGAATCAACATCCATTTTTTCCTCCTCATCCACCTGCTCATTAACATCAGGCTCACCAGGCAACCCCTCATCCCTGGCTACCTCATCTGGTAACTCATCATACCTGGCTAACTCCAATATACCAGGCTGGAACACCATAGCAGAACTGGCATGGAGCTCGGATGGTCCAGCATACATTTCTGGATATTTTCTTTCAGAGCAGAACCAATGGGAACAACTGCCTAAATAAGGTAAACAAGGTAAATGGACAGCCCATCTCGCCTTGACTACTTAGTGAGGTGTGTTTTCAGTTTTGTTACTCTTTGTAACAGATTATTACAGACCAAATCAGAAAGTGAGGAAAATAATCAAACAGGCTGCATACTTAATTTTTTTCTAAGAAGGGCCTCCTGCTTCATGTTAGCAGCTCAAATGCTAAGCCTGTGTTATAATATAGTTTACATCAACCTGGTTCTCTAAGCAAACAATCAGCTGTGGAATACATCTGACCAAAACAAATTGAAAAAATATAGCTTACATCTATAATAAAAACCTGGAAATGGCAGCCTAGTTACATGGAGATCATTTCTTGAAATTGAATCACTAAGATCCAGCATGGATGCGTGCAACTTCACACAAACCCCTCAAAACCTCTTAGCCCCAGAAGTGTTGGCTATCAATTGGCAGGGGGAATGAACAAGATAGTGTCTAGTTGAATCATAGGTTACATGCTTCAGTATAGACTTTGACCTAGATCTCTGGATTCCATGACACCTTGATGGCACTCATGAAGAGTTGACCCAATACATTTTGTTGGAGAGGATGGGACCTCTTTCCATTTCATGTACACAAACCATTTAGGCCAGCAACTGAATCTTCTTTCAGTGCTAACAATGGGATAAGGTCTTCAGAAACTATATTTTCTCATTATCTTTTGGCTGAGGATGTGTCTGCCATGAGGAACATAGTGATCCAATTTTTATCATTATGCCACAGCTACAAAGGAAGAAAGGAGCTATATGTGGAACTTCCCTGCTTTCCTATTTCTCTTCAGAACTTGGTAAAGAGGCTTTTGATGGGATTATAATTCTCTGAATCTCACAGCCATAGTAAGCAGTGGCTCTATCAGGAGAGTATTTTGGGACCTGTAATCCAAAAGGTAACTGATCTAAACCCCTTTTTATCAATGGCTTCCTCACCTTGTTTGTGCTTGCTGGAAACAATCAATCTCTTTGAATACATCAGCAATTTCATCCTTTAGCCTCTGTAAGTGAAATAAGGAGAAAGCTTGAAGGAAGTAGGGAAAGAAGCATTAATCTCATATTGGACCCTTTCCCATCATTCAGTTCAGAAGCACTATGTGGAGGAAGAAGAAAATGGCATGCCACATGCCTTGAAAATGAATATTGTTAATATTTTTTCAGTCAATTTGAAAGGAAACCATGCTGTCACATAAATAGTGAAACAAACAAACAAATAGGTGGGTGATAGCAAAAGGGGATAGTACATAGAAAACATGAATGACAAAAATATAAGCCAAACCAGATGCAGGCATGTATTTTTTTCCATTTCACAGATGAAAAACATATATAGCAGAAGAATTAGACTTCCTTCAAGGACCTTGAGTCTTGTGGCTTTTCAGAGGTAGTCAGACTTTAATTCCCATCTTCTTTCACCACTGACTATAGTAGCTAGGGCTAGTAGGAGGAGAGGCCCATCCACCTCTAGAAGGTCACACATACTTGAAGTAGAGATGGTTGAATACAAGCCTTCTACCAAGGATCTATTCCTCACTCCAGCACATAGCCGACATGATGCAGTGTGATAACATAGCATTTCTCTATAAACAGAAAGTGGTCTGCCTCTTACCTGGATATCCTCCAGTAGCTCTTTCTTATGCTTCTTGATGGTCTCTATCTCAATCTTCTCAGCAGTACTCAAATCATATGGCTCTGAAAAAGGCATATTTTTAGAATTCTATGAAAGGATATGAGAGCCAGCATAGTGCATTGATCATTGGACTATGACTCAGGGAGCCAGGGTTTGAATCCCTGCTCTGCCATGGAGACCCACTGGGTGACTTTAGGCAAGTCATTAGGGTTGCCACATTTTGAAATAAGAATAAGGGATAGGTACCTAAAATAGAGAATTTTTCACAAAATCCCCCCACAAAAATCAATTGATGGTTTTCAAGTTTTTATGAAGTGTTCCTTATTTTTGTGAAAAATTCCCTATTTTTAGGTACCTGTCCCTTATTCATGTGGCAACCCTATAAGTCACACTTCCTCAGCCTTCAAAGAAGGCAAAGGCATTCACCTCCGGAATAAAGCTTACAAGAAAAACACACACAACCACGATAGGTTTGTCATAAGTCAGAAACACAACAACAACAAAATAAAAAGATACAGTAGTTCAAAATGGCATATTACCATGTTGTTCAACTCACCTTTCTTCTAAGGAGCTCTGATTGTCATAAAAGATCATTTCACCTTGCCATGTCCTTTACTCTTGCAACATTTTTTAAGGGAGATTATGACAACCATTCTTGTCCTATGTTGTTGTTATGTGCCTTTGAGTCTTCTGCCTCATGGTGACTCTATCAGGGTTTTCTTAGCAAGATTAGTTCAGAGGGCTTTGTT
The DNA here is from genome assembly GCA_030556195.1 of Anolis apletophallus. Lineage (NCBI taxonomy): Eukaryota > Metazoa > Chordata > Lepidosauria > Squamata > Anolidae > Anolis > Anolis apletophallus. Next base: position 102,212,255 of record JARBWK010000009.1, read on the forward strand.
CTTTCCTTTCTTTGAGCCACAGAGAGCATGATTTGCCCAGGATCATTGGAGGGTTTCTCTGACCAAGAGGAGATTCAAACCCTGGTCTCCCAGGCCAGTATCCTAGTGCCACACACAAACCACTACGCTATGTGGCTCTCTTTTCCCAAATACATTTTTCAAATATGTCCACACCATATTCTGCTTATTGGGCTTCTGGGAGTTGGCCAAACCATCTTAAAGACTAATGGTTTAGAATTACTAGATTATACTGAAAAATAGCAGTATCACAGATGAATGAATGAGAAGTTATTAGTACTATATCTAATGGCTTGACTGCACTGTTCTGTTAGAATGGAAATTACACTTAGTTCCTCCAGGTTAGAATAAATAATTTCAGCAATTTCTCCTCACTCCACAAAGCAGAAAGGTATGCTATATGAGCCGGTAGCAATGATTCCTACATAGACAACATGCTTTGGGAGACATGAAATGTATTTTCTCCACAATAGGCAATGGTTTTGGAGCAGGAATCAGTCTTTTGAACACATTGCCTCTCATGCAGAAATATTGCTCTTTTCACAGAAAACATGTCTCAAAACATGTTCTCTGTGTATGTTAATGCAAATATTTTTTTTACTGAAATACATAGGAACTCACTGATGTTTTCCTTTTCTTTCTCAAGATTTCTTAAGATTTGTGTTTTATTTTGTTGAGAAGGACATTTGTGTATTGACAGGTATTCTTTCCTATTTTTTGTGCTCACTGCCCGACAATCTAATTTTCTCCAGAATTGTCCAGGGTTTGTCCCCCTCTCTCAACAGCCACACTGATCTTTAAGCACACCTGAGTTAAATGAAACTTAGGGACGTGATGTAAATGTGGGAAAGAGATTGTGAAGGCAAAGGTTGGGGAGGGGAGGTTTACTATTAAAGCTGACCTCAATGACCTCCAGTTCAGTGAATCTATGATTGTAAACCCTGGGCTATGAACAGTGGAGTATGAATAGAAGCAGCACATCTTCTGAGATTACTGCAATGACACTGGCAAAATAGTCGAGAATTTTCCATGTTATGGAAACTTCTTTCTGTAGGTTAAATTTCCCCAACTGGTGTCATCCAAATGTATTGAGCTACAACTTCTATCTGTCCTGCCAGAATGAGCAATGACATCTGCATGATGGAAACGGCAATCAAATCCATCTGGAGGCTTCACTACAAAGGTTTGGGAAGGTTTTTTTTTCCATGTCAGGAGCGACTTGAGAAACTGTAAGTCACTTCTGGTGTGAGAGAATTGGCCGTCTGCAACGAGATTGCCCAAGAGATGCCCAGATGTTTTATCATCTTTTGGGAGGCTTCTCTCATGTCCCTGCATGAGAAGGTGGAGCTGACAAATGGGAGTTCACCCCGTTCCCCGGATTCAAACCGCCAACTTTTTGGTCAGCAGTCCTTTAGGCACAAGGGTTTAACCCATGGCACAACAAGGGGCTCCTTGGGAAGATCAATCTAGCTAAAATCTCTGAAAGAGATAGAAACGGGAGAGTATATCATCTTTGGCTAAAAGTTTAACATTTACAATGAGTAAATCTGTGAATAGATGGTATTTGACATCAGAAAGGCTTTTAAAGTTGTATAAAGACAATTGTAGGAAATGTGAGAAAAATGTGGGGACACTTTACCATATCTTGCAAAAAGGCCTGGAAAAACTGGTCTTAAATGCATTTGTTGGATGAAGAATTTGTTAAGGTCAAACTAGAGCTCTGTTTGTTAGGGTTGTTGGATGACCAACTTGATTTTAAAAAAACATGGAAGACTAATATTATATATGATTATAGCAGTGAGAATGATTTATACTCAGAGATGGCAAGACCCAATGATTCTGAAGCAAGAAGACTGGTTTATGAAGATATGTGAACTACCTGAAATGGACATGTTGATGGTGTTGGTAAAGGATTTCTCCTTGTCTAGCAAGAACTGTTCTTTGACGAAACAACCATAAGAAAGACTGGGATTTATTCATTATCCTTTTATTTATTTATTTATTTATTCTTTCGGCTTCTAGACTGCTCCCTCTAGAAGCTCGGAGCGGTTTACAATAGGTAAAAAAACAGGCGTAGAACTGACATTATAGAACAACGGTGTAAAAGCAGATAAGCAATGATTTAATCTAAAACATTACTAGCGCTAAAATAATTCTAAAAGTAAGCTAAACTACATAGAAAGCATAACGGTTACTCAACTGGAAAAGCCAGGCGAAAAAGAGCCGTCTTGCAGGCTTGGCGAAAAAGAGGACAGTTCCCTGATACCTCTGACTTCCTCAGGTAGGGCATTCCATAAGGTTGGTGCCACCACCGAGAATGCTTTTTGTCTTGTTGAGGACAGGTGGAGTTGCCGGATGGAGGGGACGTTGAGAAGATTTTGTACACCGGAGTGTAGGGATCTCTGGGGACAATATGGTGAAAGGTGGGCCCTCAAGTACACTGGCCCAAGACCATACAAGGCCTTAAAGGTTAACACCAATACCTTGAAGGAGATCCGGTGCTCGATGGACAGCCAGTGCAGTTGCCGCAATATTGGTGTAATATGGCATCTCGCCGGTGCCCCGGCGAGAAGGCGTGCCGCGGCATTCTGCACTAACTTGAGCTTCCGAATCATCCCCAAGGGTAGGCCGATGTAAAGAGCATTACAGTAATCCAGTCTTGAGATGACCATCGCCTGGATCACCGTGGCCAGGTCATTCACGGAGAGGTAGGGTGCCAGCCGCCTAGCCTGGCGCAGATGGAAAAATGCGACTTTGCAGGCCGTGGAGACCTGAGTCTCCATGGACAGCAGTGGATCCAATTGGACTCCCAAGCTCTTTACTAGCGATGACGGGCATAGAGCCTTGCCTTCCAGTGTAGGCAACTGGCACTTCCCCCCACCCGGATGGCCCAGCCACAAGATCTCCGTCTTCGAGGGATTCACCTTCAATCGGCTGGATCGTAGCCATCCAGTCACGGCTTCAAGGCATAGATGGGAACACCAAAGACGGGAAAAATTCTAGTATTGGTATTTTTATTTTGAAGAATGCTACTAATAATTGAAGGGTGGTATTAGCGATATTTTATGTATGTAGAAAGTGAAGAAGTTAAAGCCAACAGGCAGAGGATGTGAGGTTCACTGGGTAAGCACTGTTGTTGTGTGTGTTTATATATGTTTAGTGGTAGGAAGCTGGAACAGTCATGGTTAGGATGTTGTATTAGTGGTAATTGCTTTTTATAGTAAGAAAAAAGTATTTGTATGGTTTTGTTTTTGTGGGTGGGGGATGGTTCTGTGACTGTTAAATAAAAAATTAAATCCAAAAAGAAAATGAGGGATATATCCAGCTCCCATGGTTAATGATTCAGATATAAAATGTTTCAGTAAATATTCATGCATAACAACTGAAAATTCACACTCAATGCAATAATAATAAATTAATATGTTTTTATTTATACCCCACCCCTTCTCCCCAAAGGGACTCGGGGCAGCTTGCAACAAGTAATAATACAAAAATATGAGCAATACAAAAGAAACAACAATAGCAATAACCAATTATAATTTAGTGCAATTTAAAATACCATAAATATTAATAACCAACAATTTAAAAGCAATTATCATATAAAAACAATATAAGTATATATCACCAGACATTTCTGCTATCGAGCTAACCAGGGTTATAATTAACAGTCTCGCGGACATTCCAAATCCTGTCTGATGGTTTCTAATACAGTCTAGACATTATCAAAGGCTTGCTTAAATAGCCAAGTTTTTAGCCCCTTCTTAAAAGTTAACAAGGTGGGTGCTTGTCTTATTTCCTTGGGGAGAGCATTCCAGAGCTGGGAGAAGATTGGAGAAGGCCCTCTCCCTTGTCCTCACCAACCTCACTTGTGAGGGAGGTGGAATCGAGAGGAGGGTCTCCCCAGCTGATCTTTAAGCAAGGACAGGTTCATAGGGAGAGATGCAGTCACATAAATAGACAGGACCTGAGCTGTATAGCGCTTTATAGATAATTGCCTGCACTTTGAATTGGGCCCGGAAGTATATTGGCAGCCAAAAAGAAAGAGCCAAGTCTAATTTATAAGGGAAAATAGCTCTAAGGTGGCTATTTTTCTCCTCTTTTAGTAAAGTCTAAGGCTTCTGGGGGATTGTAAAACCAGTGATGGTGGGGTTGCTATTAACCAACAGTTTCACATAGATTCACGGCTGTGCTCAGTTCCTTTTTCGTATCTTAGGAAATTGGGGTGGATGATGTCAGAGATGAGAAGACCACAGAATGATTCACAATAGACCAACAATGAAGCAGAAGTAGTGTCCGGTCAGGGTGGGATATCGCTGAATCTATCAATAGACAAAGAATGCTTAGAACATTCAGCAAGTACATGGGGGCTGATGCTGTATCTGAAAATGAATATCAAAGCAGCAAGAGTCTGTTCTGTCTAATGATGCTGTAGTGGTTGCCAAAGCTAAACTGAACACAGAAAAATGGCTGGTCCTAGCATAAGGCATAATGTGGCATAAGGCACTTGCCTCAAGCAATAAATACCAAGGGTCACAGCAGTGGCAGCTGTTATTCAAAAGTCTCCATTCTTCTCCAATTGAGATTGGTGGTATTTATATCCTGCAAGCTGCTGAAAGAGCCTATACTAGCTTGCTACCTGAGGTGTATTGCATGGCACTTGCCCCACACTGCTAAGTAATAGCCAAGTCTAAAGGACTTCCCTACATGGAATCAGGAAGGGTTTCATACCATCCTTTGCTTCAGAGAGCAGAGTCCTGGGCCAGCCCCAGTTAAATTTTATATGAAGCCTAACAGATTATGCAACCCCCCACCACACACACACACACACACACACACACACACACCCTTCAATAGCATGCGCGCTGGCTCCAAAGCGGCAGGCGCGCTTGGGAGCGACTGCGCGTGCGCGGACGTTCGCGCATGTGCAGAAACATCTCCAGGCGCTATAGCGCCTGTAGGTGCTTCTGCGCATGTGCAGCCGGCGGCGCAGGGAGGCACGCGCAGAAAGGTGCACCGCAGAGGTGTGCCGCGGCCGATGGGGCCAGTTGCGGCGGCGTGGGCGTGGCAGTGGTGGCGGCATGGGCGTGGCGGCGGCGGTGTGGCTGTTGGCAGCGGGGTACGTCTTACTTTATATAAGACATACCCCGAAAGTAAGACGTAGTGGGGCTTTTGGGGATAAAAAGAAAGTAAGACACTGTCTTACATTCGGGGAAACACGGTACTACAGCCATAGATTCAACCATCCATGGCTTGAAAATACCCCCCCCCCCCCTCAACCACTCATTTCAAAAAATCCAAAAAGCAAGCCTTGATTTTGTTGTTATATGCAGGGGAAATCATTTTGCTATATAATTATATAAAATAGGACTTGGGCACCTGTGAATTTTGGTATTCATGGGGGTTCTGGGAGAAACCCCCAGTGAATGCCAAGGGTTCACTGTATTAATATGTGTGTGTACACCCACACACATCCTAATGCAGTGGTGGTGAACCTATGGCATGCATGCCAGAAGGGACATGTAATGCCCTCTCTCCTGGCACATGCAATATCACCTGCCCCCTACTTGCCATCTCACCCTCTCATTCACACACTTGCCCAATCCACTTGCTTCCTTGCCTGCTCACTTGCCTACCTACCTCCCACTCGCTCAGCTGCCTGCTACTTGCTCACCCGCTTGCCTCCCCTCCACTTGCTTGCTTGACCCCACTCACCTGTCCCCTCAGCAACAGCAAGAGTATCCCTCTGGACAGCTAAACCAGGAAATCCCAATTGGATGGCCCCCTTGAGGGTCTTCCTCCAGGGGCAAACTAAGAATGGGCAACTTGGAATTCCCTGAACAGATTCAGAAGTGGAGTGGGCAAAATGGCACTACCTAAAGGAATCCCCACCTTGTGTGACTGTGGAGCAGAACAGACAACTCTACATCTGTATGCTTGTCCACTATGCCCTGTCTCTTGTACAGTGGAATAATTGTTGAAGGCTACAGACAATGCCGTTGCTGTTGCCCATTTATGGTCAAAAGATATTTAGCTGCTTGTGCTCCTTCTATTTTTATCAGTTTTATACTAATTTATGCAATGCTTTTGATATGAAATAAATAACCTGTCCATCTGCTCGCTCATCCCCTCCTCATCCAGCAGCCTGTCGTTTGCTCACCTGCTTGCTCCCCCCCTTGCTCACTCACCCAGCCCCAGTCCTGCCTGTCACCTCCTGAGTGCCCAATCCCCCCCCCCGTTTTGGCACTCCATCTCTAATACACTTCACCCTCCAACAAGTTGGGGGGGGGGAGAATTTTTGTCTCCTCCCCCTCGGAGAAGAGATTGGTTAATTTCGCAGAATGTGCTGGAAGGGAGGAGGGGCTGGCATAGCGTGCTGCCAGCCCCTTATCCCTCATTCTGCAATAAGACATTGAAGGAGGCAGCTCAAGGAATAGGCCCCTAGTACCAAGGATCAAGGTTGGTTTGGGGCCTGCCAGGGAGCGAGGGAGCTACGTTGGTAGCAGCCAGCCCCCGACCTGGGCTGCCTCGCTCCTCTGGGCAATAGTTGCCTCTGGGTCCTGGCCATCTCTTTGAGCCCCCCGATTCCCTATGTGGGCGATTAGTTTTGGGGAAGTGGGAGTCAGGCACCCCTCTAGACCCACTTGCCAAGGGCATTGATGGCCTTGTAGGCCCAGGTCCTCTCACCCGGCTGGGCCTGTTGGCTGCTGATTGGCCGGGGGGGGGGGATGCAGGGAGACAAGGTCCTACTTGCCCCACGTGTGCAGGCTGGCGGCAGTTATTGGAACATTAATTTTAAAAAAATTAATAACAATAATAAAATTAATTGATTAATTTAAGATTAAAAGATAAAAGGAGGGGTTTTGCCGCCCTTTCCTGGCTTGGTCGGGGGCCATCAGTGCGAGACCGCATTGGGTACCGTGTTGGCGGGGGCGCCCCGGCGCAGGCTCTCCGGGCGCAGAGCTGGCGGGTACTAGGTTGCCCCCATGGCAAGGGTTGCAGGCGCTGCGGCCTGCCTGTTCGGTGTGAGCGCTGCGCCCGCGCTCACGTAGCCGCTGGTTTGGGGGGATGGCGGACTCCATCTCTAAAAGGTTTACCATCACTGGCCTAATGCATTTTGTATCCACTTTTGTTGAATATGTGCATTTTCCCCCAAAATGTCCCCTAACATGATGTATTTTATCCACTATTTTTACTAATAAGCTCATTTTATATACAAATGTTTTCTATAATGCAAAATTTGTACGTTTATGAGTATTGATATACAATTACATTTCAATTTTAACATTGGTTTAGGAAGTACAATTTAAACCAATCTGAATTAAAATGCAAATCAAATGAGATTCTTCACCATACATAGCTGGATTACATTCTCCATTATATTATTTGTATCTTATCTTTTCCATCCGGAATGAAAGGGGAAGTCTAGCCTCTATGTCCTGGAAATTCTTTCTCCGCTTTCCATTTCACATGCAAGACCACTGCTAAATTTGTGATCTTAAAAAAGGAAGTAATGAACTAGATCTGGAAGGCAAGAGAAATAGGAAGGACTAGAGAAAGAAACAAGGAACTTATTCCCACACACACACATCCCATGGCAAATGTGGACAAACTAGGCTCAAATGCTGCATGGTGTGTCTTTGCCTGGTTTTAAAAGACCTCTGCAGCAATCATGTCAGGTTTCTGCAAGCTTTGTCTGCCCTTTCTCCAGTATGACCCGAGGAGTGGAGAAAGAGATTCTCTTAAGCATATAAATTTGACACTGAGGTTTTTCTAGTATTATACTCAGTGTCATTTGTCTGCACTTTGAGATAAGTCACCCAAATCAGAAGCATGGCTCCCTATTTGACATGGCTTCTTATTTGCTCCATCATATTCCATCACTTTGAGACAGTGCAGGAAATGTTAGCTATGGGAGAGGATTTGGTTCTATTTGAATTTTTAGGAGATTTGCATGTCCTGGATAAAGATAAGTCGATTGAAAAACAATGATCTTTTGGGTATTAGTCACACTTCTCAGAAGCTTGTGATGTAGTTCTCCAATTTTTAAAGATATATACACACACATACACACACACATACAAAATTCTTACATTAGGGGAAGTACATACAAAAAATGTGTTGGGGTGAGAACTGCACAAAACATTACGGGTTGAACATCCCTTAAGCGAAATGTTTGGATTTTGGAATACTGGTATTTTCATAGATAAAGCCAAAGCTAAATGTTAATTTTATTTATGTTGTATGTGTATGTTCATGGATACCAAGGGAATCAGTAGCTACTGAAATGGATTTCTGTGTTGATGGAGGCAGGCAGGGTTTGGTACTGGGGGGGGAGACTGGGTGGAAGAGGGTTTGCCCTCCCCTACAAGATCCCTGTGTACAACAGACTGTGTGAAACTGAATGTGGAAATGGGCTGAGGCCCGATTCATGTTCTTAAAGATGTTCTTAAAAATGACAACAATTCAGATTTTCAAAGATGTGGAAATGGGAGAAATTTGTAAAGATCAAAAAAATCACAAGGCCTTTAAACTAGAAGAATGTATAGGAGGGAAACTTCAGAGATAGTCTCTTTTACAGACAAAATAAGGAACATATCAGTTCAACATACATATGCCACCATATTTCTCCAGTTCTAAGATGCTATCCTTTGTAAGATGCACACTTATTTCAACACAATCAACAGAAGAAGAAGAAAGCTTAATTTAATAAACACATAAGCATCTGTAATTCTAAGACACCGCCTAATTTTAGAGATGTTTAGGTGGGGTGGGGGAAAAGTGTGTCTTAGAATCAAATAAATACATTATCACCTAGAAGCAAATAGCACTTTTGCAGAATTAGAAGGTCGTGCTCTGATGAATAATATGAGTTGTGTGGTATAGTGGTTGGAGTGGTTAGAGTGTCAGAGCAGGAATTAGAAGACCTGGGGGTAAAATGTCTACACAACCGTAAAGTTCACCAGTCATTCTCTCTATGGCTACATATACTGTACACTGCCATATGCAGTTTTAACTGCATTGAACTGTATTATATGAGTCTACACTATGTCAGGCTAACCATCTCAATGGATCTCAACTTAAGCATTCATTTTGGGGGGTGGGGTGGGGACAAAGTTTACAGATAGAAATCTGTTAAGTTTGCTTTTAATGCAAATTTATTTCACTGCTCTCTTAGAAACATTAAGAAGATCAGAACTTCAAAACTCACATTTTTCTGCAATGGAGTCCATCCATCAAAAATGCACCCAAAATAGATGTATCAGAGGAAAACACACCACAAAAATGATATAGTTATAAAAATAAACATTCAAATGCATATTTTAGTAAGGAAATTACTTGTAAAATAATTTACAAAAAAAGTATATAAAATGTATGGGTTAAAATGTGCAGAAAAATGCATGCAGAATTTTTTTCATAATCCTAACCTGTTTTTTTAATTAAAAAAATTCTCAAAGTTTGGGTGAATTAAATGTCAGACAAGAACACTTATCTTCCATTATTCCTCATCTCACAATTGATAAAAGTTGTTGACGAGTGACATAGAATCATAGAATCATAGAGTTGGAAGAGACCTCATGGTCCATCCAGTCCAACCCCCTGCCAAGAAGCAGAAAAATTGCATTCAAAGCACCACTGACAGATGGCCATCCAGCCTCTGTTAAAAAGCTTCCACACTCCAGGACAAAGAGTCCCACTGCTGAACAGCTCTCACAGTTAGGAAGTTCTTTCTCATGCTCAGGTGGAATCTCCTTTCCTGTAGTTTGCAGCCATTGTTCCGTGTCCGATTCCCTAGGGGAGCAGAAAACAAGCATACTCCCTCCTCTCTATGACTTCCCCTCACATATTTATACATAACCATGATGTCTCCTCTCAGCCTTCTCTTCTGCAGGCTAAACATGCCTAGCTCTTTAAGCTGCTCCTCATAGGGCTTGCTTATCAGGCCCCAAGCCTCAGTTTCCCTAGTTGCCCCAGAACCACACTGCAGCCATATTGGCTTTCAGAAATCCTCTAAGTCTGTCTGCCTTTCCCAAGAGAATTTAGTACCAGGCTGGCCAGTTCAAATAGTCAAGGCCGCGGCTGCTACTCCCAGTGATAAGCAGAAACGGTGGAGACCAGAAGTTGGGTAAACTCCTTTGCACAGATGTGGGCACTAATTGGCTCACATACCTTTGCTGCTGAGATCAGCTAAACAGCAGCTGCAGCCCATCATGGGAACCATGACACTCGACGCAACCACGTCGGACAGATCAAAGGGTTAGAATACTATAACCGTTTGGTCTTGGAAAGGCTAATCATCTCGAGCCAACTATTGCATCCCTTGATCATGGATTCCTGAATGGGCCTTGCGGCCTCTCTGCTCAAGACACTACCGCCAGCTCGCGGGTTGCTTGGATCTAGCCCGATTGGGCCTCCGTTTGCCTTCTTGCTTTGTTCCTGATTGCTACAGAAAGACTTTTCCTTTTGTATCCTGTTTGATCCCTGGTTGAATATATAGTCCATATTCAATTGTGGCTACTATTGAACAGTGCTGCTACTTTACTGGTGCCACTTTTAAGGCATCTTAGTTTGACTTCTAGCCTCTTTTCTATCCCCAGTTATTCTAAATAAACCTGTTGTACCTCAGCTGAATGTGTGGTTTAGCAAGGGAGGTTTTCCAAGTGTCCTGGAGGGTGACATTGCTATATATTTAATGTGCTATATTTTAATTATGCTGTTCGGGCTCATCCTCATGTAAGCCACCACAAGTCCCTTCAGGGAGATGGAAGCGGGGTACAAAAATAAAGTTATTATTCTCCAGGCCCTAATCATTTTACTCACCCTCCTCTGGACACATTCCAGCTTAACGACATCTCCCTCCAATTAGAGTTTCCAGAATTGGACACAGTATTCTAGGTGTATTCTGACCAAGGCAGAATAGAGGGGTAGCATGATTTCCCTGGATTTAGACACTATACTATTTATGCAGGCTGAAATTTTATTGGCTTTTTTTTTTGCTGCTGCTGCTGCATGACGTTGTTGGTTCATGTTTGACTTGTTGTCCATGAGGACTCCAAGATCATTTTCACACGTATTGCTGTCAAGCCAAATGTTCCCCATTCTGTATCTTTGCATTTAATTTTTTCTGCCTAAGTGGAGTATTTTACATTTGTGCCTGTTTTGTTAGTTTTGGCCCATCTCTCTAATCTGTTAAGATCATTTTCTGGAGTATTGACTATCCTTTCCAATTTGGTGTCATCTGCAAATTTGGTGACCATGCCTTCCAACCTTTCATCTAAGAGTCATTAATAAAGATGTTGAACAGGACCAGGACAGAACCCTGTGGCACGCCACTCATCACTTCTTTCCAGGATGAAGAAAGTCCAAAGGGTAAATCAATTTCTTGGTCGAAGTTTGATACACTAAAAAATGAATATTTCATTTACATATTGCCCCAAGAGAAACATCTTAGAGATGACATTCTCCATCACTAACATGAAAATAAATATTAAAAAGCTGTTTAGGGGAGAGTAGCTTTCCATTCTTAAGATTTCCTTTGTGTTTAGTCAAAAGTGTCCTAGGACTCAGAAACTGCACACGTTAGTACTTTCAACTTCCTCCTTGGGAGATGTTGTAATTTTTTGTTCATTTGTTTTGCAAATTTTCCTGAAATAGATTGAAACTTAGAAATATCTGATTTATGGCTATCGGTATTTGTTTCTCCATGCAAAATAAGAAAACCTCAATAGTTTTTTCCTGCTGGACAAGATGACACACATTTTTGTCCATTTTTAAAATGTTTGTTTGCATGTTGAGAAGGGTTATTTTTGCCAAATAATTAATCAAATGGTTGGTATTTTCAACCCCTTCTCATGAAAGAGGACTAATCTTCAAATATTCTTTACAGTCGTAATTAAATTAAGGCATAAATTTAGTGAACAATATATGTCTCAGCCTGGTAAACTTTCTGAGAAAGTTGATTCCAAAAATAATACTCCAAAGTTGCAATACAGAGCCTGAAATCTTATACAGACAGGGCAAGCACATTTTGAACCCACTGGGATTTTCTTCTGGGTAAAAGCAGGGAGAATTGCATTAATTCAGTGGACCAGAGGTGGAGAAATGATAGAATAGGTAAGTGCCAAAGCCCACAGGGTTTGAGCATCCTTAATGTTTTGTTCAGAAGAGAGGGCATCAGTAATAAGTGTCTTCTATCATGCAACCATTAAACTGCATAATCCCTGTGCACTTTTCTTTTAATATGCAGTTCAAGAAACCCAAAGAACTACTTGAGAAACACGTACAGCTACTTCAAGAGGCTATAATCCTCATTCACTAATAAAAGTGAAATGGAAAGAAATCCAGGGAGACTTTGAGGTTTTATTTATTCCTCCTTGGAATCCATAAATTGAATTTTATAATAGCTCAAAAAAGGGATTTATTGAAAAAGATGATGAAATTGAAATGAATACAACAGTGGAGGACCATGTCCAAGTGAGATAACAGTTTAGAAACAGTTCAACAGATTGGAAGATATCCAGAAAAGGGGGAGACAACCAAGATGGAAAATGGCATGGAAACCATGCCTGAGAATTGATTGAGGGAGCTAGGTTTTATAGTCTGGAGAAGACTAAGATATTACATGATAACAGTTTTCAAATATCTAATGGGCTGTTACATGGAAAAAGGGGGTGAATATCAAACACAACATTAATAGAATCATTGAATTGGAAGAGCCACATGGGCCATCTCGTCCAATCCCCTGCCAAGAAGCAGGAAAATTACCATCAAAGCACCGCTGACAGATGGCCATCCAGTCTCTGTTTAAAAGCCTCCAAGGAAGGAGCTTCCACCACACTTTGAGGCAGAGAGTTCCACTGCTGAATAGCTTTTTCAGTCAGGAATTTCTTCCTAACATTCAAGTGGAATCTCCCTTCCTGTAATTTGAACCCATTGCTCTGAATCCTAGTCTCCAAAACAGCAGAAAACAACCCTGCTCCCACTTCCTTATGACAGCGTTTCATATTTTTACACATGGCTATCATGTCTCCTCTCAACTTTCTTTCCTGCAGACTAAACATACCAGACTCTTTAAGATACTCGTCATATCGATTCATGGTCTCAGGACCTTTGATAATTTCAAGTTGATCATTTTAGTTGTCCTCCTCTGGACAACTACCAGCTTGTCAATATCTCTTTTAAACTGTGGTGCCCAGAACTAGACACTCACCAGACACTCTGGCGATGTCTCACCAGAGCAGAATGAAGGGACACAATCGCTTCCCTTGATTGAGACATGATGCAGTCCAAAATTGCATTGACTTTTTAAGCTGCAGCATCACATTGTTGGCTCATGTTTAACTTGTTGTCCTCGAAGACTCCAAGATATTTTTCACATGGACTGTTGTTGAGCCAGGCATCACCCATCCTATATTTATTTATTTATTATTTATTTATTAATTTCAACTTAATAACCCGCCCTCCCCGAGGCTCTTTGCATTTCATTTTTATCTACCTAAGTGTCTATTCTTACATTTCAGAATAAATATTAGGAAAAACTTTGTGATGGTACGAATTATTTGAAAGTGGTGCATTCTCCTTCAATTGATATTTTTTAATAGGTTGGATGGACACCTGTCAGGAAGCTATGTATTTTTGAATAATCAAGGGGTTGGATTAGGTTTTCAGTGCTCTTTACAAGTCTTTGATTCCAGTTGCTGAATAGAAAGAAAGCTAGCATTTGACTTAGACAAATGTTTACCTACTTGTGGGCCGGAGAGATATCACAGTGGTAACAACAGCTGTGCTGGCAATCTGAAGGTTGCATGTTCGAATCCCGGGCTGGTTTGGACACCCAGCTGTGAGCCCTGTCCACTGTTTACCCAACAGTTCGAAAACAGCTCAGCTGTGATTAGATAAAACTGTTAACCACCAAGCGGGAAGGATTTTTCAAGGACTTACAATGCCTAAATAAAGTAAGATCGGCTGCCTGAAGGCGGAATGCAGAAAACAGAGGCTGTCCATCATGAGGATGAAGCAACAGCACCCCCTTTTGACGTAATGACACAATCACACCCTGTGATGCAGCCTGAAGAAAATCTTTCTAAAATTGTACTTGTCATATGTTGTATTATTATTATGTGCCTTCTAGTCACCCATTGACTTAGGGATAGCCTATGAAGTTCATGGATTTTTTTAGGGCAAGGAACAATCAATGATGATTTTGCAATTGACCTTTTTTGAAATATAGCCAACAGCACTTGGGGTCCTTTGGGAGACTCCCATGAAAATACCTTGCTTAGCTCTCACGATTAGAAAGGATCAGGTGCTTTCAGTGTATTTAGGTCTACTTTCTGCTGCCTACCGACAAATTTGGGTACTATGCCCCTTGAAATGCAAGTAGACAACCTAATATGGTAGGCTACAGTGAAGAAAACTCTATTTCCACTAGGCTGACTGACTATCTTTTCTAAACTCCTGCATCTGAAGGCTGCAATCTATCTTGCCAGGGAGTGGGCAGAGGTGACACAGTACACTACTGCCTCTCCTGCAAAACTCCAAGGACATACACCCCCTGCATCTATTGCCTGATGCAACTGCCTCATTCTTCCTTCTACTAACTATTAGTTCTGAGAATGTTATCCTATGTGAGACTTTGTAAGAGGGGAAAGGAAAAGATAAGGTGGCTTACATAGATTATTCTAAATGTGATATGAGAGTACTAGTAATTTAGTATTTCTGAGAAACACTGAAATATTTTCCTATAGAAGAATGGACAATCACAGAAGATTATTTCAGGCTAAAATATCATGGTCTGGGTCTTAACTATTCTTTTATCCACCCCATCCCTTCCAGAGGTTCCAATCCAATAAGAAAGACAACTTAGAAATGATGGGAGTTAGTGAGAGAAAGGGAGAGAGATTGATTGAGAGAGACAAACATTGGCCTGGCAACAAATGGATTCATTTCCTCATCTATACCCCACATACATTGAATGCATGAAGTTTAACAGTCTAGGTTAATATATACTACAAAACACATACTGCACACTTACACATGTTCAATAATCAGTAAAATGGACTAATATGAAATCTAAATGACAAGAAAGTCATATAATCTGAAAACAGATAAAAGCATACCTAGATTTGTTTATATAATGCTTTGTGAAACAATTACAAGGTGGAACAAAGATAGGTTTCCAAAGAGCTGGAAGTGACACCGTAATTTAGAAAAGGGGTTCTCAAACTTTTAAAGCCACAGAGCCCTTTTTGAAGGAAAGGTTTCTCATACAGCCCCAATAAACTTTTTGACACTAGGCCACATTGCATTTTCAAATTTGACAGATGGGCCAGGCAATGACAGATAGAGGTGGAATGTTTGTGTGAATTGAAAAAAACATGAACAAAAATCCTATGCACACTGCATATATCTTAATAACAATAAGAACAACAACAACAACAATAGAATCAACTCCAGGGGTCACCCAGTCCAACCTGTTTCATGCAGTAAAAGTGCAAATCAAAGTCGTCGTCCCCCCCTAACAGATTACCATCTTGTCTTTGAAATCATAACAGTGGTAGTAGTAGTAGTAGTAGTAGTAGTAGTAGTAGTAACAATTTGTTGTTTATTCATTCAGGTGCTTCCGACTCTTCGTGACCTCATGGACCAGCCTATGCCAGAGCTCCCTGATGGTGGTGGCCACCCCCAAATCCTTCAAAGTCAAGCCAGTCATTCCAAGGATACCATCCATCTTGCCCTTGATCTGCCCCCCCTCTTTTTTCCTTCCATTTCCCCCAGCATCATTGTCTTCTCCAAGCTTTCCTGTCTTCTCATTAAGCAGTGGCAAAAAGGCCTCCCTGCCACTGTTGTGGCCTGTAAGCATTATTGCTGGGGACAGGGAGAGACCATGCAGAACGTTGCAGCGGAGAAGCCCTACAGACCACAGCAGCATGCTTCCTAGGCAGGAGGGAGGGGGCTCTGAGGAGCCCCTGCAGTGCCCCTGACTGTGCTTCATGGAGCCCTAAGGGGTCCATGGAGCACAGTTTGAAAACCGCTGATTGAGAAGATTATATGTTAAGCATTGAACTATAACTATGAACTGCAGTGTTCAAATCCACAGTCAATCATGAAAATTCATTGGGTTACCTTAGGCAAGTTACATGCTCTCAGAAACCCCTGTGATAGAGACGCTTTAGGGCTGCCATAAGAACAAAAAATGACTTCAAGGCATATAAAAGCAGCAACAAAGTTAAGTGAGAAAGTAGCAATGGGGACATTGCAGGTACCATATTTGCATTTCAACCATCAGGTAACAAATCATTGGGGAAGGGTGCATATTCTCTAATATTTCATAGATAAAAACTGGGACATGTATGACTAAGCAATATCAGAATATGTTCAAGATAGGAAATGATATTAGCAAGAAAGTACAGAATATTGGAGCGATTGTAACAGTTTGCTTTTATCTGAGCCAACTGAGAAGGGCAAGATTCATCATCTTCTTTAAACTTCCTCTCTCCTCACTGAGTTAATTGAATGCAAACTACTTCCGCACTTTGAACTCAGTTTGCAGCAATTGAGGTAAGCTGAGGACAAAGGGGAGGGGGAGTAGGGGAATGAGAAGGAAACTAGGTCATTTTAAAGCAGCTGAAAAGGCAGGACAACAATTTGAGGGTATGGTGGTGATGGAATCACCCTCTTTAGCTAGAATGGGAAATGTATGGTCTTTCACCAGAGGCAATTTCAGCAGTTGCAGTGTTTTTTCCCTCATGACAAGCCATACTTACTGGAAGTCCCTCATCCTTCTTCCCTTTTCTGCATTTTCATTCAGTAGGGCACTCTTTTCCTAGTGATGGCTGACTATTTAAAAGGCCCCTCCCCTAAACAACAAGCCCCAGAATTCTGCAGGAGGTAGCCACAGGATTGGGGTGATGTGGGGTGCAGGGTGACAGATTCTTGTGCTGCCTGCCGGATTCGCCATGCCATCTGGCTAATCCCCTCACTATCGACATTTGGAACTCAATGTGATGAAATCCTTAATGATATACTGTAAGTAAATGTCTCAGATAAATTTTCACTCCACTGTTAAAGTTGCTGGATTTTCTTGGGCCACTCACTGTGTTTCACCTACTTAAGAGATTGTTGCAAAGACAAAATGAGAAAAAGAACGGCATACACCATCCAATCTTCAATGTCATTGAAGGATCAAAAAATTTGCAATTGACTGATTCAAGGATCACAGAGTTCTAACAAAAATGCATACAGTTTGTTTGTCTCATTATGATTTAGAATCTATTAAGGACTACCAACTAAAAGATCAATATTTCAATTATTAAGATCCCCAAGTCTTCACCAAACTCAGTCTTTAAGCTTGGCTGAAATGGGGGACGATTCTATAACACACATCAAAGAATGAGAGCCAATATTACATAATGGTTTAAATGTTGTACTACAACTCTAGAGAGCAAGGTTTGAAGCTTTCCCAACCTTGAAAGCTTACTGGATGATCTTGGGCAAGTTACACAAGCCTCATCACACCAGACCATGAATTCACTTTAAATCCGGTTTCTGCCTCCTAGGTTTATTTTAGTGAGGCCCAGAACCTGGCTGACTGTGTGGTTTAAAGGCCCGTCCTTAAACCACACAGTTTAAGGACGGGCCTTTAAACCACAAGCTGCAGAATTCTGCAGGAGGCAGAAACTTTATTTAAAGTGAATCCATGTTCTAGTGTAATGAGGTCCTTTAGTTTCAGAAAACCCTATGACAGAGTTGACAAAAGTTGGGAACAACTTGAAGGCACACAACAATAAATACATTTCCAAGGCTTTGGCATGCATCCATTCACCTCATTTGTTATTCGTCATATGAAAATTTATGCTAAAAGATCTACAAAATTTGAATCAAATTTGTCTTGAGCCAAGTCATGAGTAGCAACAGGGCTTCTCCACCTTCAACACTTGTGTAGAAAAAGGAACTCTAATTAGTGGAGTTTGTAGTTCGTATTATACATAAATGAATTTTTCTGGGTTTCTTTCACACTACATTTGTATCCAATGTTTTAATTGCC
The DNA here is from genome assembly GCA_030556195.1 of Anolis apletophallus. Lineage (NCBI taxonomy): Eukaryota > Metazoa > Chordata > Lepidosauria > Squamata > Anolidae > Anolis > Anolis apletophallus. Next base: position 102,230,316 of record JARBWK010000009.1, read on the forward strand.
ATGGTTGTCATATGTGAAATTTTAAGATTTGTAGTTTAAGGAAGGTGATTTAAAATTCTCATAAAAACCCCGCATTCCACAGGGTGCAGAAGTAGAAGTAGAATCTTAGTGCTATAATTGGGTAGTAGTATAAAAGGGCTCCTGGTCCACTTGTAAATTCATGGACATGTGGCCCAAAGAAAATTAATGATAATTTCATTTATCTTTGTACAAGAACTCATTTCACCTGAAAATGGTCTCTAAATAGTTCTGTCTTAAATACAACTTAAAATACAAGCAGACAATAAAGAAGACTTGGGGGAGATTGTAATACAGATCACCAAGCAAAATCTTCAAAAATAAAATGAATAAATTAATTCCACAAAGAAGGAGCTTTAAATCACTAGCCGGGATCATAATCCCAGTTGGCACATTTGTCTCCAGGATCTTCTGATGATGATGCCATATGAGATAGATCCCTTAAACAGACAGTACATATAACAGTGTATGTGTCTTTGAGTTGCCCATTGACTTATAGTCATCCCATGAATTTCATAGAGTTTTCTTAGGCTAAGAGTACTCAGAGGTGGTTTGCCATTGCATTCTGTTGAAATATTGTCGACAGTGCTTGGCATTTGTTGGTAGTCTCCCATCCAAGTATTAACCAGGTCTGGCCCTGCTTCCAAGATCTGATACCTTCAGGATATTTAGACACACATCTAAAAGACACCATAAAAAGATTTAGACTCTAGAAATTTAATACTTACTAGTTGAACAAGCATCCATCATGACACCTTCCCAAGGAGACAGTTCCAATTCCTGAATTTAGTACAGTGGCTGTGTCATTTAGTTTTTCCATCTACACTACTTCAGAGTTAAAATGATGTTTCGACGTGATAACAGCCTGAAATGAAGCAACCCAAGGACTCTCCTCTTTGGTGACTCCACCCTTTCCTCCTGGTTCCGCCTTTAGCATTCAGATTGACAGAGGAAACTATTTGCTCTCGGGACAGAAATGTTAGTTCTGCAAATGTTGATCAGAGGTTGTTTCCTGAAAAACCCACAGTGTTGCTGCTGCTACTGCTTAGACTTTTATTTACATGGCAGTGCAGTTTTCATCAAAGGGGGTCTGATGAATTGCACATGTCTGCCCAGCGAGGTTCATCCTATGGAATCAGATACTTATAGCAATCTGATTCCATAGGATGAAAAGGTCATGTTTTTATCCAATGGAATTCAAGGATTTGCAATTTAGAGAGGAGTATTTAGAATTTTCTGCCAGGAAGTCCTAGTGCCTCGTCAAACTACCAACACCAGGATTTCAATTGAAGTGGAACCAGAACACTATATTTGTGTAGTATGAAATAGTCCACTCTGCACTTTCACAGGAGGACTACAGTACTCTTAGCCATTCTTTAGTTTTGCCTAACATGGGAGATAAAGTGTCCCTATGCATTGTTTTTAATGTTGTTTTTAGGGTTACCATATTCCAAAATATTCCAGAATATGTCTGAGTCCTCAGGCGCCTTGTCCACAGCAAGCCTGTGACCAAGAACCAAATGATGGCCTCAACAAGAGTAGACAAGTCACACTGGATCATTAATGCAACTTAAGTATGTGCTGATTTCTTCAGTGGGTCTACTTTAAGAAGGGTATAACAACTAGATTTAGCAATCTTGCAGAGTGCAATGGTTTGAGCATTGGACTATGATTCTGGAGACTAGGGCTCAATTCCCTGCTTGGCCATAGAAATCCATTAGATGATGGTGGACGAGTCTCTTAGTCACAGAAACCTCCATGATACATTTACTTTAGGGTCACCATAAGTCAAAAATGACTTGAAGACACAGAATAGCAACAACCCACCTGGATTTAGATCACTACCTCATGCATAAGTCACTTCTTTTCTGCTGTGCAATAGGAAATAAAAAGAGGACCCATAGAAAACATATAGCATGGAGCAGGAAGTTGCCAAGATGATATTGCTTTGACTTCTACAGAAATACATGCAATGCAATTGTGCCAGAATTTGTGGTGGGTTGTGGTCTGTCTCTCCCATAGAGGATTCAGAGGAAAAACCACAATAGTACATCGTGCTCTTGTAGCACTTCTCCATAACTTCGTCTTTGTTCAGTGCAGGATTGGTGGATACCCCCAATGTAAACATTCTTGACTTGATTAGTATACAAACAAAGCTATAACCAGTCAATCATCTTTCAAACATAACAGATAGAGGGAAATTAGAAGTTGCCCCTAGATTGATGAGAATTTGATTTGTTTTTTTATATATGGACTTTCTAATATTTGCACGGTTCTTCATAAACATGGCAGAAAAAGCTTGAGCTTTCTTAAAAATAGGGAAAAGGATAGTCATTCCAGTCAGTGACCTTTGAATATTTGGTCCTTAAAAATTTGGCTTTCAGTATCTGTGGATTCAGCCTTGTTTGCAGGCCTGAATTAGGAGTGATAGTTCTTTTCTCTAACACTCTTCTCAACATGAATGGCTACATGGCAGGAGGGTATACAACCTGGTCCTCTCAGGTGTCTATTACATTTGGCTAATAAAAATGATTCAGAAATTATTTGGTTTCTTTTTAAATAAGAGTTTGCATTAATTCTAGAAGTTCCTCTTCAGAGGAATTGAAAGAACAAAAGGTTTAGACAACTGGATAATGAGAGAAATGAAACAAACACTCCGCCACCCTTCCTATACACATGGTAAAGTTTGGGAAGTGAATATGAGAGCGATTTCTCTCAATCTCAGTCTCTCTCACGGTGTATTCACGCTTTAGAATTACTGCAGTTTCAGCCCACTTTAACCATTATGGTTCAATGCTATGGACTCCTGGGATTTTTAGTTTGGTGAGGCATCAGCATTTTTGCAGAAAGGGGTAGAGCTTGTGTAAAACTGCAACTCTGGTGACTCCATAGCATTGGACCAAGGCAGTTAATGTGGTGTTAATACACCCTCAGTCCTTCATTCATGAAAAAAGCAGATACCAGAGCTTTTCTAGACATAATGCCTTCTGATCTACAGGCCTTTCTCATCATTCCTAATGCTGGGGTCATGGTGGATGGGATATCTAATTGTGTATCATCTTTGTTTCATTTTTAGATGAAAAGGAGCCCTAGAAGCTGGCTTCAGAAAAAGAAAACTGAACTGGCAAGGGTCTAATCCTTTCCCAGGTTTATGATGTAAATAATTTGGCTGCTAAAACCATTTCCCCAGCTACTTTTCCAGCCATGAAGGAAAAGATGCATGTGCTCCTTAATTTTTCTACAGTGAAAGAGAATATCAAGCTATATGTGGAATTTTAATTTTTGTGGGTTTTTTAAAAATCTGACAGAATGAACCAGGTTTTTTATATGCCCACTTCCAGCCTCCTACATCTACTTGTATTTCTTTTTCTTCCAAACTGACTTTCCAGGGAAAGAGGTATACGATTGCATATCACTTTTTTCTTAACCTTCAATAATGAAAGACATGAATTATGAAGCTGTACAGGGATGTTTGCAAAAATTCTTATGCCTACTGTTCCAGGTTAATGCCATCACATTAAAAGCAGAAGCTGAGGCCATTCACTGCATGAGCCATGGCACAAATAAAACATTGCCAGCCTGAGAAGAATTTACTCCTTCCCATTACCACATGCCATTGCATTTTGAGGTGCTTCTCAAACAAGGCTGGAACTTGTCAAATGAGAAGGATATAATCTTATGCCAACATTATATACCTGCGGGCACCAAATGGGTGAAGAACCTATACAGAATGCATGGGCTAGTGATGGCCTTCAATACCCCAACTGGTACTTGCCTTATCTCATTGCTGGCATATCATTGTCAACTGTTTGGGCTATATGTGCATATGCTGAATTTGAAAAAAAAATTACTTTTTGGTTTAGAACTACCAGAATCCCCAATTAGTTAGACTGTTGTGAATTCTGGAAATTGTAGTCCAAATGGAAACACACCCATGCTCTATCATTGAGAATCCTCCTCATATATCTGTACCAGGCTTCCTAAGATGAAATAATATCCTTTAGAACACACTTTGTCTTGCATGCATGCTGGTATCATATATGGTATGATCTGTAATAAATATACATTTAGTACTCACAGGGATGGCATAGGGATGAAGAAGTCTCTTTCACACAAGACAATTATATTATTTTATTTATTTACTTCCTATGTACCTTGCCTTTCTCACCCCGCAGGAGACTCAAGGCAGCTTATAACTCTGGCAAAATGCATTGCCACATAAAACATGACGATAAAATGTACCCCATCAACTAAAACAACTTGAGCAAATAACAACATATAACAATAAACAGATTAGAAAATAAGTAAATGTAATGGTTTCCCCTTCTCCATTTCTAAGCCAGCATTGTCCGTAGACACCTCCAAGGTCATGTGGCCAGCATGACTACATGGAGCACCGTTACCCTCCTGCTGGAGTGGTACCTATTGATCTACTCACATTTGCATGTTTTCAAACTACTAGGTTGGCAGAAGCTGGGGCTAAACAGCGGGAGCTCACGCCGCTCCCTGGATTCAAAACTGCAACCTTTCAGTCCGCAAGTTCAGCTGCTCAGTGGTTTAACCCACTGCGCCACTGGGGGCTCCACATTACATCATATAATTCAATTCATCCATCCATTATAAGATGCCATCAGTGTCCCAGTCTTGCCTATTGATTTTATCTTTTATACTGTATTATGCTGTGCAGCGCATTGTGTTTTTAATGTATGGATATTTTAGAGTGCTTTATGTGTTTTAATGTGTTTTATTGTGTATTACCCTGTTGTGAGCTGCCCTGAGCCTCCCGGGAGTGGCGGCCTAGAAATTCGACAAATAAATAAATAAATAAATAAATAAATAAATAAATAATCCTTGTTCATTATCCTTATTCAGACTGTATCAAATTCAATAATATCTTATTTTTCAAATGGTTATGTAAAGAGCCAGGCCTCTAGCTTTATTCTAAAAACCAGAAGAGATGGGGTTTGCCTGATGTCACTAGGGAGGAAGTTCCACAGCCGAAGGGCCACCACTAAGAAGGCCCTGTTTCTCGTTCCTACCAATCATGTTTGTGAAAGGGGTGGGACGGAAACCAGGGCTCCCCAGCAGATCTTAGAGCTCTAGTTGGCTCATAAGGAAAGATACGTTCAGACAAGTAAATTAGATCAGAACCACTTAGGGCTTTATAGGCCAAGGCCAGCACTTTGAACTGGGCTTAGTAACAGACTGGCAGCCAGTGGAGCTGACACAAGAGAGGGGTTGTATGCTCTCTGTATGCTGCTCCAGTAAGGAATCTGGTTGGCACCCATTGGACTAATTGAAGATTCCAGGCTGTCTTCAAAGGCAACCCCACATAGAGTATGTTACAGTAGTCTATATGAGATGTAACAAGAGCATGGACCATGGTGGCCAAGTCTTCTCAAGGTACAGGCACAACTGGCACACAAGTTACGGTTAGAAACTTATAGTACTCTTATGCTACTTTCATTGCCATTGCTGCATCCAGTGGTGTCCTGGGATTTGCAATTTAGTGAAACATTAGACCTCTCTGGAAGAAAACTCTAACTGCTTCATGAAACAACAAATCACAGGATTCTATATGATTGAGCGATGGCAGTTATAGCAGCATCAAGGTGTTACAATTTTGTAATGTGAAAGAGACCTCACCAATCCATTTTTCTCACATTACAGTTTTTTTAAACTTTAGATTCTTTCCATCCCTAATGTGAAATTATTCTCAAATTTTGACAAACAGAATTTTGCTCTGGCCAGATTCAATAGGTGCAGGTATTTCTAACAGGAAGAGGATGATGCCATAACTGCTTGTAACGGAGTTGTTAATAAGAAGAAAACTTGCAACAAATACGGATGATTTCCATGTCAGTGGGCCACTGAATGCACTTCAGATTTTAATCCAAATGTAAAGGAGCATTCCAAGGTACTGACACCTATCCCTATGGAGATTCATCTTTTTGAGTAGTTCTTCTAAAGCTAAAGAGACATACAGTATCTCCCAAGCCTAAGCTTCCATATATGAAGCTGTCTATTTCAGTTTCTCCACATATTTGATTTTTTAAATTTTATGTTCTTTGGTTCTCTAATATGAAGACATTTCTGTGGATTGTGAAAGTTATAAGGGTGACCCCCCCCCATCCCTGTCCCCCTGAAATGACTTTCTGCATATTCAGCTAAAATTGAATAAAATGCAATGTTGAAAGTAACCATGAATAACTTCCCTTTTCTATTTCCAGTGGGTTTGGTTTTTTTGCTGTTTTTCAGGCCATTTCTGGGGAAATAAATAGCTTGGGGGATTGGGGGATGTTTGCCAGAACGCCATACATTTGTGCATCTTCTGTAAATTGTGGGTGATCTGTAGTTTGTGGGGTCTTGAGAGATGTGGTTTACATGGAGCCCATAAGCTGCATTTTCTCCACCGCTAATTATATTGGAATATCCAAGATTCATTGATGTCCCAAGTTTCAGACCTAAACTTATATATTTTGCTGCCTGAGATAACAGCCCACCCAGATATCGTTTTACGGATTTATTTATTTATTCGTGTCAGGAGCGACTTGAGAAACTGCATGTCGCTTCTGCTGTGAGAGAATTGACTGTCTGCAAGGACGTTGCCCAGAGGATGCCCGGATGTTTTTGATGTTTTACCATCCTTGTGGGAGGCTTCTCTCATGTCCCCACATGGGGAACTGGAGCTGACAGAGGGAGCTCCTCTGTGCTCTCCCCAGATTCAAACTTCCGACCTGTTGGTCTTCAGTCCTGACGGCACGAGGGTTTAACTCATTGCACCACCAGGGACTCCTACTTTGTAGATACTAACTGCAAAGTGAATCTTACTATGGGTGATTTGGCTGATGGCATCCCCTTGTATGAACCTGCCCAGGCCCTGAGATCTTCAGGAGAGACCCTTCTCTCAGTCCTATCTCCATCTCAAACTCAGTTGTGGGAATGAGAGAGGGGGGATCTTTTCAGTGGCTGCCCGACTCTGGAACTTCCTGCTCAGAGTAGCCAAAATGACCTCCTCCCTGTTGTCCTTCTGGCAGTAGGCTAAAACCTCTCTTTATTCAAACAAACCTTTAAAGATGAAGGTTTTAAAGATTAAATCAGGGGATACTGTGGTTTTTAACGTTTAATATGCTTTAGTGGTTTGTAACTGTAATTTGTAAAATACTGTTAATATTTAATTCTGTTTTAATGTTTTCATTTTTGTATATTTAAAAGTGTATGCTCATACTTTCATGTTAAGCCACTTTGAGTCTCCTTCAGGAGAGATAAAGTGGGGTATAAATAAATATAATGAAAAACAACAACAACAACAACAACATATTATACGAAACTAAAGGCAGCAGGATGGCTTATGGGATGCTGGGCAAACTATGTGACTGTCACAACTATGTCCTTCAAAAAAGGAAAAAGATTAAGGTCTTTAGATGAAGAACCGGAGGTTGCTGGTGCAACTGCCTTCAGCATCTGCCTCCTAAGACAGTTGCCTCTTTAGGCCTCATGCTAGCCCAGCCAATTGGAGCTTGCTTTTTATAAAATGTGGTATTGAATTTACACCACTATGTCTCTGCTTTTTCATACCTCATACCACTCCCTCATCACACACTGTAACAATCTTGTTTCCTATGAGTCATGAGCCATTGTCCAACAGAGTGAAGTTATCAAGAATATCTCTTATTTCGTCAAAGTCTTCCAACGGCAAAGATGAGAAACAGGAAATGCTCAAAGCTGACACCTCTCTTTTGACCTCTTTTTCCACACAGGGTGGATAAACCTGAGCAATAGCACCTCCAGCTGGAAAGAGAATAACATTTCAAAATATTGAAATAGCTCAGCTTTGAAATTCTTTGTTTCTAAATCAGACTGTCAGCACTATCTAATGTAGATCGGTTAAGTCAATAGGAACCTGATTAGTCAGTATTTATATAAACCCGATAAATTCATTGAGGCCTCTCCTGCTGAAATGAACTGGATTAAGTCTTAAACAAACCTGTTATGCCAGTAGCAAGAAGAATAGGAATACACACACTAGAATATAACAATGCAACAATTGTTATAGAACATATTGTTAGCACCAATATTTCTGTATTCAAATCAGTGTATCTCAAACTATTTGGTATTGTGAAACAGCATTTCATTCCTCAGTGTGCTAGGAACTGGCATCATATTTGTGTCCAGTTGCTACAATTCATTCTTGCTTGTTTGCCTGCAAACCCACAAGGGACCAGCAATTGATGATTCATAGACTGGCACTAATCTATTTTGAGATGCATTGCTGTAAATGATATTATTTATTCAAAGGACAGAAGAAGCAACAGGCTTGGATGAACCCCGAGATTTGCATACCTTTGGGTGTGATGTTCTAGGCAAAAACTAGTCTGAGTGAGGAGTTAATGGAGGACTACGCTCACTTGGGACCCTTCCACACAGCCCTATGTTCCAGAATATCAAGGCAGAAAATCCCACATTATCTAAGTGAGGACTCAGATAACCCAGTTCAAAGCAGACATTATGGGATTTTCTGCCTTGATATTCTGGGATATAGGACTGTGTAGAAGGGCCCTCAATGGCCATAAAATACCAAAAGACTGAAAACTATGGTTGTGATAGAGGAAAAATAATGAATATTACTATATTTGAAAAAGGCATTGCTGGAGGGCTTGAATCATGAACATCATTTCCTTTTTGTATGTATATCTTTTTGTACACTACCTTCAGTATGAAAGAAATTCAGGTGCACTAGAAACTGGATGTGCTGCAGAAGTTCACAGTTTCTTTCATACTCAAACTAGTGTACAAAAAGATCAATCACTGTTGAAAATAATGGACAGTACAAATGAAAGGAAGGAAGTTCCCATTTTTGTCCAAGAGCACAAACTACAAAAATGGGTCACAAGTTTGCATAACATGCACATATATATCATATATACTCATGAATAAGTCTAGAAATTTTAATTAAAAATCAACTGAAAAAACTGAGTTGATTTATCCATAGGTTGATGTAAATTATGTACCTTAACTCATATCAGAAAAGGAACCAACCCCTTCTCTCAGCAGAGAGGCAAAAAAACAATAGCTTAGTTCAGGGGTTGGGAACCTTTTTGACTCAGAGAGCCATGAAAGCAAAAATATTTGGAAATTTATATATATAAATTCAACTACATGTGAGTATATACATACATACATACTATGAGAAAAGGATTCCCTCGGCAGAATGACGGGGCACTTCAGATGTGGCTCTGCAAAAGGAATGCTCAGGACTCTGGGAAGGAAAAGAAGATGGAAGGGGGAAAGAAAGAAATAAACACAGAGGAAATAAAGGAGGAAGGGGAGAGGAAGAAAGAAAAGAAGAATGAACTATGGAAAATGAAGAAAAAGCAGAAGAGAGACAAGGAGGGGAGTAGAAGGAAGGAAATGGGAAGGGACAAAAGGAAAGGGTGGGAAAAAGAAAGGAAAGTGAGGAAAAAATAAAATAATGAAGGGAAAAGAAGAAAAGAAAGGGAGAGAGGGAAGTGAAAAGAAAGTAAGGAGAAGGAAAGGAAGACTTGGGGGAAAAGAATAGAAGAGGAAGGAAGAGGGAGGGAGAATAGAGGAAAGAAGGAAGGGGAGAGAGGGAGGGAAAGGAGAGAAGAAGGAAAGGGGAGAAAAAGGAAGGAAGGAAGAGGGAGAACGGAGGAAAGAAGGAAGGGGAGACAGAGGGGAAAGGAAAGAGAGAAGAAAAAAATGGAAGAGGAAGGAAGGAACAAAGAGGGAGGGAGGAAATAAGGTAGGGAGAGAGGGAGGAAAAAGAATGAAAGAAAAAGAGAGGGAAAAAGAAAGGAAGAGAAAGGAAGGAAGGGGGAGGAGGGCGCGGGGCCAAGACGGACCTTGGTGTCGGCGAGGCAATCCCTCTAGAAGGCGTCAGAAAGGCAGTGGCTCTTCAGTTGCCTGACGATGAGGGTGATGAGCTGGGGATCCCCCGGGGTCAGCGAGGCCGACTCCATGGTGCCAGGGCCAGGCCCACCTCCGCCGCCTCCCCCAAGACCCGTGGCGGAGAACAAAGAGGAAGACGAGAACGAGGCGCCGCCGCTGGGCTCCACCATCCTTGGCTAAGAGGGCGCAGGGCCCTGAGAACAGCGGGGAATGAGGAAGAGACAGCAATGGTGGCGGGGAAGCAGCAGTTGCAGCGCATTTGCGTCATTCCTCCTCGCTGCATGCTGGGAAGCCAAGGCTCGAGCTGCTCTGGTGAGCCAGATGCAATCATTAAAAGAGCCACATCTGGCTCCCGAGGCATAGGTTCCCTACCCCTGGCTTAGTTCATTCCTGGAGAACCTAAAAGAAGAACTGACTCACTCTAAGCTCTCTACCTTGGAACTGCTTCTGGAATTTTTGAATGGTTGTAAGCCCACAACGATTTATACAGGAGGTTAACTTATACATGAGTATTTACAGTATATTAATTGATTTGGGGAGTGTACAGTTTAAATAGAAATACATCTCAACTACAGTGAAGAGGAAACAGAGACCAGCTACACTGCAAAATCAATAACTGCCATGGCCCCATCCTATGGATACATGGGATTTGGAAGAGAAGGTTAAATATCTCACAAAACCAAAATTTCAACCTGCTATCCAGGAACTTCAAGTCTTCTTCCAGTAGAATTTTGTATGGAAGCTAAATTTGGACTGAGAGGGTCTTCAAATAGTGGAGGACTCTTCTTTCTAAAGAAGAGTAGGTGGCCATCCAGGGCAGAAATGGTGCATGATGGCAGCAAAGTGAATGCATTGATCTAACTACAGTGATCCAGTTGCTTTCTTTTGTATCATTATTTACTAATTATTGTTTAGTGTGTCAGACAAGGAAATTATAAAGGGTGCCTCTGTGTAGATGTGATGAGTGAGATGACAAAGAAAATTGCTGTGATAGTTGTAATGGTGATTACAGGGTTAAATTTTTATGGAACATGTTAATTGATGGATGCATATAAACTGGGTATGACAGTAGGATATGTGGATGATTCCATGACTCATTTGTAACATCTTTCTTTTGCTTCCTTGTATGCTGGTTTTTCTGATTTCCTAATGATAATTGTATCTCATTTGCTATGTTTGCTATTTGAAATGTTACAGTGCAGAGTTAAGGTCATTAGAGGCTATTGAACAGCTGGTCTGATCAGGGCTGGCCTTAACACTGGACTGAGGAAACCAACATAGGCTGTGGTGAAAAGGTACTAAATAACAGATGCAGACAAAATGTCAGGAGAGAATGCTTCTAGAACATGGCCGTACAGCCCGAAAAACTTACAACAACCCAGTGATTCTGGCTATGAAAGCCTTCAACAATAGAATTGTGCATGCCACACAATCTGGTCTGTGCACTCTTAAGGTATTTTATTTATCGTACCAGAAGGCTTCAGAGCAGCTTTTAAACTGATTCCTAGGGGAAAGTCGACAGGAGCTGGGCAGCTTCCGGTTCGAGAGGGTGAAACGCCAAGTATGGAGGATGAAATTTACACACAAATGGCCGAGTCAACAGAAAAGATAGAAAGTAGTCAAGAGGTAGGACATGGTAGGCCTTCTACAAATTCTCACAAACAGCCAAAGTTGAAAGGGCAACAGAGCAATAAATATAAATGTCTGTACGCAAACGCTAGAAGCCTTCGAACAAAAATAGGAGAGTTGGAATGTTTGGCAAAAGAAAAATATTGATATTATTGGCATAACAGAAACCTGGTGGACAGAGGAAAACAATTGGGACAAAAAAATTCCAGGTTATAAACTGTACAGGAAAGACAGGAGAGGGAAAACGGTGGCGGTGTGGCCTTGTACATAAATGAAGAGCTAGAATCTCATGAATTAGAACTTCAAGAAAATTCAAACTCACCTACAGAAACATTGTGGGTAAAAATCCCAGGACAAAAAAACGAATCTAGCATTAGGGATCTGCTATCGCCCTCCCAACCAAACTCCAGAGGCAGACTGCTATCTGGAAAATGAAATTAAACAGGCCTCAAAAAGCAATAAATTAGTCATAATGGAGGACTTCAACTATCCCCGAATAGATTGGCTAAATTCTTGTTCTACGCATGAAAGAGAGACAAGGTTCCTCGACATGCTAGCTGATTATTCCCTTGAACAGATGGTCATGGAACCAACCAGGGGGAAAGGGGATCCTGGACTTGGTGCTAACTAATGAACAAGATCTCGTTCAAGATGTCCTTGTAACTGAGCCCATAGGTACCAGTGACCACAACACAATAACCTTCAACTTAAGTTTGGATAGCAAACTGTCAGTGAAAACTAACACAGAGACCTTAAATTTTCACAAAGGGAATTTCACCAAAATGAGAAAAATAGTAAAGAACAAACTAAAAGGAACAGTAAAAAAAATCAAATCCCTCCAAAATGCTTGGAAACTGTTTAAAAATACTTTAAAACAAGCCGAACTAAAATGCATTCCTAAAATAAGAAAGAGGCCGGGAAAGTCCAAGAGGACATCGGCATGGCTTACAAATGAAGTAAAAGATGTGATTGGAAAGAAGAAAAACTCATTTAAGAAATGGAAGGCTCTTCCTACTGAGGAGAACAGAAAGGAACACAAGCTCTGGCAAACTAAATGCAAATGCAAAGGAAAGCCAAGAGAGATTTTGAGGCACATATAGCTAAGAATATTTAAAAAAAATAGCAAAAACTTCTTTAAGTACATCAGAAGTAGAAACCCAACTAGAAAAGCAGTTGGGCCACTTGACGAAAATGGTAAGAAAGGGACAATAAGTGAAGACAAGGAGATTGCCGAGCGGCTAAACGACTTCTTTGCCTCCGTTTTCACACAGGAGGACAGACAACATATGCCTGCAGCTGAGTCAGTTTTTTCAGGGAGGGAATTAAATGAATTAAACCAGATAGAGATAAACAAGGAAGATGTTTACTAAACTAAATGTCAACAAATCACCAGGGCCAGATGGCATCCACCCCAGAGTTCTTAAGGAACTCAAGTGTGAAATTGCTGAAATTCTAGCCAAAATATATAACCTTTCTCTAAGATCAGGCACTGTACCCGAGGACTGGAGGGAGGCAAATGTAACTCCGATCTTCAAGAAAGGATCCAGGGGTGATCCAGGAAATTATAGGCCAGTTAGTCTAACCTCAGTTCCAGGCAAAGTGATGGAAACCATTATTAAAGAAAAATTACTAAGCACATAGAAGAACAGGCATTGCTGAAGGAAAATCAACATGGTTTCTGCAAAGGCAAATCATGTCTTACTAACTTGTTAGAATTCTTTGAGGGTGTAAATAAACACATAGATAAAGGGGACCCAGTCGATATTGTTTACCTTGACTTTCAAAAGGCTTTTGACAAAGTCCCTCACCAAAGGCTCCTAAATAAGCTCTTCAGCCATGGAATCAGAGGACAGGTCTTGTCCTGGATTGGAACCTGGCTAAACTGTAGGAAACAAAGGGTGGTAATAAACGGGCATTTCTCTGGGTGGAAAGAGGTGAGAAGTGGCGTACCCCAAGGTTCAGTTTTGGGTCCGTTACTTTTTAATTTATTCATTAATGATCTGGATGTAGGAGTAAATTCTGAGGTAGCAAAGTTTGCGGACGACACTAAATTGTTCAGGGTAGTTAAAAATGAAACTGATTGTAAAGAGCTCCAGAAAGATCTCTCGAAATTGAGTGAATGGGCAACAAAGTGGCAAATGCATTTTAACCTAAACAAGTGTAAAGTCATGCACATCAGGGCAAAGAACCCCAACTACACCTACCAATTGATGGGGTCAAAGCTTTCGAGACAAACCAGGAAAGGGATCTCGGGGTTTTGGTGGACAGCTCAATGAAGATGTCAACCCAGTGCGCAGCAGCAGTAAAAAAGCAAATTCTATGCTTGGCATGATCAGGAAGGGAATCGAAAATAGGTCGTCAAATGTTGTATTACCTCTCTACAAATCGATGGTAAGGCCACATTTGGAGTACTGTGTACAATTCTGGTCACCGCACCTCAAGAAGGATATAACGGAACTGGAAAAGGTACAGAAAAGGGCAACAAGAATGATCCAAGGGATGGAGCAGCTCCCTTATGAAATCAGGTTGCAACGCCTTGGTCTTTTCAGCCTTGAAAGATGGCGTTTAAGAGGTGACTTGATCGAAGTGTATAAAATCATGCATGGGATAGAAAAGGTGAATAGAGAAAAATATTTTCTCTGTCACACAACACTAGAACTAGGGCACTCCTAAAGCTCCAAGGTAGGAAAGTTAGGACTAATAAAGGAAATATTTCTTCACCCAGAGGGTCATTGGGTTATGGAACTCACTTCCAGAGGAGGTTGTGACAGCGGTCAGCCTGGACAGCTTCAAGGCAGGATTAGACAGATTCATGGATACCAAGGGAATCAGTAGCTACTGAAATGGACATCCAAGTGCCACCTCTGTGTTGATGGAGGCAGGCAGGATTTCCCCGGGTACTGGTTGTGGGGGGTCGGGAGCAGGTGAGGGTTTTGCCCTCCTTTCTGCTAGAGATCCCTGTGTACAACTAGTGGGCCACTGTGTGACACAGAATGCTGGACTAGATGGGCTGAGGCCCGATTCAGCATGGCTCTTCTTATGTTCTTATGTTCTTAGAAGCAAACCAAAACTGAAACTGATTTTTTTCATCTCTCTTTCTCTTTCTTTTTTCAAGTCTTCTTTATTTTCATTTTTAATCTTCACTGTAAAAAAAACTTATATATATATATATATATAAAGCAAACCAAGGGTACAGTTTTAATGCATTTAAAAACACAAAGTTTTGTTTTAAAACTTGGCATTATGCTAAATATCCTTTGGCCAGTAGCTGGTCACTTGGAGTGCCTCTGGTATTTGCTATAAGAAGGTCCTCCATTGTGCAAGTGGCAGGGCTGCATTGTAACAGGTGCTTTATGGGTTGCTCTTCTGCACACTTGCATCTCTTGGTGCCACAACATAGTCTGTTTAGTACCTTCCAAGGCGCCCAGTCTCCTGTGTGCCTGGGGAGAGTCTCTCATTTGGTATCAGCCATGGTTTGAGGTTCTGGGTTTTAGCCTGCCACTTTTGAACTCTCACTTGCTGAGGTGTTCCTGCAAGTATCTATTTAGATCTTAGAAAACTATTTCTTGATTTAAGTTGTTGGTGTCCTGGCTGATATCCTCTACAGGGGGTGGACCGGAGATGTCACTGCCTTGGTCCTTTCATTGCTGGCTGCTATTTCCCAGCAGATGTCAGGTGGTGCAATACCAGCTAAGCAGCATAATTTCTCCAGTGGTGTAGGGCATAGACATCCTGTGGTAATGCAGCATGTCTCATTAAGAGCCACATCCACCATTTCTGCGTGGTGAGATGTGTACTCGACAGCAGAGTAGCAAAGTGCAAGGGCAGATGTCTTCACTGTATCTGGTTGTGATCCCCAGATTGTGCCAGTTAGCTTTCGTATTATATTATTTCTAGCACCCACTTTTTGCTTGATATTCAAGCAGTACTTCTTGTAGGTCAGAGCATGGTCCAGGGTAGCTCCCAAGTATTTGGATGTGCTGTAATGCTCCAGCGGGATTCCTTCTAAGCTAAGTTGCTGTTTTCAATATGAATGATTTTCCCTTCACCAAAGTAGAAATAAGATTTAGCTGCCAGTCCTTTCACCTTTTGCAAATAGAATAGGAGGACATCACCAGGTCTTCCTTTGCAGGCACAACATATCTTAGGCTGATATTAATTAATACAAATAAAGTGTATTCCTCGAGTAAAGCAGGGATGAACAGCACATAGCCTGCAGTTACAATGCTAGCATTTTCTCTTCTCCCTCCTTTAAATGTCCACCATCAAAACATCTGTTGCCCATGCTGTCCAAATTCCAACAATTTTACTGGGAAACATGGGGCATGAAGAGCACAAGGCTAGTTTCATAAGTTTGCTCTACTTGTTTCTAAGTAAACCTATTTCGAAATTATCCATACAAAGATAGCAATAGGAAAGGATTTCCCCCTTGTGATAACTGGTCCCATCTTAGTTCTGGTCATGGCAACTACACAGTGAAGCACACTTCTGGGGGGAAAAGAAACCCAGATGTAATGCTGTCAATGATTGTGTTTTGGACAGTGGAAGACAAAGCAATAACAAAAATGGCAGCAATGGCAAATCTGTTGGCAGCAATAGAAGGATGAACCCCTCAATGTGTTCCTTGCACATCCATCAGTGTATCCCACCTATTCACAGGAAGATGGGCACAGTTGGGTTTCATGGAAATATGAGACAATGTTGTGGAAGATTTGTCTTTTTAAAAAGTGTGATTTTTATATCTTAAAAAGAAATTGATTTCTTTTGACAAGATAAGAGTCTGTTTCTTCACGAAGGCTCGAGACAGCTATAATGGCAAACCACTCCCACCTAGCCATCTTCTTCTCAACTGAAAGAGAAAGAGGGAAAATATCTCTTTTTGGGGTTTGCTATTTCTCCCACTTTCCTTCTGCTCCTCTGGATGGTTCTCCTTCCTGTGTAGAAACTGCATTGCAACCTCTTTTTAGTGTCCAAAGACTAAGCCACACAGTGTGATGAAAAAGGAAGTGCTTAGCTATCTTCAGCATGCAAAGAGAGAAATATATTTGAAGCTGCACACCCTTCCCCCAGCACACAGTCAGGGCTGCCTTGGGGACTAGTGGGCGGGTTGAGAAACATTCTCTCTTCCCTTTCCTCCCTAACCCACAACCTGCTGTTCAATTCAGCTTTGGTTTTGATATAACTGTAGAACACTTCCTGCCGGCAGCGTTGGTGAGCTGTTACCTTTATTCGAGAGACCTGCTGAACTCCACAGTACTGCCAGGCCACAGATATGCAAGCCATCAAGTGTGTGGTGGTCGGAGATGGGTATGTAAGATGCCTTTGAGGCACAGGGGAGAGTGGGGGAAGGGGTGAGCTTTGGATGAACTTCTTGCTTCCTCTGATGCCTTATCAGCTGGTTTTGCATGCCCTTTCTTACTCTATGTCCATATCTTTTTAGAGTGACTATGCATGTATGAGGGAGAAGAGTGATCCAAGACATCAAGGGCAGAAAAATAACATTTAACATAATGAAGCACAAAAAGATAGTTTCACTTAAATGCTAGTCTAGAATTTCTGTGTGGCATTTTCCAGCAGAACTATCCTTGATGGCAGAATCAAGGCCAGAATACAGTTATCTCTTGCTAAGTGCTCTATGACCACTTTATGCAGTTTGGTTCAGATGGACGTTTCATACACTGCTTTGTTAAATGCCGGTGACCTTCAAAAGTATGAAACAAAATGTTGAATCTGTTGGAATAAAAGCTAGCACAGAAAAATATGGTGTTTGTGACCTTGCGTCGGGGCTGGTCTTTCTCTGCATGATGATGGTGAAGAACATATGTGACTATTCATTTTGCATGGGATGCTGTGAATACATTTGTCTTTCTGGAAGCATTTGCCATAAGCCATAAATGCACAAGCCTGCTGTGACCTGTAGAGATGGAAATCCTGATGTCAGTGTGCATAGGCTAGAGGCCAGGAGTTGACACTCAAGAGATAGGTGTAGCCCTAAGAGGAATACCCTGCTCCTGACCAACAGTTTCCAGTCCAGAAACAACACCGGGTTGTGGCATGGAAGTGGTAGGTCTGGGATTTGTCAACAGACTGCTTTTTATGTATAGTGAGACCTTGGGCTCCCCCTTTCCTAGAGTTCTCCCCTCCATTCACCCATTACTTCTTGACTGGTGGGGGTTAGGGTTAGTACAATGCTGCCATGTTTGGTTGAAAGAAATAAGCAACACTTGAGAGTGTTCTCTTTTCTTTACGTATGAATCACAAAATCTCCCAATCTGCCTCTGGGCAAAAAGTAGTGGAGAGGGATATTTCAAGTGGATACCAACACTTTGAGAACATGACCAATTTGCAACAGGCCAAAGGCTTAGCCCTATCCTATCCCCAATGTCACCTTGTAATAATCATTGGCTATCCTGACGACAGCCATTGACCAAAGCAGCTGTTGGCTGTGCTGAGTTTTGGATTTGGGGAGTCATTGCCCTATGGAACATAACATCCTTTTACTGGGATAGCTTGTCGTGGGTGGAGGACATTTGTAAGACTATTCATCTCCTTCCTGACAATATTATTTGGCTGTGACTCAAAACCATGCCCTTTTCCATAAGCTGAAGTCAGCTCAATAAGAGCTTGCAGCTTGCCTGTGAATATCACTAGCTTGCAACTCAGAAGCCCCTTTGCACAGTTAAAGCAATACAATTCCACAAACTGCCATGGTTCCATCTCATGGAATCTAGGGATTTGCAATTTAGCCAGTGAACTCTAGTGCTTCACGAAACGACAAACCCCCAAATTCTATAAGATGCAGTTGTCATACTTAAAGTGGAGTCATAGTGCTATAACAGTGTGGTGTGGAAGGCCCTTGGTCTGTAGTACACCTAAATCAGTATAAGACCTGCTTTCTGCCCTTTGGGTGGATCTTAAGTTTGAAACTGCTTGGAGCCTTATGCTTAGAAGGAAGAGTGAGGCAGGGTAGAAAGGGAGAAATTCAAAGAGAGCATTCAAGCATTGAGAAGTTGAAGCCTATTTCTATCTTTGGAGTTTTTGTAATGATGTCACCCAATTAGACAAGAACTAAAATAAGCAACATTTGCACCTTCCACACCTAAACAGTTGCTTCCTCTTAAAAATCTCCTTAAAAGAGGAAGTCTACATGAACACAGATGTCTTAAAAGAGAAAAAGGGAGAACAAGAACTATCCTCTTAAGCAGGTGGAACTGAAGGTTAGAGTTTCAGCCAATTACAGTATCATGAAATCCAGATGAAGAGAAAGATTTCAGCCTTGGACTCCAAAGAGCAACTGCCAGTTAAAATAAATAGTTTTGGATTGGACAGACTAATGTCTGACTCTGTATGCTGCAGCTGTGCAAGTCATACAGAGCCACCAATATTTGGATAGCACAGAAAATATTATTTTTGAGGGATAAAACTCTGCAAGTCCCCCGGCCAAGCTGATTGGGGGTGTTTGTGAAAGCCACAGTGAAAACAAAACAAAAAGCTATTTTACTGTTGTATTGTTTTATGTATTGATGATGTTAACAAGGTTTTCCTGTGATATTGATGTATCTGTATTTATTGCAGCATATGTATTATTACATTATAAGTGCTTTATAAGCCGCCTTGAGTCCCTTTGGGGAGATGGTGGCAGGGTAGAAATAAAATGGTGGTGTTGTTCTTGTTCTTGTTCTTGTTGTTCTTGTTTTTATAACTCTAGGTTGGAATGTAGGATAAGAGGAACATAGGCTTTCTATAAAAAACCCTTTCAGTCATTTACCAGCAAATGCCCATGAATAAATATTTACATTTCAGCCCAATCCAAAACATTTTTATCTATATGTGCTCTTAACCTGTGCCCTTCAATTAGTTTTGCAATGCATAACATGGATTTCTCAAAGAACCTTCTCCAACTTGATAGCCCCCAGTTAATTGTTGTTCTACATATTCCATCATTCCTGATCATTGGCCCTGCTAGCTACTTCAAAACATAATATATTTTCTAATCTAGAGTTCCCAATGAACAGGCGAAACTTTTCACAGTATGAAGATCATCATGTTCACTTCAGTGGTGCTGGTGGCTTCAGCTTCCATGGGTACATCTATAATGTAGAGTTAATGTGGTTTGGTAGCCTTTAGCTGATATGCCTCAATGTCATGGAATCATGGGAGCTGTAGTTTGGTGAGTCACAGGCACTCTTTGGCAGAGAAGACTAAAAACCTTGTAAAACTACAGCTTCCATGATTCCATAGTATCGAGTAGTGTCTAATTGTATTTAATCTACAATGGTGATGCACCTTATGTCACTGTATCCCCCCTCCTGCAATGTCATGCTTGTTTTGCTTTTAACATTTTAAAAATGTGTGCATGTTGCCATGCGCCTTCTTTTTTCAGTCAAATGTCTCTAATTCTGAAATGCACAACTGATTGGGTCCATACTCAGTTTTAAGAGGTTTCGATCTGAGAAACTTTTTTGGAAAACAAAAACTCTCATTGGAGTCATTGTTGTATGCATCCCTAATAATACATGAAGTGCAATATTATTAGTATTAGCACCCACACTCAAGCAAATCGCAGCCCAAAGGTTCTCTTAACTGCTCCAATTTTGTAGCAGGCTGCCAATGTTTGTATTTGTCAGCACCTTTCAGGTTGGTAATGCTTAATGAGTGTTTCAAATCTGCCCTGCTCTCTTGGCTTTTAAATTGCCTTTTACTTAACCTTTCAAAATAATTGAAATAATTTAGAATCTTTTCACGGTTGTCAATGTTATCTGGTTCAAAAGTGAGTGATTATTTGTAATAGAAAAGCGTTCAGTCATACTGTGAACAGCTAAATCCATAATATGATTGATAGGGTGAATCAATAACTGAACATGACTTTCTTCCATGTTTGGTTTTCTACCTTTGGTTCATGGGAAATTACTCATTTCATTCTCTCCATGACTCTGTTTTATTTTTTGTTTTCTGTGTTCAGTGGACAACATCTTCTTAGCAAGAATTGCAATAACATTCCCCATGTGCATTTTCCTTTTATTTCAGAGCTGTGGGTAAAACCTGCCTCCTGATCAGCTATACCACAAATGCCTTCCCTGGAGAATATATCCCAACTGTGTAAGTATATTGGAGTGGAGAAACCTTGAAGAATCTGGGCTTTAGAACAATACGCTAATCTGGAAGACAGATACCCCTTCCTGATCATGTATACTAGGCTTGTTTGATCAAGGGAAAAATGGTTCAAAACTCATTTTGGATGTAGGGGGCGCTGGTGATTCGATTCCAAATAGATTTACAAAATTTTCTGAAAAAAGTCAAAATTTTCTGAAATTTCCGGATTGCTTCGTTAATTGTGGGCGCGATTGCACAATGTACGAAAACCTGCAAATGGGACAGGCAAAACTTAGGGGATTCCCTTTCCCTCAGTTTTAGACTGCTACTGCCAAAACTTGTGACAGTGGTAGAAAAGATTCTCCTCTGCCAGCATACTAACTTTCAACGTGTATAAAAGATCCCTGGGGTCTTGACAATTTTAAAAAGTAATTTCAGTAGTTTAATAAAAATATTACAAGAAAAAGAAATGTGCTATCTCCAGAATTCTCTTGGAAAATTTAAATCGATCTCTGTTTTGCATATTTTGCACACCTCTCTGAATATGAGAAAAAGGAATTTATCCCATAATATTAAATTAATTTACTATATTTGCTTGTTTCCAAGATAAGGGGAGGCCAGGCCACTGTTCAACATTGCCCCATCTTCCCAGATCAGAAGGGAGGAATCCCCAGAGGACCGAATCCTTGACTGCCCTGTGGACAACAGCGTCCCACCCCGGCCCTCCAAGTTATTTCCAAAATGACAACATGCAACCCCAGACAGAAAGGAGGGCTGTGCAAACTGTTATGGGTTTGTTCCCCAATTAGAAGATTATATTAGGAGATTTCTAGTTTCCAAAAGGACAACGTGTAGCCCCAGACATACAAAGGGGCCTCCAAACTTTTATGTGTTCCACCCAAGCTCCCTTCCAGTTCGCGTCCCCAGCTTGCAATGAGACCATGAGGCATGCACAGCCCTTTTTAAAGGGCAGTGGCTGCCCAGCTGAAACCCCTCCTTACATGGTTTCCCCTCATTGGCTGGAGACAAGCATCCCAGCATGCAAGCAGCTGCTTGCCTCCAAACACTGGGTCTTTTCTGAATCACTTCCTGAGTTAGAACAAAGATGGTGACAGTGGCTTCGAAAGGGCAAGGATATATCTGGGTTTCCAAATCGCTTTGAAATCACTTCAAAAAGGAATTTGATCCGAATTTTATCCGAATTCCTAAGATACCAACTGGACCTAACCATGCCTAATGTATACCTTTATTGTTTCTTTGACAGACAGTTTGGTGTGCAGTTTGTAGTAGTATAACTAAGTATTTTTAGATACCTAGCTGAGAATGACACTGCAAAAGTTGTAAAAAGAAAAAGAAAAATTTCAGAACTTGAAAACTATATTTTTCCAAACTCAGTGGAGTAGGTTGCCTATTATTGCATTGTTGCACTGCCCCAAACGCTTGGTCCCACAGCCAGGTCTTTACCATATTTCTGAAGGACAGAAGGGAGGGGGGCTGATCTAATCCCACCAGAAAGGAAGTTCCACAGCTGAGAGGAAATCACTGAGAAGGTCCTCTCTCTCATCCCTTCCAAATGTGCCTGTGACAGTGGTGGCACTGAGAGCAGGGCCTCCCCAGAAGATCTTAGTCTTCACGGTGATTCGTAAAGAGAGGTGCATTTGGATAGGTAAACTGGGCCGGGGCAATTTAGGACTTTTTAGGCCAAGGCCAGAACTTTGAACTATGCCTGGTAGCAAACAGGCAGCCAGTGCTGCTGACGTAACATGAGAGTTGTGTGCTCCCTGTATGCTGCTCCAGTTATTAACCTGACTGCCTCTTGTTGGACTATTTGAAACTTCCAAACAGTCTTCAAATGTAACCCCATATAGACCGTGTTGCAGTAGTCTATCCTGAATGTAACGAGAGTGTAGGCTACCATGGCCAATTCTGACTTCCCAAGGCACAGGCTCAACTGGTGCACACGTTTTAATTGTGCAACAACCCCCCCCCCCCCCCAGTCACTGTTGCAACTTGAGGCTCAGCTATGAATCCAGGAGGACTCCCAAGGTGTGAACCTACACCTTCAAAGGGAGTGTACCTCCATCCAGCACAGGCTGTAACCCTATACCCTGTTCAGCCTTGTGACTGACCAGGAGGATCTCTGTCTTGTCTGGATTCAACTTAAATTTGTTTACCCTCATCCAGACTGTCACAGCAGCCAGGCATTGGTTCATGACCTAGACAGCCTCCTTAGCATCTTGTGGAAAGGAGTAATAGCTTTGGAGGTCATCAGCGTACATCGAATTCCACAACTCCAGATGATCTCACCCAGCGGCTTCACGTATGTAGATGTTAACAACATGGGTCCAAGACTGAACTCTGCAAAACACCACAGGACAATGGCTACAGAGCTAAGCAGGTGTCCTCCAACACCACTTTCTGGGTACAATCCTCCAGGAAGGACTGGAGCCACTGCAGAACTGTACCCCCAAGACCCATTATTGTGAGGCGATTCAGAAGGATACCATGGTCTATGGTATTGAAGGCTGATGAGAGGTCCAGGAGAACCAACAGGGACACACTCCCCCTGTCAAGCTCTCTGTGGAGATAATCCACTAAGGTGACCATGGCTGTCTCAGTTCCATGACCCGGTCTGAATTGATATTGTGCTTCATCAATGCATTGAAAATGTGGATTGTGGACGGAAATCCCCAAAAGCTCACAATACAGTAAACCAGTTAGTCTCAAAGGTGCTGCTAGATTCTCTCCTTTTTTTCCTCATTATGCTGAAGTAGACCAACATAGCTATCACTCTGATGCCATTAAGGATCTGACACAAATATCTATTACAGGTTTGATAACTACTCTGCCAATGTGATGGTTGATAGCAAACCTGTAAACCTGGGACTCTGGGATACAGCTGGACAGGAGGATTATGACCGCTTGAGGCCTCTCTCCTATCCTCAGACGGTGAGTCTCCTTATGTAATTTTTGCTGGGTTATGTCTTATATCTGCCTCAAAAAAAACCTTGTATTTTTGTGCTTGAGGCAAAAAATCTAAACAGCACTCTAAGGGAGGAAGAAGTACAACAATATATAAAATGATTGTGTTCAGCCCTTTAAAAACCTGTTGAAATTGACTGTCTGAAGTGGAGCACTTCAACCTAATGGCAGAATTGGCCCTGTCTGAAAATCAATATTGTAATGTCAAAGTCTTGAGAATGATTTTAATCAAGCACATTTTCATGATTTGTAGTCTGCAAATATGAGCTGTTTTAAAGAGCTATCCAAGCCAGGGTTGTGATGAGGGATCATCCACTAAACCACGGCTGAATCTGAAGCCCTAGACAAGTATGCAGAATGGGGGAAGTTTTACCCCACATAGTACTTTGTATCCACTTTGCAGGGTTGCTGTCAGCAGAATAGAGAGATGGTGTGTGACATTTTTTGAGCCCTAGGGCAAGCATCATATAACTTGATTACTTGTGTTTCACAAAATATCTGACTGCTTAAATATACTTTTTAAACCTACAGGATGTCTTCCTCATCTGCTTTTCTCTAGTCAGCCCTGCATCCTATGAAAACGTCCGTGCAAAGGTGAGATCTTCTGTGTTTGGGCAAAGGAGAAGGTACTCTACAAGGCATGTAAGAATAAGGTTGATCAGTCCAGCTAGATAACAGCTGCACCATGGAAGACCTCTGGTGACTCTGAGTGCATTGAGTCCAGATACAAGTTATACAAAAAATACGTTCATGGTTTAAGTGTCAAATTCAGCTGCTATTTGAATGGTCACAGATCAGGGTTGAAAAGTGACAGGCATTTGCCATCAGGACTTAAAATCAATCCAGAGAGGGAGGGAGGATAGGTAGGTCAGTTATGGGCAGTTTAAGGATATATTCAAAGAAATAGCTGTGTTAGTCTCTACCAGTATGTAAAATGATCTTGCAGCACCTTCGAGACTAAGTGTCAAAGTAGCATAAGGTTTTGTAGAATGAGCCTACTAGATCTGATCAGATGTAGTTTTCATCAAATGCAGTAGACCTAGTCTCCAGGAGCATCTTTCTTCCAGTTAATCTGAAAGGGAGTGTAGGATCCCTTTGATAATGTATATAGATGATTATATTTGTCATGCTGTCATATATAAACTCTTAAGATCTACCATTCACAACACCATAACTACTACTACGGGCATGGTTATCTCAGTGTCATTGAACTCCGGTTCCCATCAGTTCTAACCATCCCTGGTCAATAGTGATATAAGATGGGAGTCAACATTCACCAGTTTGGAGGGCCACCGATACTCCACCCTTGCACTGACATCAAATCAAGATGAGTAGCCTCCAGGTTTGAGACCATCACGTCTATTTGTGACTTCTCTTTTTTTCCTCTTCCTTCTCACTGTTTGTCAGTGACTCCCTTGCACTCTCACCATGTATCCACTATCAAGGCCTGAACAAATATTGTTTCTTCTGTCATACATGTATGAGTCAACCACTAAACAAATGTCATATTCAAAATTCCTGACCAACAGGGTTGTATAGTTTTCCCTTTTCATTCTCTAAAATATATTTAATGAAAGCCGACCAATATAACTTAAATTCTGATCTTTTAATCCCCCCCCCCCAATACCCTCATTTCCATTGATAGCTTATCATTTAAGGCTACATTGCATACATCGCCATATTATGCTTCCAGCGTGAGATTGGGTACTATCTTCAAATTCCTTGCAATATCCTAATGAAATGAAAGAGTGGGGGGTGGGAGAGCTGTGTGGGATCTGCCACCACAAGATGGGCATGGACATCAACAAGGCAAGGGGACCCACACAAAACTATGAGCCAGCTTTGATTCAGATCACTGTATCACAAAAGAGTCATGACTGGAACTGTTAAATGTATTTGCATTGTAGTTTTGTTCTTGTGTTGCTTTTATACAGGTGTAGAGAACTTTGATTTTGACAAGAGCATCAACACTGATGAGATGTACTGTACTTAATTTTTTCACCTATAATTTTCCCAATTCAAATTTATTTTCTCCCACAAACACACACCAAAAGAGGTTTGCTCTAACAGGCATAAAAAAGAAGTGCCTATGTTGTACTTGTGTTTGCTTCCCAGCATGACTATTAGCAACAGGGAAAAGTTTAACAGCATGTACCCTAGGGGTAGAGGCTGTCTCCTTGGCCACCCTATTCACAATATCTCATTCTCTGAGGAAGGAATGGACTCCAGGAGAGAATCTGAGGGGAGGTAGTGGAGAAGAATATTGTTAGAGCAACCCAGTGGAACTGTGGGCAGAGTGGACATGTGTTTTTCCATCTCACCTTGTAGGACCCTTTTTGCCACTAAGAGTTCTTCCTACCACTTATGCATATTCAAATCAGTTGCCTGGAAACATTTAAACATTTCCTTATTTGTGTACCTTAATCCATTTTTTTTCCAAATGTTGAGCTGTAACTGTCATTATTGCTCACCATTGACTATGTTGACTAGAATGACAGGACCTGCAGTATTCTCCACTTTAGTCTTAGTGGAATATAAATGTTAATATTGTGCAACAACAATTCTTTATTGATTAGTCAATTTTGACCATATCAAAACATACAAAACATACACACTTACCCATACATACAATAAATGCATACATGAATACAAAGCATACTGACCTACTGTCCTGTCAACCCACTCCCACTCCTAACTGCAGGAGGGGAGGTGTTGTTTAAAAGATTGTGAAATTACAAGATTAAAAGATTAAAATTAATTATTTCCTTAGAATAAAATTTGAGCGGGGGCAAGGGTAAGTCAAACTAGCGGCATATCCATATTAAATTTTTAAATTAAAATTTTGTTGATGGTAGTAATATCACAGCTCTCTGCTTCCATCTTCTCGTGGATGGCCAGTGCTTTTTGCATTAAAAGGGTCAGTTTTAGAATGTAATTTTTACCTGAACCGTATAGGAGAATGTGCAATTTCTCCTTATTCTCTAGATGAGTATGATTCTCCAGCAGAGGCTCTAGATCAGGGGTGCTCATTAGGTAGCTCGGGAGCTACTAGTAGATCTTCGGCTCTCTTCCAGGTGATCTTCAGGCCTCACCAGATGGATGGGGCGCTCCTGCTGCTGGCTTCTGTTCTCGCGGTGCTTTCGCCTGCGGGGCATTGCAGGAAGAAGGAAGCACGAGGCGGGGCATCTGGAGGGAGCGCCCTGCCTCTCTCTCATTCAGAAGCAGTTGTGCAGCCTCTGTTGCCAGCGAGATAGGCAGGGCGGAGCGCTCCCTCTGGATGCCCCGCCTCATGCCCCGCAGGCGGAAGAAGCACTGCGTAGGCGGAAAACAGCAGCAGGAGCACGTGCGGTGGCAAGAGCGCGCAGGAGCGCACAGCAGCGGGGGCAGGTAGATCTTTTGGACTTGGTTGCTTTAAGAGTAGCTCGCATGCTGAAAAAGTGTGAGCACCCCTGCTCTAGATAGTAAAGTCAAATACTGTTGTAGTAGGGACATTTTAAGAAAAAATGTTCTGAGTCCTCCACTTCTGTTAATATTGTATGTATGTGTTTTGTGTTAAAATAGTACATATATTGAGTCTTTTATCTAAGACTTTAATTACAACTCAGAGGCCCGAAGTGTATACTTTTTATTTTAGACTTTGGGCACTGCTAGAAACAGAATTCTGAATTAGGTTGGATCTTTTTTCAACAACAATTTTCCCAATTCTCATCCCAGCAAGAATACTGGCAAGATGATTTCAGACATTGGGACCTAAACAATTTTTTGAATTAGACACAACTCAGTTTGATGATCTGGGTAAAAATGTTCCTCTTTGACAAGGTTTGCCAGATGTAAGACCAGCTTTTATTTTATGTTTCTGCCTGTTTTTAAAAATTGATTTTAAAAAATCTGATTGCCAATAAAGGGAACAAATTAAAAGCGGAGAAAAGGAAATCATGCAAAGTGCACAGGACATGAACATTTACTGTAATAATAGTAAGGGTCTAACAAAGAGTGCCAATGGGTAGGATGGGCTCTCTAGCAACCATCCTAAGAGAAGGAAAACTCTAATTTCAAACCCGGGCAGATGGTGGTCGTCTAACCCTGTAAGGTCAACCATCTAGAGAAGAAAACTCAAATCAAACCTACAACCTGGGGACCTTGCTGCCACCATTCTAAGCCCCCTAGGCCCTGGCAGACGAACCTTTGGTTTAAAGGACGAGGACAGTTCTGTGCACGCTGCACTCCACCAGAAAAATCCATTGCACAGGCTCGAAGGACACATCCAACCTCCTTAGTCATCAACACGCTTGTAGAAAGTTTGCGAAGTAATGCCAGAGAATAATAATAATAATAATTTATTTATATTCTGCCATCTCTCCCCAAGGGGACTCAGGGCAGATTACAACAAAAGATCACAAACATTCAATGCCAGATCCATGTATGTTAATATAAAGTAAGGGTGATCCATAGGCTCCATGAACTGCCAATATCATTTTTGTAGACTCACCATTCTTTATTTAATTTACTTTTCTCACCCCAAAATGTTCACTGAGGGCTGGGTGCTCGGTTTCTCCTGGACCTCTTTAAGACCAGAAGAGGCAGTTTTAAAAAGATGGGAACTTTACAAGAAAAAAAATAGCTTGATGAAATGGTTACTGTACTCTTTATAGATCATTCAGGGACAGATGCATGTTGGTTTTTTTTTTGTGATGATGCAGTGCATTTGTGAGTGTTTGCAATGCTCCTGGGGGGCAATGCAGCCTATCTAGCCCCCATTAATTACTCACCCTTGATATAAGTTGACTATATATTTTTTAAAAGAACTTGATGTTAACATTAATACAGTACGGATTTATGCTAATTAACAATGTCAAATTTTCCTATAGTGGTTTCCGGAGGTACGACATCACTGTCCCAGTACTCCCATGATTCTTGTAGGCACAAAGCTTGATCTCCGGGATGACAAGGATACCATTGAGAAGCTCAAGGAGAAGAAGTTGGCGCCCATTACGTATCCACAAGGCCTTGCGCTGGCCAAAGAGATTGGTAGGTGACAGTGTGGGAGGGAGAATATCTAGATTCAACCTGTGTCAATTCAGACTCTAGAAAGTAATCTTGGTTAAAAAAAACTCAAAAATTGCTTTGTGTACTACAGTCTGTAAAATGTACATTATGTGAACAAGGGTAGATCAGCAGTTCCTTTAGATGGAAAGCATGAGCACAATGATACATTTATAATCCGATATAAAGCCTTTGGAAATTCTTAGTTACCAGTACACATTTTGAGATCAAAGCATATAGCTGTTTGCATTTTGGGGAAAGATACATTAAGAAATACATATTTTCAAAAGCTAATTTGGAAGCAGTTTCTTTGAAAACATAGCTTCTAGAACCTATGAATTTCATGTGTTACTATACTCTGAGTACCAGTTTATATAAGTTTCTTTTTTTCTATGTCTTAAGTAGATAAAGAAATTCAACTCAGACTGGCAACGATTCTAGACAAGCACATACGAGACATGATCAAACAAGACTCCTATATAATTTTATTACAAATTTAGAAAGAAATCTATCTCAAACAGTGAAAGACATGGCATGTCGTAACTGTCCTTAACTGTGCAATCAGCCCTCCACATTCACGGTAGTTAGGGGTGCAGGAACCCCACCAGAAGTTGACTATACAACTGTGCTGGAGAATCTGCAGATTCCCAGAGAGGTGTTCTCTTTAAGAATCTTAGGTTCTCCCGGTGATCAGCTTCTAGCAGATGTTGACCATAGTGTTGCACTGAAAGACCTAGAAATTCTTAGAGAGGCCATATTAAGGAAATTTGTGAATAATCAAATCCACACAAATCAACTTTGCAAATGTGGAAGGCTGACTGTCTATCTTGCACATGGTATGTTTTGTTGTTCAATTATTGATAATTGAAAATAAACACTAAATCTATAGGTCTGATTGTAAAAACACTGCAATAATCCAATTATGAGAGGGCACATATCTGAATCACAATGAAAATGTCTTCTGCTTAATATCGACATTGACTCCATCCAGACTTTAAATATACTAATTTATGAGTCCTACCCTAGCTTATAGTGACCACTTAGGAAAGTCTGCATATACATGCCATCTTAGAACATGGTTTTTGTTCTTGCTAACCAAGGAATGAATGCAGGGGACAGCATGACAGAAGAGGAGGCATCAAGCAGTCCTGGAAAACTATCAAAGACATACTGGAAAAGCCAAAGGTCTATCTAGACCTGTGTTTCTCAAACTATGCTCCTCCAGGTGTTTTAAACGTCAGCTCCCAAATATCCTAGCCAGTTTCCCAGCTGTTAGAAATTGAGGGAGCTGAAGTCCAAAACATCTTGAGGACACAGTTTGAGAAACTCTGATCTAGACTAAAGTTTTGTCCAATAGGACGCCCACAAGCAGAATGGGAATGTGATCACACCCTCTCATTCATATTCTCAACTTATTACTTTTTTAAGTACTGGAGATTAGTTATCACTGAATTGACAAGTAGCCTTTGGTAGCCTTGTCTTCCATAAATGTGCCCAGACTCACACACATCATAGCTACATTTTGCAGTAGCAGATTACATAGTTTCATTTTTGCTGAGTAAATAGGACATATTGTAACTTCTTGGAATCTCCTGCCATTTAGATTTACTGACAACGCTACTCCTGCATTTGAATATTCTGAGCAGGAAACAAAAGCACTACTTATCCAATTTCTCCACATCTTGCATAACTTGGGTCATCTCTATCACTTTTCTCCTTGCCTATTTTTCCCCCAGCACCATCCTATGGTGATCTCATAGGGCCTTTGGGCCTTTCTGTTTTAGCTGTGAGCACTGGTGCTGCTGCTATTAATATGTTCCTTTTTCCTATCTTCTCGCCTTCATTTGTGATGCGTAGAACTGGCTTATGAGAGCTATCAGCTGAAGTGCTGTTTAACCACAACTTCCTTTTCCTGCCTTGCCCTGCAATCCGGGGCTAACCAACAGAGTTCTGCTAGTGTTGCTTTAGTTCTTTCTTCGCTTTAATTCTTTCTTCAGGTCTTTCCTCCAGTTTAAGTATGTACACACACCAATCTTTCCTAGATGGATGTACTATTTTCATTCAATTTCCATTTCAGTTCCAAGGAGCTGTTAAAATAGAGAGGCAGTGAGAGGGTAGATGTTTTGCTTGGATACACAAGTACCTTTTCTTGTCCATAAGATGTTTTCTGATTGGTCAGATCAGGGTCATTTGAGCTGCTAGTTCCAACTAGAGTAGGAAAAAATCACATGAGCAGCAGCTAAAGATGAACCAGTAGCAATTTTGGGGGGGGGGGGATATATGAAAACATCAATTGCGCTAAAGATTGATGATTGGATTTTTTAAAAAATAAAAAAACAAAGCTTTAGAAAGGTTGTTCTGGCTTCTATGCCTTCATATTGCCCAGATGGAAGAATCCCTTGCATGTTACATAATTATAGCAGTTTGATACTGGTTTAATTTTCATTGCTTCCTAGGGAATCCTGAGATTTGTAATTTCATTATAAACTTCTTCCAGAGTTCAAGTGCCTCACCAAAATACAAATCAGAGGATAGCATAGCCAGAAAGAAAAGAGGGGAAGGGGGGGGGGGGGGGGTTGCTCTGCCAGTGTGGCTACTTCAAAGAGTGTCACAGAGAGTATATTTGGACTGACTGGATTAGCCTGGGAGTATAGCTGAGGAGGGAGAGTTTCTTTGCATGCTTGAGACTGGCTCATAGACTTAAAATAATTATTTTGGAAAAAGTGAGCTGAAAATAAAAAATGAACCATATGAACACCTGTTTTTTCCATATCTACCCACAGCACATGGCATTCATATATATGAATAATAATCAGTGTCTTTTCAAAACCTACATTCTGATCTCTAAAATTTGTATGAAAATTGCATATGTCATTAATATGGAAAAAAGTTTCAAGCTTTTAAAATAATGGTTCCCAAACTTTGGTCCTTCAAATGGTTTGGACTTCAGCTTCTAGAATTCCTGACTGCGGGCCAAGTCCAAAACACCTGGAGGACCACAGTTTGGTAGTCATTGTTTTAAAATAAACTTGGTGGTGTTAGGGAATTTGTATACCAGCCCTCAGCTCTCTTTCCCCCTTGATATGTTAACTGTAAAAAAAAACAACATTCACAGGTAATCAAGTTTGCTACAGGGGCAAGAATTTAGGGCTCGGGAGTAGTTATTATTTAACAATGGAAAAGGCTTAACTTGAGTTTACTTCTTGGGTGAATAATGCTTCTTCGAGTCCTAAAGCATCCTGTGGTATGTAGAAAGTAGTAAAATAGTCTGTGCATGGGTGTTTGGGGTGGAAAAAATCCTAAAAATTCTGAGGCTTCCGAGCATAGCATGCAACATCATTTATTTAAGGAGCTTCCTATCTCTGACAGTTGTCTATATCTGGGTTAGAAGGTAAACATGTCCATCTCTCAACCCCCATATCACTTCTATTTTCTCTTCTACCCTAGATGTTTTTCACAGAGAAGGGAAACCCATTTTTAACACAGAGAATTTTTGCCTACCTGAAGCCTGAATGAAGCTGTCCCAAGTATGCACTTTCAGTTGTCTTAACTTGAGAGAACACCTGCTTTGCTTTGAAGAGCACTCAGAGTTGCCTTAAGCATCCTATTTATCCTTACACTTCAGCTGACTATTTATTCATTTATGCTAGGTAAAGAAAGTATCTACAGAACTTGTAATACTTTGTAATTGTACAGTACTTTCAGAGTTTTCAAAAATACACTGTGGTTAAATTTGGGCATCATGCATAGCCACCATTATGGAAACAAGACAGTTAGTAGTCTTCTCATAATTGGTCCCTGTCAGGGGAAAAGATTCTAGATTACATTGCTCTTTTATCTGTTCCAGCAGGGCTCTTCTATATCCATATGTCACTAGGTGTTAGATACTGCTAGAGCTTGAAAAATCTTGGAAGATCCAGGTTCTACTCCCCAGTGGAGTCCATAAATTACACTGAGTGACCATCGTGCACACTTTCTGTCTATCCTATTCTATAAGAACAAAAAGTGCCAAAGAGAAGAGCCACATATACCTCCTTGACTATATTGGAAGAGGGGCGGGATATAAATGCACAATAATACGAATGCAACCATATATCTCATGCATAAGGTGGTAATACGAATGGCAAGGGAATCTCCAGAAGGAAATTCC
Organism: Anolis apletophallus; assembly: GCA_030556195.1. Lineage (NCBI taxonomy): Eukaryota > Metazoa > Chordata > Lepidosauria > Squamata > Anolidae > Anolis > Anolis apletophallus. The sequence goes on from JARBWK010000009.1 coordinate 102,263,140, forward strand.
GGTTGCCTCACAAGCTTCTTATTTTGCAGATGCAGTGAAATATCTTGAATGCTCAGCATTGACCCAGCGTGGCCTGAAAACAGTGTTTGATGAAGCCATCCGGGCAGTTCTCTGTCCTCAGCCCACAAAGACGAAGAAAAGGGGATGCAGTATCCTTTAAAGGGTAAGGAGCAAGGCAGTCCCTGTTTAATCTTGCACCTAGAATTGATTGATACCTATTTTTGCACCCTCTTGGGAGTGAAAATTATGTGTCTTTTGTGATGGCATTGAACTACATCTCCCAGCATCTCTCACTATTGACTATACAATCAGCTCTCCACATTTGCAGGTTTGATTTTTGCAGATTTGATTAAGATGTTATTTCTAGGAATCTCTATGTGCTCCAGTGTGAATCTATGATCAACATATAGTGGAGAGTGACTATGGAGTCATGCTGGACTGAATAGTCCTGTTTAAAGCAGAGGTGAAGCATCCTAGGTCCATCATTTGCTACAACTTTCACAAACCCTTAGCCTCCTGAAAAGGGTGACTACAGAGTTTTAGGCCAAAGTGTCAGAAGAGCCACACATCTGCTTGATTTAAGGCTTTGACACATGGTGCTCCATTTTCAAGATCTCAGCCCACTCCACCCTACTCCCTCCTTTTTATTCTGAGTCAGCATTCTGGGGTAACCTATCATGCCTAATCCCTACTGAGATGTTTTGTCCCAATTCTTCTTCTGTTGGCAGAGAATGTATTTCTGCAAAACATAGATTTTCTCCACAGATTGAAAAAGTTACTTTTAAGACCATGCAAATTGGGGATTCTGTCAGTTGTAAGTTCAGACATAAATTTTCCAAGCTGTGTTTTCCACTTCATATATCAATTCCTTCTTTACAGCAAATAGCGTCATGTTGGTTATATAACTAACAATAGTCATAATCAAAATGTCAGAAATACAGGGAATTCTATAGAAGAGGGAAGCTCCATCTTTTCAAGATTATCCTTCCTTTGTACATGCCAATTCTTAATCCACTGGAAAACTAAGCTGTCTTGACTACACTCAAGTAGGAGTTCCTGCTACTTTGGCATCTAACCAGAGCTTGGAAAGATCATGGTTTTGTATACAGCTGCCAGAATCTCCCAGTCAGTATGGAAGTTGTATCCAGTCCTAATTTTTCTAAACTCTCAATCTAACATAGGAGAAAAATACTCTCTAACAACAGCTGCTAAACTGATGTCTACCTTTCCCCCTTCTGTTCTCTAGCTGATAAGTTTATAGCGCAACACAGCTCTTGTTTTTCTCAAAACGTAAAAGCAAAAAAGCCAATGTATCCCTATGGGACTGAAAGAGCTGGCTGAGATGGTGAATGTCTAAGCACGTGACATCTTCTCTTAATTATATAAACCAAGGATAGGAAATATGCCATCACCCATTTGTTACTCCCATCACCATTGGCTGTGTTGGTTATAGCATATGGGACTTGCAGTTTAACAGTATTGAGAGGTCTATTGACATAAACAGACAACCCTCTTCTTGGAACCCAGCTCAGGCTTGATTGCTGGACAAGCACTTGCAGCATTTAGTAAACATTTAGCAGAACGATTCCCAACCATTGGTCCTCCAAGGGTTTTGGTTTCCAGTTCTCACAATTCCTAACAGCTGGTAAGATGGCTGGGATTTCTGGGAGTTGAAGTCCAAAACAACTACAGGACCAAAGGTTGGGAACCACTCAATTAGCAGATGCTTAAAATGAGGAAGTAACATGATTCCGCAGCACACAATTGATTTTGAATTGTGAAAAGCACCTTTATCCCTCATAAGTTTTATCGTTGTCTTGAGTAAGCTCCATTTTATAAAAACTGCTTAAAATGTTTGAAAGTCTTTATTTTGTTTGGTGTGCAGATTTCAGGCTTTGGCACTGCACCACATGGCGTTACCCTTGCCCTTCACTGTTGCTGATGGGACAGAGAGATGGCTTTGGCACCAGCTGAATTCTTCACCTGCAACTGTCTGAGTGACACCAGTGTTTGTTTTTTCTTCCATTCTTGAGAGGGCCTCCACACTAGCTGGTTACTCTGCGATTGTTATCCTTTGCTTAGTTATTACAGAGCACCCAAAACAGCTTCATTGTTAGTCCATTGCATTTCCTGACTTAATCCCTTTTGCTTTTGTTCTTAAACCCAATTACAGTTCTGCCATGAAATCAAGTTTGGTGTAGTGGTTTGAGCATGGCAGTGGGACTTAGAGAAACAATTATTCATGCAAACCCATTAGGTGACCTTGGGCAAATCATGTTCTCTCAACCACAGAGGAAGGTCATTGGTAAACCTCTTTGGAATAATGTGGTCTAGAAAGGCCTATGATCACCACTCCATAAATTGGAGGTAACTGGAAGGCACATAACAAAGATGGATCTACGCATGATCATCACCTGTGTGCTGAAATGTAATTTCAGCATGGTCTCTTCAAGCCTTTGACAGATTCTTGTACCTTTGGTTCATTCTTTGTAAGCTTAGTTTATTTATTACATCCTCCTTGATTTGGGCTAGGAGATATTTAAACAAAAGAAGTATCCTCCGATTTGTCTCTTGAACAGCTTCTCCAAATTGATCCAGTGCCAGGATCTTGGTGTGCGTGCTTATATGTGGTATTTAATTATCAATTTAATCTCATTAGTGTTATTGCCTGGTGATGGTAGGAAGAATGAGCATCCCACTTGGTACAGGCAAAAAAGTAGGGGGGGGGTGAAATGGCAGAAATCCATTCCGTTTTTGTTTCGATTCTCCTCCCCCCCAGTTCTGTTTTCGGGAGGATTCCAGGAGACTGTGAGAGGGGCTGTTTGAATTTGTAATTCAGAATCCTGATTTCTGTTTTTGTTTCCGGATGATTTGGTCCATTGACACCAATGGGAAACCTTTAAAGGCTTTTTTCACCATCATTTTTATGGCTATCTGGATGAATCTTGGTGCACTTGTAGGACGCATTTACAGCTGTAAGTCTGCCAAGTTTCATGACATTTTGTTTATCCACTGATGTTTGGGAAGTTTTTTAAAATTTTTATGAATAAATTCTTTTCAAAGAAAAAAACAACCACAACAGGGATTTCTGGGATCTGAAATCCAAAATAACATGTGCCACAAGAGGGGAGGAGAATTAGCTGAAAAACATGATGCAGCAAGTGTAGCTGCACTCACTGCTCCCCATCACCCCCATCACAAAGAGGTTGCTGCTTGTGCTCGCAAAACAAACAAATAGTCAGAATACTAATGGTGAAAAATAAGTCCAAATCAATGAATATTTCCTGAATTTCTAGCTGAAAGATCATTCTGGGAAGGATCTGCAGGAGTACTTCCCAGAGCCGCCAGAACTCCGAAATTATCTGAAATCTGAATTGACCAGGGAATATCACACATCTCTAGAAAAAAGAGTGATGGTATGAGAGGGGAAAACAATTAGGGTGAAAACAAGAAAAGTTTAAATGTGAACAGGATAGAAAGAGGAGAGAGGGGAGAGAGAAGGAGCACTATGCTGATGGAGAAGAGAAAGGTCACAGAAAGCCAGGCTGCCAAGTATTTTGTAATGCCATTGCACCACAGACAAATAGAATTATTGTTTGATTGCTTGTTTGCTTGATTGATTGATTAGGAACCAAAGCCAGGAGAACCATCTAGATGTATCTGCATTTCCCCAAAGGAGATATTGCTATGTAGCCCTCAAACCCAGTAGCACCATGGGAAATGCAACATGAGCAAGGATGAAAGTGGTGGGTGGGGGAGGGGAGGGGGGGAATGGTTTCAACAAATAAGTCATGAATTCTTCCCTAATAGGAAGAGAAGAAGATATTAGGAGAATTTTATTCTTACTGGGGGAACACAAAGTAGTAAAACAGGCCAATGGGGGGCTATCAAAGAGTATGAGAAAAGACCTTTGTTGGATGGACCTTATTTCTGAATGTACAAGAATAATGTACATTGGTGGATTATATAGTGGTGTATAACGTACTGTTTGGAATATCCTGTTTTTAGCATTCACTTCCAGCTGATTGTGAAAAGGCACTACCTCTGCTGTACTTATGAGCCTAAGTGTGGAAGCACCTTCTTCTCTGAAATGTCTCTGATGAGCTTGTTTGCCCCATAACACTTAGTGCATAGTGAATAACTAATGATTCTCAATAAACTCTTTGTTCCTGCCAGCTGTGTCTTTACTATTCCCAAGGAATTTTAAAATTGTGATAGACTGGGCTACCAACTCTTATTTGGTCTCCTCAATAGCCTCTAGCCAACATCGTTAATGATGAGAAATGCTAGAAGCTGTACTTCAAAGGCACCAAGAAGCAGGGTTCAGTAAGAGAATAGTACAAGAAAGCTTTCTAGAACTTCAGCAACCACTTCAACATTCCATAAGCCAATATGAGAAGGCCAGGGTCAGGGCTAATTTCTATGCTTTAACAAATGGGTAGTACTTTCCAATGCTCCTGTCAGTAGCAGCTGAATGTAAGCATGCCAGTGGAGTGGTAAAATTTCCTCTGTTTAAGGAAGCTTATTGTGGAACACGGCTCAGCATTTGCATTAAAATCTGGGGCAGATACATAGCCACTCTAACATGAAAACATCATTACCTCCTGACTCCTGTCTTCAATTTGCCTGTGCAACTCTGTACTTAGAGCTAGCATCATAGAGCAGTTTTCTTGTTGAATCTATGAAGCCAAGGCTCAAATCTCTGTTCAGTCTCATGAAAATCCAGAGAAAAGCAATGGCAAACTTCTAAGTAAATTGTGCCACAAAAGTGCTACAGAAGGGTCACCACAAATCTGAGTCAATTTGAAAACACATAACTATGACCCCATGGACATAGTTATGTGCCTTCTACATGACACACAGAGCTGATTCACCCTACATGCCTGGCAAGGATGTTTCATGCAGCCTTGCCCAATGTTACTCAAAGTCAGGGTATGCCTTGGAGCTTTACCCTACTAAGCCTATGTGTAAACAGTTGTCAGGTTCTGATATTGAACCGGCCATTACTGATTACTGTCCCAGGTGGCCCAGGGACAAGGGATGGCATTTACCATTGTCCCCATCATAATGATGACCAAGGGGCATGCAATTTCTCATCCTTTCTGCCCTTGGTTGTGCAGGTACTTTGGCCTGCATCAGCACTAGTGACAAGCAATGACCACAAGCAATTTCATGCCATATGGTGTGTGGTGGTAAAGTGGGCCATCACTTTAGTGGTGTGGACTTCCGGGAATGCACGCTACCTGTGTCTGTGGACATCCTACCATCACCCATATAGATGTGCCCTAAAACAAGCATGCACTTAAGATCTGATTCCAGGAAAATCCATTTTGCACTGCAGTGCCCAGAATTCCTCAACCATTTCAAATTGAACGGCTGAACTTTCCCCAGCCCTGCCTAAGACTTTGGCTCTGTTACAATCACATTTTCCCCTCTAACAGCAGACTCTGGCATACAGTGGGATAGATCTTATTATCAGTCCCACCTGTGGTATCCTTTTCAAAGTCCTGCAAAGCTTCTCCTGTTGTGTCCGGCAGCCAGACTACCTGGTGTGCTGAGATTTGGAGTTTTCCAAATCTAGAATGTGTCAATTTTTTCTCCCAAAATATGTTGCAATGGCTTCACAGCACAATGTTGCTGGACAGGTGAGAGTGAGATGGAGACGGAATAAAGACCAAAACCTTTGATTTATCTTACTCCAGAACCCTTTTGCATTCCCCTTCTCCATCATGGGGTGCATATTTGTGATAATGTTATCCCAAAACATGTCTGAGAGCAGGATTCTTAATGCTCACTCATCAGTAAATCTGTGGCCTCAAGCTCCAGAATATGCTGTGCAATGATTCCGCTTGTATCGAGTTAGTAATTTATCCGGCGATTAGCATGCTTGTTAAAAAAATGGAGTCAGTCTGTACTCAGGGAGAAAACTTATTCTGTGTCGCTTTTTTCTATAATCCTCCAGATACTCACCAGGAGCTATCATTGCTGGTATTCCAATCTCAATTCACATAAGGAGCAGGAGGCAGAAATGAATGCTGGAAAGAGCAAAGGGGAGAGGCAATAGAATGAGTCACCCATCAAGACTAATAGCCTAGGGTTGTGAAAATAAAACTGATGAGAGCCATCTCTATGATGCAGTAGAATTGACAGCTGCTGGAACCTTTATCACTGACTCATTACAGGAGCTCCACTAACACTGAATATTGCTAAGAGCTAGAAGAGGGAAGGCAGTGCTGCAATGCAGCCAGAGCCACAGGTTAATGCACTGGCCACCTTTGATTAGCAAGAGTTAGGGCACTTCAACACTACAGTTAAATGAACACTGAAATGGGGTTTTTAAAACCCAGGCTTTCCTGGTGGGGTGTCCAGAAGAACCCCAAAACTACCCTTAAAATTAAAAACATTTACCCAGCAGCCATTAAGGAACTGCTTGAGTCCTCCTGACACATAGAAATGATGTGCCAGGTGACTGGGGTAGGGCAAGGAGCAATTTTCCTCCTCACTCTACCCCCCCCCCCCCCCAAAGTCTCGTGGTATATCATTTCTACACTCCAGGAGGACTCAAGCAGTTCTTAATGATGGCTGGGTAAGTTTTTTAAAGGGTAGTTTGGGGGATTTTAGGGAGGGGTGGGTGCTATTTCAGTTTTCCCGGTTCCTGGAGCTTGAAAAACTGAAATGACTGTGTTGATTGGGCCCAGGGATCATGTGATGTGGTCCCCAGGCCCAACCCACACAGGACTCACATCTGGTAAGGCCCAGTTCCTATCTAAGGTGTCTAATTAATTTGGAACAAAGCAGGGAACAACCCTGCTTTGTTCTGAATAAATTTGCTTTTACCTGAGGCATCTTTTGGACATCTCCAGTAAAAGTGCAACAGGTCCTGCATTTTTGGGCCTGTCTGGAAGGCCCCTAAGAATGAGCAATTTCTTTTACTTTGAGAGTCAGTATTGGCTGGCAAGTTGTGTGATTGCCTATGTACACTCTTTCCCTCATTTAGCCCTCACTGTGAGAGATGGGAAGGTTTAAATATCTGTTCTAAACCTGCTGAGATTAGGGTATATATTATAACTGCAGGAGAAAAAGTTTAAGCTTTTTCACATCCCCACTAAAGTCATTCTTGGGGTCAATAAAGTTTTCTGCTTCTAACAGTGGTAGGAAGACAGCAAGCTTGTTTACAAAAAAATTGTTATTTGCCAGTAGGTGGGTTTTAAATTATGGTGACCCTTCAAGACCTCCAAGAGCCACAATCATCAAATAGCCTGCTTAAACTTAGCAAAGCTGTAGCTTCGTGGATTGAACCAATTCATTTTCAATGCAGTCTCCCTTTTTCCCCTACTTCCTTCCACTGTATTACACATTATAATATTTTCCAATGAGTCACATCATCTTGTGATATGTCCAACAGCCTCAGTCTATCCATCTTCATTTGGATTCTGTCACATTGCATTCAATATATAGCTCCATATGAACCAGAGCCCCATTGATAAGAAGGAATGAATCTTGTTCACCCAAATTACAATCACTTTTCCAGCTCTGTGGATTGCACAGCTGGAGCAGCAGCATCTTGCTTACCCGACAAGTGTGGATGAAGATTCTCATATCCCGTATTCACTCTGATTTCATTGTAGAATGTACAGGAGCTATCCAAAGTTCTGAACCCATTTGGAGGAAGATTGGGTTCAGCAGCTTTGTTACCTCCTTGGTTAATCTCCAGCAATCACTCTCATCTTTAGGATCCAGATTACATTGCCAAATCTAAAATGCATTTCTCCTGGAATTCAACATAACACCCTGAATACATTTTATTTTGGTACCTAAGCAGAGTCAGATCGGATTAACTTCTGGATAGAAATCTCCAAGTAAAGCCAGAAAAGAAATTTTGGAGATTTGATACCAATTGCCCACCTCAGGCTTAGCAGGTTTCTGCATCCTTTATTTGTAAGTGGAAAGCATCATACTGTTGCTGCATTCAAAAATAACTGAATATTTATTTATTTTATTTATTTACAACTCAAGGAGGCTTCAGGGACAGCTTCATATAGCAGCAGATGTTCAAATGCTATATTCCTCTATCTTTTGTTTCCATCTCTAAATAGGAGGTGAATAACATCCTCTCCCCAGCTTATTAAGAGGAAAAGACAAGGGAGTTTCATCTTATTGATGAAGTGTCTTGCAAAATGCTGAAAGAATAAGGGGGGAAGTGGGAAGGAAGCAGAAAGAAGTATTAAACCTTGCTCATTCATGAGAAATTGCCTCTACAGAAATGTAAAAAAAACACACTTAATGGAGGTGAAATGTGGGAGCTTCACAGTCTCTCAACTGTTGAATGTAGTTGGATTATGCTAATACTATGAAGTGGGGGAAAGGAGCTGAAGAAATATGCAAGTGAAGGAAGAATGAAAAAGATGGAAGAGAAAACAGAATGGATGCTAATGCAGAAGGCAGAGGTGTCTGATAATTGTTTGGTATATGCCGAATGGAGGTCCCGGTGGCTCGGTGGGTTCACAGGTTTGAATCTGAGGAGTGGTGTGAGCTAAGCACTTACACAAGAACAGTATGGATAATAATCATCAAGTAAACAATATTCAAAATCACGTATTGTTTTTATCATGCACATATGTCAATAAACAGGTGAGTATTCACATACAGTATACATATAAGCAAGAGCACAAGACGCAAATGAAACACTCTGGCAGCTGGGGAGGAGACCACTATGAGGCCTCGTGGAAGGCAAATACAAGCAGTAAATAGGGTGTGTAAAATCACAGTTCTCTAGGGTAGACGTTCCATTGAGTACCAAGTGGTAGGTAAAGATATGCTCACAGTTAGAGGCAAGGGTTCCCCCATGAAAGCCTCCAAGTTGCCAGAGAGTTCAGAAAGCCGCTGCAGTCCGGGAACGCCGCTTTGTAAAATGTAAACAAACGCGGCTGGGGCTGCAGGAGCGGAAAGCCGCTGCTCGGTGGCGAGCTGCAATAGGAGTCCCAATGGAAATAGGTCGCAGAGAGGGAGAGATAGTTCCACACAAATTGGGCCGACGAGGGGCAAGTGCCCAGGCCAAATCTCGTTTCGACCTTCCCAGGTCTTTCTCAAGGCCAGGTGGACATCCAAAAGATCTAGTGTGCGATACACATCATTAGCGGCAGTCAGATAATGTCTGTAAAATACAACATGAACAAACGGAGCATACAATTCAGAATACACGGTTACAATCAAAGCATGGTATAAGAATGTAAAGGGCTGGAGGACTATACTACCTGGATGCTAAGGCTCAATAACGCAGACTGAAGGTGTCTGATGGCAGGAGCAAAGAATACAAACATGGCTACCTATTTAAAGAGGTTGAGGGAATGTGATTCAGGTGAGTAAAGCTGTTACACTGAGTTTTTCATTGAGTCCCAATGGGACTTCTGTGTGGTAATCGATGATGGCACGGGTTTCGGCCCGGATTAAGGCCGCATGGAGGTCTCCATTGGGGGGTGGTCTAATTTTTTGGATGCCAAAGAACTTGAGTGACTCGGGTCCATGAGAGAATGTTTTACAGTGGATATAGAAGGGCGAGTCTTCTGAAGCATGTCTGACTTTAGATTTATGTTCAGAAAACCGGGTTTTGAGCATTCTAGAACTTTCACCTATATAGATTTTTCCACAAGGGCAACGAATTCCATAAATGAGGGACTCGGAGCTGCAAGAGAAAAAGTCTTTGAACTTGAAGTTGCGTCCTCGTCCGGGACTGAAGATTTCTTTTTCGGAGTATACGTTGTTACATTGTGCACAATGCCCACAAGGGTGGGTTTTGGCTGTAAGAGAACTTCTGCTGGGAGGAGTCTTGAAATCAGTATGAACCAAAACATCTCGAAGATTCCTGGTTCGTTTGTAGGCTATCATGGGAGGTTGAGAAAGTTGAGAAATGCACTCCTGCATTACGGAAGCTTTCACAGCCACGCTTTGAAAAGAAATTTACCATTTTCACAGATTCTGCGTCTCAAGAGAAACTCATCCCAAGATTCCCATTTGCAACAAGAAATCACGTCACTGTCCTCCAAACTGTCTAATAGGGGATATCCCTATCGAGTCATCCACTCAGCGGTCAGAAGGGCCGAATCTATCTCTAGAGAGTCTTTAATGACCAAAAAGAACAGAGCCCAATCAGATAGAACTGTGTGGCCGCTCACACTGACCAAGCATTCCGGCGCTATCATTAATGTAATCCACAAATTCTGGCCTCTGGTGCAAGATATCCCTGGACTTTCTCAACCTCCCATGATAGCCTACTATACAGGTAGTATAGTCCTCCAGCCCTTTACATTCTTATACCATGCTTTGATTGTAACCGTGTATTCTGAATTGTATGCTCTGTTTGTTCATGTTGTATTTTACAGACATTATCTGACTGCCGCTAATGATGTGTATCGCACACTAGATCTTTTGGATGTCCACCTGGCCTTGAGAAAGACCTGGGAAGGTCGAAACGAGATTTGGCCTGGGCACTTGCCCCCTCGTCGGCCCAATTTGTGTGGAACTATCTCTCCCTCTCTGCGACCTATTTCCATTGGGACTCCTATTGCAGCTCGCCACCGAGCAGCGGCTTTCCGCTCCTGCAGCCCCAGCCGCGTTTGTTTACATTTTACAAAGCGGCGTTCCCGGACTGCAGCGGCTTTCTGAACTCTCTGGCAACTTGGAGGCTTTCACGGGGGAACCCTTGCCTCTAACTGTGAGCATATCTTTACCTACCACTTGGTACTCAATGGAACGTCTACCCTAGAGAACTGTGATTTTACACACCCTATTTACTGCTTGTATTTGCCTTCCACGAGGCCTCATAGTGGTCTCCTCCCCAGCTGCCAGAGTGTTTCATTTGCGTCTTGTGCTCTTGCTTATATGTATACTGTATGTGAATACTCACCTGTTTATTGACATATGTGCATGATAAAAACAATACGTGATTTTGAATATTGTTTACTTGATGATTATTATCCATACTGTTCTTGTGTAAGTGCTTAGTACTACATTGACACGGCCCCCACCTGTTGTATAATACGAGTGGTGTGAGCTACCACTGTTAGCCCCAGCTTCTACCAACCTAGCAGTTTGAAAACATGCAAATGTTGTGTGCATGGAGTGCTATTACTGGTGGGAAGGTAACGGTGCTCCATGCAGTCATGCCAGCCACATGACCTTGGGGGTGTCTACAGACAATGCCAGCTCTTTGGCTTAGAAATGGAGATGAGCACCACCCCCCAGTGTCAGACATGACTGGATTTAATGTCAGGGGAAAACCTTTACCTTTACCTATATGCAGAAACGGGAGAAGTTGCTTTATTGGACTACATATCCCAGAATCCCCTTAGCAAGAATGGCCATGGGGTTCCTGGGAGCTCTTGTGCCTCAAAGTAACACTGAAGAAATAATATCAAGTTTAGGAAAAGATCCTGTTTCTTCGTGGGGCATTTAGGTACTGTGGCCCTTTCCACACAGCTGAATAAAATCCCACATTATCTGCTTTGAAGAATTCTACCACTCATGAAATGTACCTATACTTCCCAAATTTCAAGCACTGCAGTAACTGAAGACTTCATGTGATCAGCATTTAGAAATAGAATTCAGGCATCAAAGGAATGTGGCAGATAAAGTTACCAGAGGAATGTAAATAGAGCAAATATAAGATTTGTAGATGTGAATCATTTTCAGTGTTTTTCTCTCTCCAGAATGCCAGAAAGTTGGGGACTGAAGAAAAATTTCATGGGAGCAAGAGTTTTCATTTGCAGGGGGAATGCCTTCCTTCTCCCCTCACCCTTCAGTAGATACACTCCTGTCCATAACCCTGATTCTATACTTTGCAAATGCCACGCCAATAATATATTGGGGTTGGGGTGGCTAGGAAAAGTAACTCTGATGATTTTAAAGCTAAGCCTGAGCATCCTCCCGAATTTACATTTAGGCTTACTTACTTCATGATGTTAACTTCATGCTTCATATGTTGTAGTTGAATCAGGTCTTCCAAAGTTGCAATGCTCTGACTTTTAAATTAAGGCAGAAGAATGTCAATGCCCCAACCACTGTCACTCAAATATCTCTAAATTTCTCTTTTCTCGTTAAATTTAACTGCAATATTTGAGGGTGGAAAGAAGAGAAGGGAAGAATTTGCCTAGGAATAGCATGCATTTGTCTTTAAAACATTTCTCCAAGTGGGACATGGAGAAGCACCATTTTTCACAGGGGACTCCAAAGAGTATTCTCCATTAAGGCAGGACATTTTAAAAATGTTAAATATCTGCATCATGTACATGCTCCTGCATTTCAGAATGTGCAACTATCATTCAACATGGGAAAATCACAGAAGCATACTATCAGGGAACCAATCTCAACAAAACATTTCCATATTGCACACAATACTCAACTGTGGAATTTACTGCCACAAGATGTCTGCTAACTTAGGTGTATTTAGACAAATCCATGGAACATTGTTCTAACAACATGGGTTCCCGTGCATGTTATTAAACTGAGAAACCATGTTTAGGAATAATTGACCAGATGCAAGAATAATGGCATGGAATGGTTATCACCTTCATTCCACAATTTTGAGTTTCTTTAAGTACCCAGTTGGTCCTTACCATGAACAGGGTGCTGGGCAAATGGAACTTGAGGTGACCCAGGAAAGGAACATGATCTCCATGTACAGGGACACAGCATGTTAAACCGCTAGCTGCAGGGAATCTGCTGACTGGAAGGTTGGCAGATCAGAGCCGTGAGTTGGGGTGAGCTTCCTACTGTCAGCCCAGCTTCTGCCAAACTAGCAGTTCAAAAGACAACCTAATTTTTTTACTATTTTGGGGGCAGAGGCATACCATAAAATTGCATGGAGGACATAGAGAGGTCCACAAACACATGTAAGGGAAGGGTTGGGGGGGGGTTGTAACATGGGTAGGTGAATCTGTGGATACGGAGGTCATACTGTATATTATGTGAGTAGATCAATAGGTACTACCTTGGCAGGATGTTAAAAAGGTATTCCATGCAGATATACAGACATGCCAGCAACATAGTTGGAGATGCCTGTGCACAACAGGCTCCTCGGCATGGAAAAATGGAACAAGGGCACTTCCCTAAGGCCAAAGTTGAGCATCGCCTCCAGACGCCGGAGATGGAAAAAGGGGAGGGCCTTTACCTTTGTCTGTGTTGTATGTCATTGTTCACTGTGTGTAAAAGGCATTGAATGTGTGTCTTATGTGTATATTTTGTAATCCACTCGGAGTCCCTCCGGAGAGATAAAGCAAAATATAAATAGCATTATTATTATTATTATTATTATTACTCCATATCCATGGGGAAATAGATCCCAAGTGTCCTATGGATACCTAAAAATGTGGATAAAAGGCAACCTTAATTTTTTACTATTTTGGGGCCACAGCCATACCATAAAATTGCATGGGGGACATAGAGTAGTCCACAAACACGTGTAAGAAAAGGGGATTTTTTTTTTAAAAAAAACATGGGTAAGTGAATCTGTAGATAAGGAGGTCATACTGTATATTCTTACAGGATACAAAGTGGATTAAGATATTTCAAACGTCTCATGTTCGTTTGTTTTAGCCTGACTCTTTTAACAAGCCTATAGTAATGCTGCTTGTAGTTGCTCAAATGCAAAGACAAAGCAGTTGCTTTAAGTGTCCCTTGTAGAAAAAATGGCTTGAGGCTCCAACATGCATATAAACAAGTTATATAACACCAAATTAATAGAGGCCAAACTGCATTTGTGAGTGTGGATCTATTGCTTCTGGCAGGCACCGATGGTCAAGTTGAACTTCAGACATCCTAGTGTTTAGTAAATTGGATATATAATTTAACAGGCACCCCCCCCCCCCCCGATTCCACACACATGCAAAACCTGCTCTGAATGAAAAGTTTGCAAAACTTCAAAGTTCTATTTAAAATATACAGCGAAGCCATGGGGGAGGGGGGAGCAGCAATTTGCTGGGAAGGGTTCATCTTGCCTTTCTCATACATACTCTGGGAGCATCACAGAGCTTCTCTTCCAAGCTCTCCCTTTCCTTCCACTGACTTCTTTCCCAGCAGATATTCCCCTCTATTACCATCTGCCACAATTGAGCTCTGGCACCCCCCCCCCATTCCCCCTTTCTCCTCCCTCCCCTCCCCCTCCCTTCCTGCCTTGCTCTTTCTTTCTATCATAATCACTCTTTCACTCCCCCTCAATCCTTTCCCCTATTTTCCTCTCTTTCATCATTCATTCCCTCTCTTTTTCTCGGTTCATTCTCATCCCATTCCCCCTCCTCCTCCTCCTCCCATTGCTTACCTCGGAACCTCTCCCGATTGGTTGGTGGCAACATCCCCAAGAGTCATTTGACAGACAGCTTGATCTACCTAACCCTGGGAGACAAGACCCCCCTTTTTCCATTCAGCATTCAGCAGAATTGCTTTTGATTGAGGGGAGGGGGAGTGTATCATCTCTGCCAGGCTTCAGCCAACAAATGCTGAAGGGCTGCTGCTGTCTTACCTGCAGTTGCACAGGAGAGCAGGTGGGATTGTATTCACAGCCGATGGGGGAGTGCAGGGGCTCCGAGGAGAGAAGCCACCTCAGCAGAAGGAACAGCAGAAGAATGAAAGGGAAATAACCACGGCATCTCACAGCCTCAGGAGGGAGAAGGAGAGCAATCCAGTCCTGCAGCAAAGACCCTGTATCTCACAGACCCCACAATTCACGTCTACCCTTTACTAAAAGAGGAAGAAACCAGGAGATGGAACATCATCCCAAGGACTGAAGGCATTATCCTTGCTATGTAAGTATTGGACCAACCTGCTGCTTCTTCTTAGATACCCTCCCAAATGTCATTACATGCAAAAGTTTACTTTGGCCGCTTGTGGAAATGCCATTTCCTGGTGCATTCACCTCACCCCCAATCTTAGGGGGTCATATTTTGGAAATAAAACTCCAAAGAAACTGTTTTGGACAGGGGTCAAGTGGGATGGTAGACCAAGTCAGGTGGCTTTACCTATAGATTCCTGGCTGTTTTATCATTTGCCTGTTTTGTGCCTAGTCAATTTACTGCAGCAGCTACCTGTTGTCTTTCAGTTCACACTATAGCCCTTACATTCAGCTGCAACTCTTTGCTCAGGGAAAGTTCTACCAACTTTCCTAGCACCCCAGTGGGATGATTGGGATATATATTGAGTTCTTTGGGGGAGAGACCAGGTGTACTACTGAATGGAATAATCATAAGGGATTAGTATGAAACTGGAATTCCTGGGCATTGCTGCAATTCATCACAAAGACAGGAAAGGACAACTGCTGGTGTTTCCTAAACACAGCACAAGAAATTATGGGTTGTGATGCCATTCAAACTTGGAAGACATAATTGCAGGTCTTTTCAGATTCAGTCTCCTGATGAATGTTATTCATTTGATTATCATCAGAATTTGGGAAAGGTGAATTTTGAACTACAAGTCCCAATCGCTCAGCTAACATGGCCACTGAGGAGAATTGCCTAAAAAAAATAACTTTTCCAAGATGTGATCAGTATTAAATGCATGCCTACACATTGATCCTTTTTCTTTCTGTCCTGTTGTTCAGTCTGTTTAGCAGTTTCCAAGGCATTCTAACATTTAATCTGAACAGATTATTGGACCAAAGTGTGTGTGGTGTATGTGCCTCTGTGTTTTTCTTCTAGCTTCAATGCCAGATAATTCTGAATAAACAAAGCAAGAGTTTTCCTTTCTGGAAAAAGACCCAGAATTTTCACCATCCATTTCCAGCTCATTGCTACATTGACAAAATGTTAAAGAAGGGTTTAATAAGAAAAAGAGGACATGACTTGCTTTGACCGGGTACACAAAATGGAAGCTGCAGGCACTTAAAATCCTTAAGAATGTGCCCATCGGAACCACTAATATCCAATGCTGAACTCAGCTGCCATTGATTTATGAGACATAGTAAATATATAATTTATTGTCCCAAAGAGCAGGCAGCATAAATGCATGATGCTGCAATAGGGAAGCATTACAGGTCACAAAGGGTTCTGTGAAACAACCTTGATCTGCAATTCTTTTGCACAGGAAAACACACAGGTGTTACTAGTTTCCCCCAAATGAAAACAGTGCTTTCTTCATCCCATCTCCTTCCTTGGATGGTATTTAAGATATTGCCTTTTCCTGGCACTCAAGCCATGAC
Source organism: Anolis apletophallus (assembly GCA_030556195.1). Taxonomy (NCBI): domain Eukaryota; kingdom Metazoa; phylum Chordata; class Lepidosauria; order Squamata; family Anolidae; genus Anolis; species Anolis apletophallus. Next base: position 102,279,323 of record JARBWK010000009.1, read on the forward strand.
ATTTTGTCTTGGAACAAATGCCATTCTTCTTCTGTTAAATACCATCTGTTGCTGTTGGAAGCAGCAGTTGTGGTGATAAATCTGGAAGTACAGATCCTCATCAGACAGACTCTATGGAAATCCCCCTCCCATGAAACTTTAAAAAAATACAGGTAGTTGTATTGATCTAAAGGGGTTTTAAGGGTTTTTTTATTCATATCTGAGCTTTCTGGTTTTCTGGTTTACTTACTTATTTGGTAAAGTTTGAGAAGTGTAGTTTCCATTTCTTTGTTCTCTTCTTTAGATGAAATGGCACAGATTGCTGGTTGTTGTTTTTAGGAAGTTTCCAGAATACAAGAGCATCAATCTATGGTCAGTATTATGATGGTGAAGTTACTCATACCTGTCTCCACCTGTAGACTTCATGTAACAAAGTGAATCCAGAAACAGAGGCACATGCAGTCAGAAATTTATGCACAGTGAAGTTGTCCTTTGGGGATTTTATTTAAAGATAACAAGAGGCCCTGTCACATTCAATAGTTATAGTGCTATGGTCCAATTTTAACTCGCTTGGATGAATGCTTTGGGATCTTCATGGATACCAAGTGCTTCATGGATACCAAGTGTATCGGTAGTTACTGAAAAGGACATTCAAGTGCCACCTCGGAGTTGGTTGAGGTAGGCAGGATTTCCCTGGGTACTGGTTGTGGGGGGTCGGGAGCAGGTTAGGGTTTTGCCCTCCCTTCTGCTCGAGATCCCCGTGTACAACTGGTGGGCCACTGTGTGATACAGAATGCTGGACTAGATGGGCTGAGGTCTGATTCAGCATGGCTCTTCTTATGTTCTTATCCTGGGGTTTGGTGAGACATGAGAGGCAACCATCTTTTGGACTCCATAGGTCGACAGCAAGCTAGACTATTAATGATTGGGAGCTTACTCCAATCCGGGCTGGCTTCGGACTCATGACCTCTCAGTCAGTAGTGATTTATTGCAGCTGGCTACTAACTAGCTGTGTCACAGCCCAGTCATATCAATTATCAAGCAATTTCTAAGTTACCACTTAATTCCTTAATTAGGTTTGCCATTGCTCTGATTTGAAACCAAACTTATGAATATGACCTCATGGAATTGTTGTGCGCTTTCACCCATGAGTGTATGGAGATTTGGGACCTTATCAGATGAGTAGTGGTCACATGGGGGACATCATGGGACAGTGGAGGGAACTTCAGGCCTTTCCCCCTCCTGTTGGGATTCATTTTCTTTGTTCCCACATCATTTACTCATCTGTCCCTGCTTCCTCTTTGCCTCTTCTCTTCTTCAGTGAGGAGTTGGGTAAACATCTGACTCCTCTGGGCTCTGTTGCCACAATGCTTCCAGCATGGAGCTCAACATTCCGGCAGCAGAGAGAAGTGGGGAGAAGACACTCCTTTCCCTGTGTCTGATAAGGTTCTTAAACACTACTATACGAGAGTCTAAGGACTTCATCCCATGCAATAAGTAACCCTTAAGCTTTGCAACACCCCAATTGGAAATTAAACAAATGATTTTCCTACACCCATGGCATGTTTTCCTTCATTCAGCTTTCTTTTCAAATTATCTTTTGCCTTCCCAACATGGGAGACAGTCTCCTCCCATTGTTTCCTCCGCTGTTTTCTTTTACTTGAAGAAATTCTCTGTGTTTGTTCTCACATAAGTACTTTTTAACACAAGATCATTAAACAGGATTTCTTCTATTCTGTATTATTCTATATTACAATATATAAGTACAGATATCTCTCAATTCAAAAGGTAACTCTATTGAATTTACATTGTTACAAAAAAGATATAAATACTGTTCCTTCCTTCCTTCCCGATTCTAAAGATTATGGTGGAAGAAAGGATTCTATACTACCTCTCACTCTCCTCCTTCCAGAATGATATCATTGTTATCTTTACAAGCAGATAATAGGAAGTTCCCATCACATGTTAAACTTCACATTTTACTTGACTCTATGTGATGAATTTAAAAAGAAGTCACTTGCCAAGTGACTTCTTTGAAGCATAGGGGGACGACACACTTTAGAAACAGCAAAATGCCTGAAATCCACAGTACAAGCTTGCTTCATGTGATGGGCTCTACAGGTAGCCATTTCTTAAATGTGTAGAAATTTATTTATTATTTATTTACTATATTTGTTTACTGCCCTTCTCAGCCCAAAGGCAACTCAAGCAGAAAACAATGTATTTATTGCATGTGATGAAGTCCCTAGTCCAAAATTCAAAACACTACATCATACTGGCACATCCCTATGACATAGAAATAGCATTTTATACTAAAAGAGCATTGGACCTCCCTGCTACTAGAAGATGAGGGAGTTTTAACTTTTATTTAACTCACACCAAGGAAAATTGGAGAAATCTGTGAAAAGCTCTAACCTTCCGTTGAATTTTGGCTTGGCCTTTATCTCTTTTTTTCCTTACCTTTGGTGGCTAAGGGATATCTGACCTAGTCATGGAATATATCCACTCTATACAACTATAGCAGTTTGATAGAAAAGAATAATACAATTGGAAGAAACCATGAGGGCCATTCAATACAACTCCCTGCCGTGCAGAGAGTGCATGGCAGCAACCCTGACAGATGGCCATATTACTTTAGCCACTACAGCTCTACTTTCTTGGAAACCTGGAATTCGGTTTGGTGAGGCACTTGGATTTCTCTAATAGAGCACCCCAATGCTTGATACAGGGTGAATCTACTAGAGCTTTCTAGCAGAGATTGGTATGTATCACTCCAAATTAGAAATTCCAAATTTTCATAGTATGAAGCTATGGCAGTTCAAGTGATATCAAACTACTACAATACAACCATGTTATCTTTTGACTAGATACCCGCATCCCCTGCCACATCATCAAATTTTGAGTTTGCCCAGAAGTTAAGAGGAAAGACAACCACAACTGAATGAACTTCATAAACACAGGGAGAAATAAAGAAATGACATAATATCACAAGAAACTGATTTTTTGTATAAATGGCTACTTGCCTTATTTCACATTGTAAAGACCTGTGGGTCAGTGATAAATTTGCATTGATTTAAATGTATTAATGTAAACTCTCAGGAGTTATCCTCTCTTCTTTCTCCCTTAACCCCCCTCCTTTCCTTTCTGCCTAGGAAAAACAACTCATTTGGCTACTTGAGGTAGAGCTGCAAATAAATCTGTTCCCCTCAAAACAAGGTACATAGCACTCAAATCCTGTCAATATCTTTCAGTATATGAGGAAGAAAATTTAATAAATACCATGCTGCCTTTCTAGTAATAAAAACACAATCATGGCTAAGTAAATAACTCAACAATCTCTTTCATTATAGAAGCTTTCAAAGCAGCAGCTCTGTTAGCCTATTCCCACCAAAAAGCAACCCTTAAAAACTAACAGATGTATCTTAGCCAGAGATTTGTAGATTGCAATATCCTTCTCAAATGCCTGGAGTGCTATATCCAAGCTTGAGGTATATATGTATTGCGTACAAGTTTATGAGTGGGAACAGAGCGATATTGAGTACAGAAAATGTTAATGGTATTGTTGACACTGGTTGTAAATAACAAATATCCTGGCAATAATTATGGCAGTTAAGTGAAGAAACATCTGATATTGGATATGAAAGTCTGCTCAGCAGATGCCGTACACCATTTAGCGACACTCAAATTCTGCTATCTGAAACGATGCTTGGGATTTCCAAGATGATCAGTAGAGATGGTTGAGAACTCCATTTGTTTTTATTTTTAATATGAGTGCACCAAACTTGACAATTTTTCCATAAACTTGATGAAAAGAAATCGAAATAAATGTGAACATAGAACAAAGCAAAGCAATTTTATTCATTTGGGAATATTGTGTTTTTATTACTAGTTTTGGATCTTGGTGTGTATGCAACCATTTTTGTAGAGCTGAATTAAGGTTGTTCCATTTTTCCTGAAATACTAAGAGCTACATGACAGGCAAACACAATATAATCCTTTCCATACTGGGAAGGGCTGTTCATATGAAATTTTCCAAACACAAATAATTTCTTAAATTTAACTTCATTTTTGAAGAAGTACAAAACTCAAGTTCTGGCAAATTTCCTTTATGGTTTGGATGGAAAGAAATTGGAGGATGACGAAATTTGAGAAAGCAAAATGGATAGGTTCCCACTACTGCCATAACCAGTACTGGGAACAGTTACTTTTTGGAAAATAGCTTACAGAATCGATCAGCCACCATAATTGCTTGCACTGCAATTGTGAGATTCTGAGAATCAAAATCCACAGTAGAACCTTTCACAAATTCTGCCAGGCTTATGGCAACTTGTCTTGGTATTTTCCAGCCCCCTTATTGCTTTCAGAATAAAAGAAAGGATAACAAGATCAACCACCATCACAACACTATTAAAATAAATTAGAAGCAGAAACCAGTTCCTTAGTCCTTCCTCTCATTAAACAGAACAAAACAATGAGCTCTGGGTTTTGCTTATCTACTACCAAGAGACTCAAATGACAGGACTTTATTGGAAGATTAGTGATTTCACTATGCATTGCAATCATTTCTCCAAATGACCAGGGAAATTTAATCAGACATCAAAAGAAAGGAGTGTGTAGTTAATACAGAATGTTACTGAGACACGGCATTTGCATATCGTACAGTTACTTCAGTTAATAAGTAGTTTTTGAAAGTCCAAGGGTTGAATCATGAAGGGTCTTTGGGAATGAGGAATATTGCATTTCTTCATTCTTGGTTTTCCCCTGTGATTTGATTTCTTCTCACTTTTTCCTCTGAAATGAAACAATTCAGCTCCTGTAAGCATTTCCACCTGAGTAATTCATAATTAAACAATTCATAAACAGAGTCTGCTTTTTGTTTCTTGGAGAATGAGAACACTGGAGATGGCAATGTTGGTAGGGATTTGACAGTGATAAACAAAGCCAAAGGCAATAGAGTAAAACCCCTGTTTCCATGGTCAATATGTTCCCAATGCCTTCTCTCAATAATGAAACCACTGATAATAGCAAACCCTGTGTCTTGGGCCCTGGCAGGAAGCATACCATAGAATCACACTAGAGGACCCAGAGAGGCCCACAAACACATTTGAAGGGGATATTTTTTGGAAGTGAAACCATAGGGATAGAGTTTGCAGATATTGGGGTTATACTGCATCCCTTCATGCTGATGTTGGGAATGTGATAAAAGAATGAAATGAGTCCCTTTGGGGAAATAGATTGGTATATAAACAAAGTTGTATTATTATAGCTTTATTATAATGTGGCACAATACTTGCTTACTAAATAGTCAATAGATTTGGTTATAGGAGAGAGGATCATCTGATTCCTGAATACATTTACAGTTTTCAAAGTGGCAGCCATGCCCAATATAGGCATTATAGGACAAAAAGCATCATTGCCATCATCATTCCCTTCATCATCATCCTTTATTTATACAGTATCATCCCTACACATGGTGCTTTGTAAATGAAAGACTGGCAGAAGAGTTCCCTGCCTTCAGGCTTACAATCTAATTGAGACACAAGGAAAAGGGATGTCAGTGTGAGAGGGGAGGTTACGAGATGATCAGAAACATTCCAATTCCTCTGAGCAGGGGTTCACAAACTGTGCTCTGTGGAGCCCTTGAGGGGCTCCATGGTGTCATGCTGTTTCCCGTCTCCTCCTCTTTCCTCCTCTAGAGAAATGCAGGAAAATTAAAGTTGTGAGCTGTTGGAAGAATTAGCAGCAACAACAACAGCATCCTCCTGGAGCACAGTGCCTTTCTCTGCCTTCTCTCTCGCTGCCCAGACTCTTTTTCTTGCTGCCCAGACCCCACCCCCACCTTTCTTTGCTTCCAAAACTCTATTTCCCTCCCACCACTCTGAGCGTGCTTTGATTGTGTTTTTCCCACATGGCAGAAGGAAGTTGGACTGGATGGACTCTGGGGTTTCTGTTGTGGTTGTTGTTGTTGTTATTATTATTATTATTATTATTATTATTATTATTACAAAGGCTATTGGGGGTGATTTGATTGTGCTTTTCCTGCATGGCAGAAATGGTGGACTGGATGGCCTTGAGGGTCTTCCACTAAAATACTGTTAAGTTTATGTTGGTTAAAATTGTTCTCCATTTTAAATATTGTGTTGGTCTTTTTTTCCCTTGCTTTCCTTTTTTTAACTGTGTGAAGTAGTTCAAACAAACACTCTCCATCCATCTGCCACTGGCCCAACCCATATCTGATATCTATCTATTAGGCTTGGTTTAGAACCCAAAAATTGGGATTCAAAAATCTAATGGGGGGGGGGGGATTTTTTTAATTAGTAATAGAAAGACTTACAAAAAAATTTCTAAAATGTAACGTAATTACTAACGGAATTCGTTAGTAGTTCGTATGCCAGCGCATGCGCATTCCAGATGGTTTTGGCCTACAACTCCCAGAAATCCAAACAGCTGGTAAACTGAAGGAGGGAGGGAAGGAAGGAGGGAAGGAGGGAGGGAGGGAGGGGTACTCTATTCTTGGAACCAGCAAAAAAAGGAGGAGGAGCCCCCCCCTCGCTCCTCGCTGCCTCTCTCTCGCCCCGATCCTGAAGGAGTGAGGGCCCAAGTTTGTCCAGGCTGAGGGGAAAAGGAAGAGGCCTGAGGCTGTGAGGAATGGTGAGAGTTGAAGTCCAAAACACCTGGAGGGCTGAAGTTGGCCCGTGCGGTGGGGGAAGAGAGGAGGCAGAAGAGAAGGGAGGGGGGAAGCCACGAGGAGAGAGAGAGAGAGAGAGAGAGAAAGCAGAGAGAGAAGGAGAGAGAGCGGGGGAGAGGGAGGAGTGAGTTGAAGTCCAAAACATCTGGAGGGTTGAAGTTGGCCAGTCACGAAGCCTCTTCAAGGCCCCTCCCTGCCCCTCCTCCCTGCCAGGATCTAAAGCGCACCAAGCCTTAATGCACTTTAGATCCTGGCAAAGGAGGAGGAGCAGACAGGCCCTCCCTGCCCCACCTCCCTGCCAGGAATTTGTTTGCGTCTGATTGGCTAAAGGAAAGAATGTGGTTTCATGGTACAACCTGGTCTCCATTAGCCAATCAGAAACCACGTTGAGTAAGGGCAAAGAAGCCATCCGACGTCCTTACGACACGCACCAGATACAAAAATGGCGCTGCAAAGTGTCGTAAAAGAAAGGGTACTTCCGGGATCGCCACGGCGATGCGTATAAACTAGAAAGTCCCATTACATACGAATCCCTTCCGATTTCATTTAATTTTCATAACTTTTTTCTCATGCCTACTATCTATCTATCTATCTATCTATCATCTAAACACACACAGATACATACACACACATAATATAATATATAAACATTTATTTGAGCTCCACAATAAACATTTGTTTCAAGAAGGGCTCCACAGCTGAAAAAGATTAAGAACCCCTGCTCTAAAGACCATCTCAGCACTTGAATGTTTGCTCTTATGAGAGAGGTGAAAATCCTACAGAACTGAAAGACAAATTTCATGGGCACTGAAGGTTGAATCTACACTGTAGAATTAATGCAGTTTGATGTCACTTTAGCTGACATTGTTCATTATTATGGTATCCTGGGAGCTATAGTTTGGCAAGGCACTAGCACTCTTTGTCAGTGAAGGCTAAAAGCCTTGTAAAATGACAGCTTCCTTGATTTCATATTAATGAGCAATGGCAGTTAAAGTGGTATCAAAATGCATTCTTTCCACACTTTAGAGGCACCCCAAATAATTGTGTGAACATTCTGAATAATGTTGCTCAAGGCCAGGAGGCAGAGATACCTACAACTCTTTAGTTTGTATTTATTTATTTTGGGGGCAAGTAGGTACTCGTCTTAGTTGTTTTATACCATAGAATGTATTGTTACATTTTAATTTACAACATTTAAGTGTTTGTGTGCACAACTTTTGAAATCCCAAGGAAAGTAGTTCACAGAGCATAGCCCTTTAAAATTTGTTGTTGTTGTTGCCTGTGCTTTAGGAGTTTTCGTAAAAAGTCATGCTCTTCATATTGTGCCTGAGAGCTCATGATCAATTATTAAAACCCTGGCTTCAGTCATAAGCCTGCATTGAAAGGATTGCAAAAACACTGTTTATCTGCCTTGGTTCTCAATATAATAAGGAAGTTAAAAGGTAAGCAAGCAGGTTGTTTTGATTAAGCACCACTAAGAAATCACAGGTTGCATTCAGAGATTGCAATACTGAGGCTGAATCTATTTGCTCAATTCTCTGTGTTATGGGGTAGCAGCATTTTGTTCAAAAGATTTATTTATTTACTGCATTTATATACTGCTTTTCTCACCTCTGGAAGGGACTCAAAGTGGTGTACATCAAGTAATGGCAGGATTCGGTGCCAACATACATTCAAAACCAAAGCATAATATCTAAAATGATGGCATATAACTATAAATTAGGACCATTAAAATCATATTATACATAACACGTTAACATCATTTAGACAATTAAATGTATAACAGATCTTTCATGCAGCTGAATATTCACTTTCCTATAAGTTTTGCTCTGCTGCATCTATATCTTGGTACTATTTTGCATTTATTGCAGTTAATATATATGTCTTATGTTTTTCACTCTAACGGTTATCTTTCCTGCTGTGTCCCAATATCCAAATCTCTTAACAATATGAATAGCTGTCTCAGTTTTGGGTTTCATGATTTTATCACAAAATGTGCAATAGATTGGTTAATCTCCCCCAATGTTAAAATAGTCTATGCATATACAGAAGATAGTGCCATCTATGGATTTTAACAGGATGCTGGAGGTTGATTTCTTGTGACTGTGGAAGTCTCCAAATCATAGTACGAACCAAACAGTTGGAATGAAATGTTGATTTCTGTGTGACTGGGCTTGTCTTGCTAATGTTTATACTTGTATGCCATCGTTTTAGATATTATTCTTTGGTTTTGAATGTATGTTGACACTGAATCTTGCTTCAATCTTTTCCAGAGTTTGGATTAGTAGATTAGCAGTATGGACTCATATAATCCAATTCAAAGCAAATAATCTGGGAACAGAATCTGGGATATAGGGCACTGTAGATCCAGCCTAGAATCCCTCTATCCATGGATCTCCAAAAATTAACATCCCAAATTCTAGTCCTGCAACGAAAAGGGATCTACCATTGTACATGAGGAATTCTTTCAATTTCACAGAATCATAGAGTCATAGAATCATAGAGTTAGAAGAGATCTTGTGGGCTATCCAGCCCAAACCCCTACCAAGAAGCAGGAAAATCACATTCAAAGCACCCCCAACAGATGGCCTCTTGGTAAAGCCTCCTAAGAAGTAGCCTCCATCTTCACTTTCAATGACATTCACATTTTCAAAACTCAAATTATCTCTGTCCCACATATGAAGACATTTCAAAGAGATGGTTAAGTCTTCAAAAATGAACTAAGGTTGCTTGAATTTTGACAGTTCTAGAGATCTGAAGCTTTATATGGTCCACTGAAAATTTGTCCATCTGGATCTATAGTATTAGTATACTACATCCTTGTTTCCAGCATCCAAATCCTATAGGAAGTTCTTAATTATTGTGAGACAAATTGTAGTTTAAACTATAGTTGATGACACATTGCATGTTGCTGGAAGTAGGGAGTTTGGAAATTTTCAGCTACACTTCCAAAAATGTTCTTGCCAGCATGGCCGGAAGTGAGACTAGCTGGGATATTCTGGGAATTGTAGTACAAGAAAGCAGTGTCCATATGCTCTAAGCAAAAACTGCTCCCCCTTTTGACTTTTTAATATTTAAAAGGAAGAAGCTTATGAAACTTGAGATGGCAGAATGGGTTGCAATAAGAAGATAGTCAAAAGGGAGGCTTTCCATACCCTCCACTTGTCCCTGTTTTGCAGGGCCAGCTAATCTGCTACCCTACTTTCTCAGCTGCCTTCAAAATGTTCGTTTTTTCCTTCTCTTCTCTTCCCACTTTTTCCTTTTGTCCTCAGATGTTTGCAAACTAAGTTCATATTGCAGAAGTACTTTGCACTCAGTCAACTCAGCAGGAAGAAATTGAAAGGCAGGAAAGAAACTTGCTCTTCCAAAAACCAATTCTTAAAATTGCAGGGTTTCTCTGTTTAAAGTAGTAATTGTGGATGTTCTTCATCATTAGATTGGATGTTATTCAACTGAACAAGCCTTATGAGGAGAGGCTTAAAGAGCTGGACGTGTTTAGCCTGCAGAAGAGAAGTTTGAGAGGAGACATGATGGCCATGTATCAATATGTGAGGGGAAGTCATAGGGAGGAGGGAGCAAGATTGTTTTCTGCTGCCCTGGAGACCAGGACACAATGGAACTACCACCTGAACATTAGGACAGAACTTTTCTGCCCCTCTTTTTTTGGAGGCTTTCAAACAGAGACTGGATGATCATCTATTGAGGGTGCTTTGAATGTGATTTTCCTGTTTCTTGGCAGGGGGTTGGGATGGATGGCCCATGAGGTCCCTTCCAACTCAATGATTCTATGCATTTTGCTGCCTGCCCACAGTCTCTAATGTGGCTTGGATAGATGTATCCGAGTTATTGTTTGTGAAATGTTGGAGGGTATGCATTCTCTATGTGGAAAATGTGGGAGAAAGCCAGGGATAAATGGCTCAGTCAAGCTTAGTTTTTCTCCATTTCTGATTTTGGAAATCCTACCTTATTTTTGTCCCACTATAATTATGGACCTTAGGCTGGATCTACACAACCTATACCACATTTGGATGCCATTAAACTTCTGGTTCCTTAACCCATTACCATCAGCAGGTATTATTGTAGCCCAGGCATGGGCAAACTTCAGCCGAATTGTGTAGGTTGAAGTCCAAAACACCTGGAGGGCTGAAGTTTGCCCAAACGGCTGTTAGGAATTGTGTGGGTTGAAGTCCAAAACACCTGGAGGGCTGAAGTTTGCCCAAACGGCTGTTAGGAATTGTGTGGGTTGAAGTCCAAAACACCTGGAGGGCTGAAGTTTGCCCATGCCTTTTGTAGCCTATAGGAAAGTGAGATGTGATGAGAAGCAGGGAATATTATGCACTATCAAGAAATGCAAAATAAGGCCTATGAAAGCATAATGAATAGTCTTTTTTCTATAAATACAGATAGATTTCAGACCATTGCAGTATAACAAATTCTTTGTTTAATGTGGGCCTTTATTCTAGGGCACAAGTGGGCATAATAATTAATCCAATCCTGAGCAAGGGTGTCATAGTAACTGGCTCAAAGCTACAGGCTAAATGACCTAGCAATAGTTTGTTCAGTGAGAAATATAGGAACAGCAGATGCTTCTTCACCTGCTACAGAGAGATGTTCCTTCAAGCTCTGCCACAAAAGATGTAGTGTTTTCTATTCAGAGTTAGAAAAATGGCTGAAAAATGCATCACATGAAAAACAAGGTAGAACCACTCCCCAATTAGGAATAGTTACCAACATTAATGCTCAGTAGGAAAAGTATGCAGAGGGAAATATGAGCTAGTGCACTATGCAAAAAACACAGGGAGACATTTTTCTTTCTCTCACACAATATGTATACATAATAATTCACTGGAGCTCCCAATGGTGCAGCGGGTTAACCATAAGGTTGCAGGTTCAAATCCAGGGAGCAGCATGAGCTTCCTCTGTCAGCCCCAGCTTCTGCCAACCTAGCAATTCGAAAACATGCAAGTGTGAGTAGATCAATAGGTACTGCTCTGGTGGGAAGGTAATAGTACTCCATGCAGTCATGCCGGCCACATGACCTTGGAGGTGTCTACGGACAACACAGGTTCTTTGGCTTAGAAATGGAGATGAGCACCACACCCCAGAGTTGGACATGACTGGACCTAATGTCAGGGGACAACCTTTACCTTTTAATAACTCACTGGAGCTAAATGATGGGAGATTCAGGGCAGATAAGATAAGTATTTATACAGAAGTACCATGAGTGGTGGAGCTCACAGTATTTCTAGCGACCTCATCAGACGGGGTGAAATCAGTGTCCTAGGGCTCTTTCACCCCATCTGGGGGATGGAGGCTGACAGAAGGCATCACATGACATTGTGTGACTTCTGGCGTAGGCCCTGTCCCCAACTCATGAGGATTTAACCCCAACATGGGCGGTTTCCTGTGTTGTGCTGTCTCAAAGAGTGCAACTTTCCCTGCAAGGGCAACACTTTTCCCTGTGATGGGTAAAGCGTCATGAGAAGGAGCTGTGCACAGGGAAGCAAATTCATCCTCCTACTCTCTCTTTCTTCATCAGAAAACAGGCAAAGTGGGATGCTTCACCTGGCCTTTCTGATAAGGTCATTTATACAGAAGTACTATGAGCTGTGGAACTAACTACAATGAGATGTAGCAATATTTTTTTCTCCTTTGGTTGTATATTTAGCTTACTATTCTGTGGATTATACAGTGAATTAGACATTAACTCTTATGTTCTTCTTAAATGCAGACCTCCCTTTCAACTGATCCAGTGGGCTGAACATTTCTGCCATGGACAATTTCAACTTCACCACTACACTGAGTTCTTGGGAAGAGAACACAACAATATCTGTTTCTGAGAACATTTCTCTAGCTACCACCCTTGGTGTGGATGTCAGTGGTGTCCTTATTCCTATAGTATATCTCATTGTCTGTGTAGTAGGACTAGCCGGGAATTCTTTAGTCATCTATGTGGTTTTGTGCCACTCAGTCAGTGAATCTGTAACCAACGTGTACATCTTCAACTTGGCACTGGCAGATGAACTCTTTATGCTTGGCCTTCCCTTCTTGGCTGCTCAAAATGCATTGTCTTATTGGCCCTTTGGGTCATTTATGTGCCGGCTGGTCATGGCTGTGGATGCCACCAACCAATTCACTAGTATTTTTTGCCTGACCGTGATGAGTGTTGACCGCTACTTGGCTGTGGTACACCCTGTGAAATCCTCAAAATGGAGGACAGCACGAGTGGCCAAGGCAGTCAGTGCCACTGTTTGGGTACTCTCTTCAATAGTGGTACTGCCAGTATTGGTGTTTTCAGAAGTCCCTCAGGGTATGAACACATGTCACATTAAGTGGCCTGAGCCTGCAGCTGTATGGCAAACTGGATTCATTATCTACACAGCTACACTTGGCTTCTTTGGACCACTGCTGGTCATTTGCCTATGCTACCTCCTTATTGTTGTCAAGGTTAGATCTTCAGGAAGAAAGGTACGAGCAGTGACAGCCAAGCGCAAGCTATCTGAGCAGCGGGTCACACACATGGTGGTAGCTGTAGTGGCTGTTTTTGTGCTCTGCTGGCTGCCTTTCTATGTGCTCAATATCATCAATGTTATATGGACTTTGCCTGAGGAACCATCTCTTTTTGGTATCTACTTCCTTGTTGTGGTGCTGCCCTATGCCAACAGCTGTGCTAATCCAATCATCTATGGCTTCCTCTCCTATCGCTTCAAGCAGGGTTTCCGTAGGGCCCTCTTAAGACCGTCCCGTCGAGTGCAGAGCCAAGATGCAGCAGCAACTGCAGCAGACAAGATGGAAGAAGAGGAGGAAGAGGAGGAGGAAGAACAGATGGAGGCAGAAGCAAGCGAGATCTGCAAGATTGCTCAGAATGGCAATGGCAGACAAGAGTGTTGTTCAATCAGTGGGTCTGAAAGAGGAAGTGAACAGAAGCAGCTTCCTGAGGAACCTGTCAGCTGTGAGAAGCCCAGCATCATGAGCATTAGCTACTTATAATGACTAGGAGCTTTATTTTCTTTGAAATTCTCTGGCTATGAATCACACAGAGTAACAAGTAAAGGGACTGCCCATAAATTAAGCTGTGTCTAAAGGGTTTATGGAAGCCTGGAAGCAATGTAGGTTAATAAATGCCCAGTTCTGTTCTACAAAGAAAGGTTCAATAACCATTTCCACTGACAACACCAGAATCATGACCACTGCTGGGTTGAAGCAAAACCTTTTGGATATGATTGAAAAATGGGTCCTTCCCTAGCTGTATTGAGTTACTCTTCAATATACTTATCTGCATTTGACAGACATTACTTTTCAATGTGCATTTGTCAGCATTTTACAGTAAAAGGGGGTCATTTATTTATTATGGCTTTGTTGCTACACAAATAATCTGTCCCCTTGACTGCTTCTGAAGTTTGATTTATGAATAACTTGGCCACATTTACACAAACAAGCAAAGCAACATATGCAGCCTTCCCCAAGCCAACACCCTGCTTATGACTACAATACCTGAATTCCCCAGGCAATGAAATCAGAAAGCATGAGATTTCGAGTGTAACACATCGAAATCTAGGAGGGATGGAAAGTGCTCTTGGAAGACTGCCCATCAAAATATGGTTGGCCACTGTGTGCCAAAATGCTGAACTAGATAGGCCTTCAAGCCGATCCAGCTGGTAGGATTCTTATTGCTGGAAAGGATCAGGTTGAGGAAGGCTGACTTAAGAGAATTTTAATGGCACCATGACTTTAATTTTATTTCTTAAACAGGATAGATGTGTGGGTTTTATCCCCCTATAAAACTCTAAAATTCATTAATTGAACCCAAGTGCAAAATATTGGTAGTTGTCTTAGAGGGCAGACAGAAGGCAGAAGTAAAGTTCCTCGGTCTTTTAGGCCACAGCTCCCAGAACTCTGATTCTGAGAACTACAGTTCACCAAAGTAACTTTGTCAAACTTGGAAGACATCTTCTAAGAACTGTGGAAAGAGGGTCTTTCTGACTGAATGCTTAGTGCAGGAATATGTCATGGATGGAAGAACTGATGTTAGTGCAGAAATCTTTTCACACAATGGTAGCTGGTGGCTTGCCTGTGAGGTGATGCATCCATATTTAAATCCAGGTTTTAAAGAATCTTTCTAAGGCCCATTTACATTGCCATATTACACAGTTTGAAACTGCAGTGTAGATGGTGCCTAAATTACTAAACCTTAATCTGAAATAAATTCAGTACCTTGGATAGTTCTCTTTAACCTTGCTAAAATCTTGGGTGAAATCACCACTGTGCTGACACGAAAGCCATCAGCCACTATTATTTTCATGTACAAATCTATGCCTGTCACCAACTTGCTTGATTTTAATGTCCTAATTTAGAAGAAGGAGAAGGAAGGATTTTCATGTTTATTGTTAAATTATTGGGAGTCAGAAATCCTTGTTGATTTACCACAAATCACTCAGAGATAAGAAAAGATCTACCATCTTCCTAGCACATCTTGGAGCCCACATGAAGGGAGGGAATGATAGCTGGGTTTTTGCATGTCCCTAAGGACATCATTCCATCTTCACTCAGCACTCCACCCTGCTGTGGGAGTATAACAATGCAAACCTTCAACATCAGCATGTTGTAAGGACAACTGACTACAGAGGTGTGTGGGTACTTTAGAATAGTTTGCCACTTTCCAGTTGCCTTCGGATATGTTTGGTCTAGAACTCCCATCACCCTTAGCACACATAACAATGTTATTTGGGGATGACTGATGTTTTGTCCAATATATCTAGAAGCCCCTTGCCGTGATCTAAAGCAGTGCAGATCAAGCTATCTGACTGGCAGGAGTTTTTCCCTACCAGGGTCCATTTGTTACTATCCTGGAAGCTCATCAAGGAATGGATATCAATGGCTGGGTAGCTGGGACTAGTCGATTAACCACCACTTTGATAGCACTGCTCGATAGTGCTGTCTCATGCTAAATACTGTGATGATCCTCCTTGCAGCTTCACAACATGTGGAATATGTTTAAGAGAAGTTCTTAAATATAACTTTCCTTTCAACAGATTGTGGTTGCTGTACCCAAGTGGTAAGCAGTGAATAAGGCAGGAAGAGACATCTTACCATATGTACCTAACATTTCATAAGAGAGACCAGTTCTTCAGGGAATAAAAAGAACATATATTCACCAGAACCATGAATCCATTTTTGTCCTTGCTGCTTTTACCGTTCAGGGTCAGATCCAAAATAGGATTGCTCTTCAAGCATCTTCCCCCCTGAAATGTCTCATGGTCCATTTTAGGAGTTGTGGTGATATGGGGGTGATGCAGTGCCAGAGGGTATAAAGTAGAAGGAGGAAACATAACAAGTGTGCCAAGAACATTCATGTAACACTGAGCCTTTTCACCCCGAAATCAAATTAAATCCTGAATTAAAACTTCACCTTGCCTTTATATTTATATTTGGTATTGAGAGAAAGAATTGCCAAATGTCAAAAGTCCACATAGAAATGGGGATGACGGGTTTGCAGCAGACTGCTATCATCCTTCTTACCATGTAGAGCACTTCAACCTTCTTAAATTATTTGGATATGAGGAAAGGTCTGGCCAGATGGGAATAAGAAATTCTGAGGATTATGTGGGATCAACTTAAATTATCTCATATGGACTGGCAAGATTTCTTTCCCAGTATTTCAGGAATGTCATCATATCAGTTCTCATTAAGTAAAACTGCTTCTTGCTTTCTCCAAAAGTCACAAAAGACAAGAACTTGGGCCATGGATCACTACGCCAAGTTGCACCACTTCAAGTGGTGTCCATGGCCCAGTACTGGTCTTTGAGCCAACTGTTATGAATACCTTTTCAATAACTTTAAAACATAGGTTCCTCTTATTGTAATTTTTCAGTAAGAGAAAGAATATCAAAACTTTTACAGGACAAAATTTATACATAGAGACATACAGATTCTATGTAACTACAACTGGATTCAGAAAAAATCTACAGTTACATTGGCTAACAAACAAATGGGAATTACATTCTTACTCAGCCTTCACTTACACATATACATTCAGTCACCTTTATTCATACATCCCAATTTCTCTATTCTTCATCCATGGAAAACATCTCTTACACCTGACTGCTTCCTTGCAAATCTACCAATGCATACTTCCAAAACTTCTTGAACTTCAAAACACATCATTTCCCTAATCGCAATGCCAAGGATCAGATCTCTGTTTTCTATGCAGCATAACCTGACTCCCTGCACAAAATCCAAAACTCCAAAATTGCACTCCTTTTTCTTCCCTTGAGAAAAAGAACCCAAGTGACCAGATTTCTGCTTTCCACTGCAGATCTGCCACCACCAAATACATACATGACTCCGAACTATACCAACTCTCTTCTTCCCAAGGAGCAGAGCAACAGTTGGACCAGACTCCTCCAGTCTGCCACACTTATTATTAGATTGAGTCTTTTATAGGAAGGTTCTGCTGTGTTGTTTCAAAGTTGTAAATGAATGTTAGACATTTTCCCAGTCTGAAACATTCTGGCTTCATCAGTTCCTAGACAGATGTTGACTCTTCGTAATCGGTGTTGACTTCCTTCTTAACCTAAGGAATCTTGTAAACATTTCTTTAACTTAAAAGAGTTGTTGTCTCTGATTAATCTAATCCAAAAGTTCAACAGTTAATCCTTGTCACAGTTCTTATCAATGTCAGCAGTTCAGCAACTTTTAATTACAGGTCAGCAAGTAGGCAGTTGTATTCCAGGAATGGTGTTTCCAAAATTATTAGATCTTATTCATTCATTCCTTTCATTCAGTTCATTCATATCCACACATATCAAATCCACATTTATTAAATCTACACATTATATTTTTGTGACATGACTGGTGTACATTATGGCTGGAAAATGGTGCAGGATCTAAGAATGTACAATTTCCATGTTCCACCATATTCCAGACTCCTCTCCTTCTCATCACAAAACCAGAAGGGTCTAAATTTTAACCTGAGCTATTGTTGGAATATGATCAAACATCATAGTACCTTCAAAATCTGAACTAAAACTCAGATCAGATTCACCACTTCACTGACATAGCAATAGTGTTGCCAAGTGAAAAATAGAATAAGTCTCCTTTATACTTCGTAGAAGTGAAGAAGGGAGAGTTTCAGCTGATAGGACTGGCATGACAAGTAACATTTGCTAAAGTTCCATCTTTTACACAACCATTTAAGGCATAGGGTTTCTATTCCTGTTTTTTACCTGGCAACCTAAAATGGAAATAACCAGCTGCTTCTGGAAGCATTAAGAATACCACTTAAATTAGGGTTGTATAACACTATGCTATACTATACCATACTACTATAGTGTTGTCATTCCATTTTAATTGCCATGGTAAATTCAATTGTGGATGTTTTATGTTCAGATTTTATTTTTGTTTGATTATGTTTTTGTTTCATTTATTGATGTTAGGTTCTAATGTTATTTTCATATGTGGTCTTATTCAGGATTATTATGTTGGTACCTGCTGCTGCTGTTGCTGTTATAACATCATCTAGAATCCTAGGATTGGCAGTTTAAGGAAGGACATTTAGAATCACAGCCAGATAACTCTTGGGCTTCATAAAACTAGAAAACTGAGATTCCCATTTAAAGTGGGGTGATAGCACTATAACAGTGTAGTGTGACAGGGCCTCAGAGAATGTTTGAATCTTCCAAAAGAATGAGATTCTTTAGGGCAAGCCTTGACAATTGAACTTGTATAAAATCTATATACACTCTGAATTCAATTTCATAGAGTTAAAAAAAAAGACCACAGGGGCCATCCATTCCAACCTTCTGCAGTGCACGAATACAAGATTAAAGGAGTCTTGACATCCAGCCTCTGTTTAAAAACTTCTAAAGAAGAATATACAACCACACCATTTATCATTTTAAGGCATCTGTGCCTTTAGAAGCTTCTCAATAGGAAATTATTGAGCTGATAAGGGAGAAGCATGGATGCTATATGTGGGCACAGGACACCCAAGATCTTTGATTTCTGCCCTTAACGTTCCTTTAAATCTCTTCAACATTTCATGAGTTCTTTTGCCCAAGGTTGAGCCAGATCCCTTCAAATGATTTGTGAGTTTGGCAAAAATGTCTTCAATTTCTACTTCTCCCAAGAAAAAACCTTCATATATTGAATCTCTGCCTGCCAATCAGCTATTTATGGCAGGACCTTCACCTATGAGGTATATTTTATTTCATGGAACATAAAAGAGATTCTGTGACAAAGGATAAGAGTGTGGGTGGATGGACCAGTGAGAGAATGTGCGTATATGTTTTCTTTTGCCTTACTATGCTTGTCTAAGTGCAAGCATATGCCTTTCCTTCACCCCCACACCTTGAACTTTTCTATACATGCCGTTGCTAAGATACATGGCCCAGCGTCAATTCAGCATCCTCCTGTGTGTGATGCTGGGCACCATTCTCCAGAGGGGACTTTAGCAAATGGGAAGAAAGGGGGAAGAAAAGGTTCATGCAGAGCGGGAGAAAGAGAGTTAGTGTGATGAGACAAGATCAGAAGGGGACAAACAGAGGGACATTGATATTTCAAAGCTTCCAAACATTGATTTTTCCAACAACCACAATAATTGTGTGAATAGTTTCTTGTAAAACTAATTGATTTCCATTCGTTAAAGAATATAGTAACAGAGCTTGGGAAAATAACCTGCTCTAGTAAATATAAGGTTCAGGCTAGGGAATTACAGTTACAGTTCTAATCCCTTCTTCAGAGTAGTTATCATAACAGGTTTCAAAAGCAACTTCCTTATTGCTCAAAGTAACTCAAATATTACTTTACGCCAGTGGTCCTCAACCTGTGGGTCCTCAGGTGTTTTGGCCTACAACTCCCAGAAATCCCAGCCAGTTTACCAGATGGATTCTAGGAGTTGAAGTCCAAAACATCGGGGAACCCACAAGTTGAAAACCACTGGTTTAAGCTCTTTAAAAAATCTGCATTTTGCAATGTAAGGCACAGCATAGGGCAGTATCTGAACTATATTTGGAATTTTTTTTAATAGAGTCATGCCTGCTTTTGTTAAAATTGCAATGTTACCTACTTATTTTTTGTTTTTTGAAAAGAAATTAACAGGTAACTTGTTAATTGACACTAATGGTGGCCTAGTAGAAGTTACCTCACCCTGAAATCATTGTGAAAATACAGTTATACAAAAACTAGACATGGTTAAGTTTGGTCAGAATCTTCGTAATTCGGAATAAATTCAGAAAGATTTGCTTTTTAAAGTGATTTCAAAGTTCTTAAGGAAACTGGAAGTCCCTTTGCCCTTCTGAAGCTTTTTCTTCCATTTCTATTCCGAAGCAGTAAGAGAGTCGGAAATGATTCAGTGTTTCAGGGGGATGCCAATGCCCAAGTAGTGCCCCCGTTGCCAAAGCTGGGGCGCATCCCTCTCCCAGCATTGGCAACTGCATGACGAAGAGGCCCTGGGTGTGTGCTCTCAGCCCTCTTTCCCCCATGTGCTTACCAATGCCAGGGTGCCTCTCTCTCCCAGCATTGGGAAGTGAGCACGGGAAGAGGCCCTGGGAGTGCGCATCCAGGAGCCATGCTTCACCGGTTCCTGGGCGTGCACTCTCAGCTCTCTTTCCCCCACAAGCACACACCCAGGGGTAGCAGAAATAAAGCTCACTTCATGTTTATATTAGGCTTGGTTGATCCATAAAAAATTTGGTTTGGAAGTCAATTCCAATTTTCACAGAAAAAAAGTTCAAAACTTTCCGAAACTTCAGAGACTTCCGAATTCCAAATAATGGTTTAACAGTGTTATTTTCTGTTTCATTGGGTGGTTTTTACTTTGAAAATAGTTGTTATACTCCAGAAGGGGAGAGCAAAGGGAGGAAATTCATCTACGCTGTCTGTATTTAAGGGGGGGAAAGTTATTATGTTGTATGGATTGTACCATGTTAAATTTTAAACGCTGGTTTAAAACGGCTTCTCTGGCGTAAGACTGAAGCGGGAGGGACAGCAAAGTGAGGAAATTCACCTCTGTTTTAAAATGCTTGCCCAGACTCCAGATGGTCACCCAGCCTCAATAATAATAATAATAATAATAATCCCTTCTGCCTTCATGGAGGAAAAGCACAATCAAAGCACCCCTGACAGATGGCCACCCAGCCTTAATAATAATAATTTTCACCTCCTGGCCCAGGAAGTTTAGGCAGGCAGGAAGGCAGGCAGGTGGCTGTGAGTCCTCCTCTACTGCGCCCGCTGCATCCTCCATGTCCAGTGCAGGCCTGCGTGAGGAAGGAGGCCAAAGGCAACCTCACTTATGGCGAAGCCACCTCTGCCTGAGTGAAGCGGTTGGTGAGTGTGCCCACTGCTGCTTCCCGTCTCCTTCCTCATGTTTCTTCCGTCCTTCCTGGGCTCAGCTGGGGCCCAACGGAACATCAGGCCTATGCCATGCAGCATACGCCATGCAGCATGCACAACCTCTGAGGATGCCTGCCACAGATGCAGGCAAAACATCAGGAGAGAATGCTTCTGGAACATGGCCATACAGCCTGAAAAACCTACAATAACCCAGTTTCTATGTAGCAGCATGGAGTTGATATTGGGACTCTCAATCACACACTGTCTTGATTTTGGAAGATACCGTAGGTCCAGAACTTGGAAACATTACTTTTGGGGTATGGCCAGAATCCCACAGGCAGCCTAGATACTTGTGGGATTTATGGGAAATGCTGTTTAAAAACTGTCCCTGGACTCTGCCCTTGCTCCTGTTGAAATCCCTCAACTCTTCTTGATCCTAAAGACACATACTACCTTGATTTGGGAAGGTACAGTGGGACAATTTGTAACTGTATTTTGCTGCTGCAGCTGAAGCAGCCTTGAGAAGTGTCTCTGGCTGGCGCAGTGCGCAGGAGGAAAGTGCTGGGGAATGACGACAAGAGGGGATCACACACGCATATAACTACAGCAGCAGCATTTGAGTTGCATTCTAAACATGTCCTCATGTATCAGTTCTAACTGAATGTGGAAATGGGATTTCTTTCCCCCGTGCCCGGCCCAAGGGCAGTGAGAGGCAAAGGTCTTCTGTTTTCAACACAACTAGGTTGGTTGTGGCAGTCCCTGCAGTCTCTTCACTCCTTCTCAGTTGTTGTTTGATCAGGGCCAGATTGCTTAGAAACAGACCTCCCACCCCACACCCCCTGGCCAGCCACCACATTTTGTAAGCAAAAGCAAATCCGTGTTTGCTTGCCTGTCTGCAAAGAATGAGGCACTCTTTTGGTGACTACACAGATAAACCCTCAGCTAGCCCAACATCACTCCTGCCCGCACAAAGAGCACAAACTGCACAAACACAATGTCCTCTTATGCAAACAAGTTCCACCCACACGCATGCACATTCACACACACCACACGCCCCACACATTGGGCTGACTGTACCCACCAAACTAATTAGTCGTGTTCTCCTTCCTCACACACTGCCTTTTTAGCCCCTTCGGTCATAATGCTGAAGCATTTTGAAAAAGGTCTTTGTGGGGATTAAAGGGATTCAAAGAGGAATGTGGGGCGGGGGGGGCTGGCAAAGAGGGGACTGAGCTGGCACTACATATTGACTGTTACAAGGCAATGCATTTTAATCACTTGTGCTGGTTGCACCTTTGCTATCTTGGGACAATTCTGTTTGCAGCATGCCTCCTGCAGTGATCAAAGGATCTGTTATATACAGGATGCCTACAAAATGAATGTGTCGGATCAAGAGGGCAAGGCTAGTAGGGAGAAAGGCAAGGGGGATGCTTCTGGGTTCAGGTTTCAGGGGCAGGAGGGTTCACCTTCACCTCAAACAGACACTATGGTCAGAGATGCACTTGAAAACCGAAAACATTCATGAGCTCACAGGCATGGAAGATATGCAAATATTTGCTCACAAAAAAGCAGCTTTTCTGCACCTTCTGAAGCATGAACTGCACAAAAGCTTTAGACAGAGCCTCAAGTTTGCATGGCACCCATGTAGTGTTGCCAGATCTCATTACCGGCTCCCAATGCAGGGACATGATAGAAACCTCCCACAAGGATGGTAAAACATCAAAACATCCGGGCGTCCCCTGGGTAACATCCTTGCAGACAGCCAATTCTCTCACAGCAGAAGTGACTTGCAGTTTCTTAAGAAGCTCCTGACATGAAAAAATTGGCCTGGATCTCAGAAAGAGAGTACTGCTTTGTCTACATATGTCTAGGAATTTTCTAGATTCTCCAAAGTGACCCTGTGGTAGCTTCCAGTGGAATCATGCCATAGAATTGCCTGGACGACCTAGAAAATTCTAGGAAAATAGTTTTATCAAGTGTAATTAGGTGAAGTAGCTAGTCCCAATCATACTGTATTTGTAAATCCCTTCATTTTTTAAAAAAGAACTAACATCCTAATTTATAAATTAATAAACCATTAGTGCAGTGTTTCTCAATCGGGGAGTCAGGAACCCGGGGGGGGGGGGGTCACAAGGAGGGGGGTTCAGAGGGGTCACCTTCATATATTTCTGAAGGTCTTAGGAACCTCTTTTGCAGAAAAGGCTGAAGATCCCTCCTCCTGTCCTCATCCTTTTTGGAAACACATGGCGAATCTTCCCACTAAAAAACTCTCCTCTTGCTGTGATTGGCCAACCACTCAGCCAAGCCGAGGGCTGTTTCAGAGATTCCAAGTGGTGAGGGGAAAACAGGTCTGCTTGGCTCATGGCAGCATGGTGCATATGTTCAGGTGAGGGAGAGCGTGTGAGGCTAGAGGGAGACTCATGCCAGCAAGTCCCTTGAAGGTATGGGGGTTCTGTGTGGGAAGTCTGGCCCAATTCTATCATTGGTGGGGTTCAAAATGCTCTTTTATTGCAGGTGAACTAAAAATCCCAGCAACTACAACTCCCAAATGTTAAGGTCTATTCCCCCCCCTCAAAAAAATCCACTAGTGTTCAAATTTGGGCATATTGAATATTTGTGCCAAGTTTGGTCCAGATTCATCATTGTTTGAGTCCACAGTGTTCTCTGGATGTAGGTGAACTACAACTCCAAAGCTCAAGGTCAATGCCCACCAAATACTTCCAGAATTTTCTGTTGGTCATGGGTGTTCTGTGTTCCAAGTTTGGTTCCATTCCATTATTAATGGAGTTCAGAATTCCCTTTGATTGTAGATGAACTATAAATCCAGCAACTACAACTCCCAAATGAAAAAATCAACCCATTCCACCCCCACCCCCCACCTCCCGAACCTCTCAAGTATTCAAATTTGGGAGTATCAGGTATTTGTGGCAAATTTTTCCCAGTGAATGAAAATACCTACTGCATATCAGATATTTACATTTCAATTCATAACAGTCTCGGCATGAGGAAGGTTGAGAAGCACTGCATTAGTGCAATGTCCACCTTCCCAGTATTAACATCAATTAATTGTTTTCCAATTTTCCAATGAATACTCATAGCAAATTCATTTTTACACATAATGTTCTAAGCCCTCATCCTATTTTACAAAAATCTCCTCTGCTTAAAGGACAATTACAGAACAGTTTTTTGTTTGAAGGTTCCACTCTTATTTGAAGTACATCTTTAAAAGGTTTTTAAAAGAAAACATAAAAGTGGACTGTCTTCCTCACTTTTGATATTATATTAATAGCAATTCCTTCTAAATTGGTTATGGATAAAAACGAGTGTGTATAAATTTTATATAAAAACAGTTCATCTTTTGGAACTTTTCTTTCCATTTTAATTGAGACTATTTATTTTCAAGATGTCCTGAATTTGTTACCTGTTAACTAGACATACATCAAAGACTTTGGAAGGGAAAGCTTTTTGTTTCTCAGTCCCTCACAGTCATTAATGTACACAATACGGCAAAATTGTTTGTGTAATTCTACATTGGAGCCAGTGTGTTGAGTGTTGGACTAGGACTTCCAGAAACCAGGGACCCTTTCACATTACACATTTGTACCTGATTCCCCTTTAACTGCCATTGATGCATTCTGTGCAATCCAGGAGTTTGTCATTTGGTAAGGCACTGGAATTTTCTCCCTGAGGACTCTAAATATCTCTCCCCAAACTGCAAATCTCAGGAACCCATAGGAAGGAATTACGTACATCAAAATATAAATAATGTGCATGTGTCTTTCTCTTTTTTTCTGCCCCTCAGTTAACCTCACTGAGGTTTGCTTAATTAAAAAATATTATTGGACCAGCTGTTGAATTATAGCTCTCATTTACATAATGGAAGATCGGAGGCTATTCCAATTCAGAGTTCCTCCATCCCAGTAACAAAAACTGCCTGTCTATGCAGAATCAGGACAAAATGCATGCTATTTGGACCTCTTTTTCATCTTGCAACATCCTTTGGTTCAACTTTGGGTCATTAATTTCATTTTCAGAGGTAAAATATCTTTGAATACCACTTGTAGATATAACATGCATGGGGTATGCCCTCCTTGTAAGCTTCCCCAGGCATCTAGTTTTTGTCTTTGAGGACATAGACTTGGGTATTCTCTTTATGTTCTTGTATACATCAGAACACTCTACCTTATCTTGGATAATTAAATGGTTCCATGCATTGAAAACTGCGCCCCGCTACTCATCCATGTGTCACCATTAGTAATCTGTCTAGTGTGTGTGGGCATGTACACACTTATCTTAGAATATGCAGAAGAGAGGTAAACTAAAAGCACTTGATCTTGGCAATTTCTTTTTCATCCACCCCAGCTTCCAATTCACACCTCATACACAGCCCAGCAGGAGCACAACACCATCCAATCAAAAGAGACCAAATGTAAAAAAAAGAGGAAATGAGACATAGTATTGGGAAGGAGCTCCTTTAAGAAAGGGGAAAGTCTTATTTTAAAAGAGCTGTATTAAAGAACATGGGTGAATGCCTTTTTCAATAGCATCCATGTAAAATATATCTTACAGATTCAGTAGCTTCCATGCCAGCACTCTGGCAAATCTGTACTGAGGTTTAGTTCAAACTTTAAAGGAGCTAACCAAGGTGCTGAGCTATATATTTAACTATTAATTTTATATGTTTTTATATGACTGTTTTTATCTTGTGATGTATTGTATATGGGCACTTGTTGACGTTTGTTCACCGCCTCGAGTCGCCTTCGGGCTGAGAGAGGTGGTATAGAAGCATGGTAAATAAATAAATATCCTTCATGATAGGTTTACCTCTGTGGATTGATATGATAAAATTCAGATTAAACCCAGGATGAATTTTTTATCTCAGTGATATACAGTTCTATCTGCCTGACACACCCATCATTCCCACCCTGGGTGATCCAGATTGGGAAGGCTTATTTAATATATAAATCTGTTCATTACAGCTAGATTCCACCAAGGAACTATAGGAAATATAGAGCATCAGGAAGACAAATAAGGTAAAGATGTGTTTCCAAGCCAAAACACAAATCAAGTTTGTAAGTCATTATTAGAAAATGTTTAAGAATTTGTTTTGGGCCAATATAAATTCAAACTAGAGTTAGTACAGCAATGGCGTGTCTCCACATGTCAATCTTGTATTCCTCTGTAGGGGGAGACGTTTGCTCACAGAGGTCTTTAAACCAAACCTCAACATACATTCCTCTTTTGCAATGATGCAAATTAGATGAAAGTATTTTCTTCCCAATATATAGCCAATGAGAAGTAAAGGATGAAGAATACATTGGCCAAGGGAACAAATATTTAGATATGAATGGATAAAGAAATTCTGGCTCACCAAGAGTGTTATTATAGAAAACTAACAAAACAGTCATTCTCTCTGTTTAAGGAATCCTGGGAACATTAGTTCTTGAAGGAACTAATGGTCAGAAGCAGAATTCTCAGCACCCTTACCAAACTACATTTCCCACCATTATTTGGAGAAAGACTTAGCAGTTAAGTATAAAACCAACAAAGATCATGCCTATGTCTTTTGACAAGAATGTGGACCCATGAGTGCACAAATTAATCAAGTGCATTGTCCTTTTAGTTATGCACAACATTGGGTTGCCAAAGACCATCAGGAAACACAATATTTTCTGTTGGTCATGGGGGTTCTCTGTGTGAAGTTTGGCCCAATTCTATTGTTGCTGAGGTTCAGAATGTTCTTTGATGTTAGGTGAACTAGAAATCCCAGCAACTGCAATTCCCAAATGTCAATGTCTATTTTCCCCCAAATTCCACCAGTGTTTCCATTTGGTTATATTGATTATTTGTGCCAAGTTTGGTCGAGATCCCTCATTATTTGAATCCACAGTGCTCTCTGGATGTTGGTGAACTACAACTCCACAACTCAAGGTTAATGCCCACCAAAGCCTTTCAGTATTTTCTGTTGGTCATGGGAGTTCTGTGTGCCAAGTGTGGTTCAATTGCGTCATCAGTTGGGTTTAAAATGCACTATAAATTCCAGCAACTAGAACTCCCAAATGACAAAACTAATCCCCACCCAACCCCACGACTATTCAAATTTGGACGTATTGGGTATTTGTGCCAAATTTGGTCCAGTGAATGAAAAAACATCCTGTTTATAAGTTATGTACATTATGAGTCATAACAGTAGCAAAATTACAGTTATGAAGTAGCTACGAAAATAATCTTATGGTTGGTGGTCACAACATGAGAAACTGCATCATGGGGTTGTGGCATTAGGAAGATTGAGAAACACTGATGTAGAGAGAACTGTAGAGAACCTGTTTGCTTTCTTGTAACTCTAGAAAAGGTGTAGGAAAAATATATACGCATATGTTCTACTAGCAGATCTTGGAACAAGGAGAAAACAAGAGCGTTTAACTCAGTATGTTTGAACAACAACAAATTGAAAAACAACCTCCACACCTTCCTCTCTAAATATAAGGCTCTCTGGTTTAGAACCATGCAATGTCATCTGGTCCAAATCATCATGCTGTAAAGCACAGCTAAAGTGCCATCAAGCCTCTGTTTAAAGGTCCACCACCTTCCAAGGCACTCTAATCCACTTCCTTTAGTAAATTAATTTAATTAAGAAACCTTGAAGGGATAAGCAAATTAGTAAAGAATATTATGTGTATGAAAGTTTTCTATGCTCATTTATGATGAGAAAATAATATTCTTTAGTTGGGCACATCTCCAGAGGAACAGTGAGCGTGCCAGGAATTTAGCTCATTTTAAAGCAAGCATCTAGTTCAGTGGTTCCCAACTTTCTAATGCCATGACCCCTTAATACAGTTCCTCAGGTTGTGGTGACCCCCAACCATAAAATTATTTTTGTTGCTACTTCATAATTGTAATTTTGTTACTGTTATGAATCGTAATGTAAATATCTGATATGCAGGATGTATTTTCATTCACTGGGCCAAATTTGCCACAAATACCCAATACTCCCAAATTTGAATACTTGTGAGGTTCCGGGTGGGGGGGTGATTTTATCATTTGGGAGTTCTAGTTGCTGGATTTATAGTTCCTCTACAATCAAAGAGCATTCTGAACTCCATTAACAATGGAATGGAATGGAACCAAACTTGGAACACAGAACACCCATGACCAAGAAAAAATACTGGAAGGGTTTGGTGGGCATTGACCTTGAGCTTTAGAGTTGAAGTTCACCTACATCATTCACTGGACCAAATTTAGGAAAAATCTTGATTCACCCAAATTTGAATACTGGTGGAGTTGGGAGGTATTGATTTTGTCATTTGGGGGTTGTAGTTGCTGGGATTTATAGTTAACCAACAATCAAAGAGCATTCTGAACTCCACCAATGATGGAATTGAACAAACTTGGCACACAGAACTCCCATGACCAACAGAAAACACTGGAAGGGTTTGGTGGGCATTGACCTTGAGTTGTGGAGTTGTAGTTCACCTACATCCAGAAAGCACTGTGGACTCAATGATGAATTTGGACCAAACTTGGCACGAATACTCAATATGTCCAAATTTGAACCCTGGTGGAGTTTGGGGAAAATAGACCTTGAAATTGCTGCCATGCACATGTCTGCTCTCCCCTCCTTGCTTGGAGTCTCAGAAACAACCTTCCTTTTAGCTGAAAGGCCAGCTGAGAGGATACACCATCTGTTTCCAAAAAGGAAGAAAAGGACATCTTCAGCCTTCTTTGCCAAATATGTGTTTTCTGATAGTCTTTGGCAACCCCTCTGACACCCCCTCATGACCGCCTCCAGGGCTCCTTATCCCTAGGTTGAGAAACGCTGATCTAGTTGGTAGATCTTAATGTAACTAACCATACAGAATGCCCATCTGAACCACCATTTGGTTCCAATTCTGACTGATAGGTTGGGAAGAATAATCTTGGCTATTGTCTTCCTTGTGAAATCTTTTCAGAATAAAGAGTTTCCTCCTGCAGTGTTTCCCGCCGAAAGCAGACTATTGTAGACTATTATTATTATGTCAAAGAGCACAGGTCATTAAAAACTTTTGGAGCCTATCTTAATAGTTTGGCTCTCCAAATTAAAACCAAGTTAAAACAAAACTCAGGAGCTTCTCTCTATGCGTCTGCTCCCGTCGCCAGTTTGTCAGAGCCCTTTTAGCACTTCCCTCTGGGACACCATCTGCATTGTTAAGATTAGAAACAGACATGCCTTCAATTAAGGCCAGAATCCACAAACTCAGTATCCTATATGGGAAAAGAGTTATGGGAATGCAGGAAGAGAGCATGACTAAGCAATGTATGATAGAACAAAAAAAGTGGGGCGGCTGGACCCAGTATTTTGACGGCTCGATAACAACACTAATGAAACTGGATAAGAAGACCATTGAGAATAAAATAATGGATATTATCAAGAACATGATGGATAGTCTAAAGCAGAAATTTTCCACCTGGTACCCCCTATTTAAGAGTGTTCAATACCAACAAGATTACTTGCAAGAATTAACCGTGGTGACCCTCAGGAAAGCTTTTACAGCCTTGCAGTTTCAGACAATGCCTTCAGCCTGGCTGGAGGGAAGATATAGAGGAACACCTTATTCCCAAAGATTATGTATATGTGGTTCAGGAGCAATTGAGGATCTAACACATTACTTACTCCATTGCCCTCTGTATAAGGATCCCAGAAAGAAGATTCTAGGAGGGCCTCTGGAGGATAGGGTGGCTTGGCAGCAGACAGCAATGATTAAGGATTTGCTAGTAGACTACTCTAAAGATATAACAATAAAGGTTGCCACTTTTGCAGTGGCAGCTCAAAATATCCGTGCGAAACTAGTAAAATCCTTAGTGAAGGATGGGAAGTAGCACAGGATATACAGTGCGTTGTAGACATGACTGGAATTTAAAGAGCTAGTTTTAATGAGTTTTAATATTTGTACTGAAGTTTTATATTGTGATGTGTACTTTGGATGTCACTAATATGTGCGCTTAATTTGCCATGGCCTATGGCTAGAACAATAAAACTTATCCATTCACTCTTCAGAATATAATCTGAACTTTAAATGGACTATCCAAAATAGTAAACTAATTGTCTTCTTGTTCTTCCTGTTGTTTTTGCTTTGCATAATACCTTTAGACTAAAATCTGGAACATATTGACTGGCTCACTAACATGATAGACATCAATTGATACTGATACAGAAGCATATTTCCATTGCTACTCTGCATCTGGCTCTGGTTGATAGTTCTTGAGATACTTACAAATTGCAGACATTGATTGAATCCGAAATCTGTTCACCTCAGCTCTGGATGTCATCCAATTAAAATAATAGGTATCAGTATCAGGTTCATGACAAGCAAAAAGTAATCATTCTTTTGCAGACTACATGTCAAGGAAGAAGAACATCTTTGAGCCCAAATGCCAAATTCAATATCAGAGAAATCTGTGGTGACTACTTTCTATTGACATTGAGGACAAAGGCAAACAGGTGGGATCAAAAATACCTGCATATTTTGATTTAAAGTTCTTGCTGCCAGTGACTAGGAATCTGCAGAGCTATTTTAGAGTTTTATACCTGAGAAGAAAGCGTACAAAGTTTAGAAAACTATCAAAAAAATACTATGGTGAACCTAATTAGGGTCAAAATCAGTCCCATGACCTGAGATTCACCACCTCAAGATATAAAAGATTTACAGAGTACGTTACTACCAGTAAATAAAAATTGGCATCACCCCTAGCATCAAAAAATGGAAGCACCATGTTCAGGAGCAATATACCTGTAATGACCAAGCGGGATAAGCAAGGAACAATGGCTATTACACTTTGTGCTCCACTGAGTTGGAAAATGATGCAATGTGGAATGCTTAACTTGAAGAAACAAAGAAAAAGTTATTCTTCTTAGGACCTTGTCATAATACAAAATCATAACACTCTGATTCCACTTTAATTGCCATGACAACATTCTATGATACCTTGGGATTTGCACCTTTAAAATTCTAATCTAGAAATTTCTTTTTTAAAAAAATAACTTTTTATTTGTCTTTCATATAAAACAAGTACTAGTACACAAGTGAAACAGTAGTACAAACAAGTTTGATCTAGAGATTTCTATTGCTTCTCTGAATCTCAGATCCCAAGGATTTTTAGTGTATAGAGGCAGCTGAAGAAGAATCATAATGCTGCAGTTGTATAGAAAGCCCTTGTGCCTAGGATTGGCCAGCAACAACCTGTACAATTTATATATATATACAGTCAGCCTTTCATGTCAATGAGTTCTACATCTACGGATTGACTCAACCATGGTTTGAATATATTCAGCAAACCTTGATATTGCCACACGCTGAACACTACACTGATATTTAGGTATACCCTGCTTATCCTCCATTCATTTCCCAGATTGTCAAGCTCACTGGCACTTATTTGAGCTGCTCATTGTTTTATATAAGGGACAACATTTTACTATGCTATTGTTTATAATGGGAGTTTCAAGAAATTTGATGTCCATAGGAAGTCCTTGAACCAAACCCTAGCAGATACCAAGGGTCCACTGAACTCCGAAAAGAAATGATCTTCCATGAAGGGCTTACAGATCCTCCTCTCTTATTTATTTATTTATTTACAAACCCTCAAACCCTCCCCCCAGGGGGGGCACTCAGAGCGGCTCACAAAGTCACAAAGGCAGCGGTTTTACATGTTATTATTACATGTTACCAGAAATAAGGGGAACAGAAATGTCCCATTTCAGAACAACATCAATCACTATGTGTATCTGAAATAAATATAAATGCCTTGCAATATATCCAAAAAAATTCATAGTGTATGGTTAGTCAACACATATCTGATACCAATCCCTCTTCCTTAGCAAAAATAAATAAATAATAAGCATAGCTTTTCTTTAACTATCATAATTTTGGCAAGTTTGGGTGGGCTATATATGCCCCTTACTCTGATGTGTAGGATGACATTGTGGTCTCTGGGCCACGGCAGAAGTTGTAAACTCATCAAAGGCATCCCATACTACATATACATGGGAGGAAGCATGATCCGAATTAAACATTTATTTATTTATTTAAAACATTTCTATTCTGTCCTTCTCTCCCCGCAGAGGACACCGGGTGGAGCACAAATATATTCGGCAAACAAACAATGCCGGGACATAATTTTATTTATTTATTTATTTCATTTCATTTCATTTCTAACCTGCCCTTCTCTACCTCCGAAGGGGGACTTAGGGCGGCTCGACAATTCAATGCCGTATACAAGAACAGAACAACAACATATCAAAAAATACAACAAAGAAGATTAAAAACAGTTACATATCAAATCCTCCTAATCCCCGTTTCATATTCGTAGGATGTCAGCCAATCTACAGTCCACCAACACAACCCTATCCTACTCAGATTGTCCGTCCGCTGCTCCACATCAACCAAACGCCCGGTCCCACAGCCACGTCTTTAGCTTTTTTCTAAAGGAAAGGAGGGAAGAAGTTGATCTTATTTTGTTGGGGAGTGAGTTCCACAGGCGAGGGGCCACTACCGAAAAGGCCCTGTATCTCATCCCCACCAAACATATTTGCGACAGAGGTGGGATTGAGAGCAGGGCCTCCCCGGAAGATCGCAAATTATGAGGTGAGACATAAGGGGAGATACGTTCGGACAAGTAAGCTGGGCCAGAACCGTAAAGGGACTTTAAAGGTCAAAATCAGCACTTTGAATTGTGCTCGGAATTGGACAGGCAGCCAGTGGAGCCATAAAACCACAAATATATAGAAACATTAAAATCACTTATATCCACATTAAAACCAGTTGTTTAAAAACCATCTCAGGACATGATTTTGCCAAATTGCACATCCCCAAAGGCTTGGTCCCACAGCCAGGTTTTCACCATCCTTCTGAATGACAGGAGGGAGGGGGCTGATCTAATATTGCCAAGAAGGGAGTTCCATAACCAGGGAGCAATCACTGAGAAGACCCTGTTTCTTATCCCTGCCAAATGCACCTGTGATAGTGGTGGGACCAAGAGAAGAGCCTCCCCAGAAGATATTAGTTTCTGCAGCGGTTTGTAAAAAGTGATGCATTCGGACAGGTAAACTTCGGACAGGTGAACCTACAGAACAATGTTAGAGGAGATTTCTGGGTGGGTTTGTTTATTTTTGTGTCAGGAGCGACTTGAGAAACTGCAAATCACTTATGCTGTGAGAGAATTGGCCATCTTCAAGGACGTTGCCCAGGGGACGCCCGGATGTTTGTTGTTTTATCATGCTTGTGGGAGGCTTCTCGCATGAGGAGCTGGAGCTGACAGAGGGAGCTCAACCCACTCTCCTCAGATTTCTGGGTGAATTCCATGCATTCTTCATTGAATCACGATTTCTCACCAGCTGTATGTGTGGGATATATGAGATCCAAAGCTCATAACATTCGTCCTTCCTCTCAGTCCCTATCCCCTTTTGTGCAATGCCTTTTCTGTCCGCTAAGTTATAAAACTTAGCGGACAGGTGAGCCTGTTTTTTATAGATTGTCTGGAATCTATGCTGGGAGCCTTTTCATCTAAGAGCAAGATTTGTATAAGATTTAAATAAATGAATACGTGAGAGAACAAGCAAAGTTTATAGGTAAGGTAATAGCAATCAACATTCTAGATCAGTGGTTCTCAACCTGTGGGTCCCCAGGGGTTTTGGCCTACAAGTCCCAGAAATCCTAGTCATTTTACCAGCTGTGAGGATTTCTGGGAATTGAAGGACAAAACATCTGGGGACCCACAGGTTGAAACCCACTGTTCTAGAACGTAATACATTTTCAAGATGGATCCATTTACGTTAGGATTTCTCAGTACTTGGGAAAGTTACATTTTGAACTATTACTCCAACAGTCCACAGCAAACAGATTAGTCAAGCTGGTTGGGGATTCTGGGAGCTGTAGGCCACTATGTAACATTTCTAAAACACTGGGCTTTCTAGAGGCTACAAAAGAAATGAGCGACATCATGCAGGATATTAGCCAAGTATCCCATTTGGCAAGTCCATGAGTCATCACAATGAAAGCATTTAAGAAAGATTCACAGTGACACTGTGTCAGGGTCAACCATCCAAGTGCCTCCTTTGGATAGAACTCTGGAGAGGAAATATCTAATTTCTGAGGGGAAATGAAGTCAGACTGTTCCATAAAATGGTTAAAATAATGTTTCTTGACTAGCTGGTATTGGCTTTCAGGGACAATTATAATGCCAATTTTAGGGGAGACAAGCAGCTTGGTTTCATAGCCAAAACCTTAGAGCTAGAACTCTTTCCCGAATGTTCTTTTCAGAGCAACCTCAATCAAAAAACAAGAATAAATTGCTAGCTTAGAGTTCTTTCAAATTATACCATATGTCACTTCAATTCTATTTCAATGGCCAGGGCTGCTTTCTATAGAATCCCGGAGTGTGTCGTTTAGTGAAATGCTAGAGCTTTCCCTGGGTGAGAGTTCTATATACCCTCATTATCACCAAATCACAAGATTACATTGGATGTTGCCATGGCAGTTAAAGTAGCAACACAGCACCATAATGATGAATACACTCTTTAAAACTGTGTAACCTTTCATATAGTTGTGTGTAAGAGTGACCATGCTGACTAGGGGATTCTGGGAATTGGTCCCCCCCCCCCAGTCATTTCTTTCAAGTTCTGTGGCAAAGACAGTTATGTCTCATTGGGACACAATTATAGATTCTTGTTGGTGTTATGGCTATGAGGATTATCACAACACAGAACCAATGCTTTCTGTATACTTAATCTACTGCATCTCATTGGAATGGAAGATTCAGTTCCATCACCAAAAGAAAGATTCAATTTACTTGGGCAATCCCTTGTTGTCCGAGTAAGATTGTCCTCCAAGTTCGTTGTACTGGCGGTGGGTTAAGTAGGTGGCTGTGGAGCCCTATTCTTGACCTGCATGTTCTCCTGCAGTAATGGCATTGGTTTCCAGGTGGAAGGTGGTCCCAGTCAGGGTTGGCTTGACGCACCTTCCTCTTGGCACGTTTCTCTCTTTCACCCATCCAGTCGTGCCTCTTCAAATTCTACAGCATGACTGGTCACAGCTGACCTCCAGCTAGAGCACTCAAGGGCCAGGGCTTCCCAGTTCTCAGTGTCTATGCCACAATTTTTAAGGTTGGCTTTGAGCCCATCTTTAAACCCCAGAATTCTGCAAGTGGCAGCAACCAGATTTAAAGTGGATTCATTGTCTAGTGTGATGTGGTTTATATATTCCTACATGGCAGAATGGTTTAAAATGGATGGCCCTTGTGGTCTCTTCCAACTCTATGATTCTATGATTCTACTAATTCCAGAGTTATGTTTGCTTAGTGCGGTGGGGTTCTTGTTTTATGGAATGCCTTCAAAATGGATGAGGTTTTTTTTCTGATACCGGTATCCTAGCTAGAAATACTTCCTCCCCCTACAAGATCTCCCCTGTGGTTCCTTCTTATTTTAACTTAAAACAAAGATTTGGTTGTTTTCTTACGCAATATCCACATGGATTTATGTTACTGTTAATCTCCAAAAATGTTGTACATCTTGAATGATGCTCCACACATTGCTTGCAGAGTAGAGTTTTACCCACTGCAGTATTTTTGTGGCTGTGTTCTCAAAATGTAAAAAGCTCCTTAGTATTTTTGTATATTCAGAGTATGGCAGCCTACACCATATTATATTTCTTTCATCAATCTAGAGTACATCCAGATGCTCGAAAGAGGAAAAAAGTCTGTTCCATTTTTTCTGAACTTAAACACTGGCACAGATTTCTGGATTTAATACATTCATACATATCTTTCCCCCTGTGATGGTTTCATGCTTAACCTCTCACATCTCCCACTCCTTTAGCATTCAAATATATCTCTGGAAAAACATGATTCAGATTTGCAATATACCAGAATGTATGGTAATTAATTTTCCTTTTCTGTGTTTTAAGAGCCTATGTAATTCTAGCAGAGGAGGAGGGGGTCACATTCAGGAAGTTCTGGGAATATTGGAATGTTTTTGACGTGTGCCTTCAAGTTG
The DNA here is from genome assembly GCA_030556195.1 of Anolis apletophallus. Classification (NCBI taxonomy): domain Eukaryota; kingdom Metazoa; phylum Chordata; class Lepidosauria; order Squamata; family Anolidae; genus Anolis; species Anolis apletophallus. Next base: position 102,315,343 of record JARBWK010000009.1, read on the forward strand.
TTTCTTATCAATTGGCAACCTAAAAGTGAAATTATAATGTGGTTTTCTTGGCAATGCTTGTTCTGACAGTTTGCTATTGCCTTCCTTTGCAGTCCATTTATTTATTTAAAATATTCTTGTAGAATCTTAATTAAAGGCAAATCTTTTCACAATGGGCATAAGAAGTCACTGGGGCTTCCCTAGATTTCTATCAAGTCTTATTCCTGGAAAAACTTATCAGTCCCAACACCTTTGCCACCCATTGTTCAGCCAATCAAAATTCATTGTCTCATCCCAGGTGGACAGGAAAGGAGATATTAGCCTCATGAACACAGACCCTGTCTGCATCCCTTTCCTCCCACACTCTCCATGGACAGACCAAGAAAACAGCCACAAGACTTCCAATTTGGGCAATGACAGTTTATTACAATTCCCACCAAAACCACAAGCCAATCAACAGCTATGGCAGATAGTGCTTCACAGCCAACTAGTGAGTGGATCCTAGTTGGCCCCAGTCTGGACCAAATAGCACCAAGAGTGGCAAGATCCTTTGTTTAAAATCACTGTCAAACTGCTATAAATAAATTTGTATGTTTGTAATTGAATTATGTCAGTCTTTACAGCACGGACTCTGCTGGCATTTGCTTTGGCCAAGGTGAATAAACGCCTGTGTTCTTTGGCTTCAACTCTCATTTGATCATTGGAGCTTGGCACAACAGCCCCCAAACCTGCATTCTTACAAATCTGGAATCACATAACAATAGCATCAATAATTAAAACAACAAATAACCTAGTAGTGAATGCTACCATGTTATATGCATTCTACATTTACAATCTAGCAAAAATTCTCCTTTCCCATTCTGTTAAAACACGGTGGTAAAATGTCCAATATCAGAATCAATTTAGATGCACCACTTTGTATTTGATATGCAATTTGAAAAATGTAGCAACTACTCCTGCGAAGATTGATATAATCATTGTGATTGTAGCAGGTAGAGAGGGAAAGGTTAGCCTTTTTATCTCTGCTGAGGTCCTTTTGAAGATAATCTCTCTTTTTATCCACTGCAATCACAATCTTTGCCATTCATATAGCCCGACTGCATTTAGAGAGCCAATGCCATTTCGCCATTTGAGGTAGACATTTTAAAATCTAGGTTCTGTTCCTCTAGAAAGCATAACATCCACTATGTGAACTTGAGCTCAACTCTCCCCTTCTTCTCACCTCCCTGTTTCACCTATCTCATTGATTTCTGATTGTGAAGCTAAAGTAGGGAAAACCAGGTGCACCCACTTCCTTGAGCTCATTGGCAGAGAGATGGGATGTTAATGTAATTAACTAGCTGGCAAATAAAAGTATATATGTTTGAAGCATAAATGGGAAATGCAAATGTACAAGTCACATCTCTTGTTGTCTGGCCTTTGGATGTCAATGCATCAGTTACAGGCTTAGTAAAAAATATATATAGGTGTATAATTCAAGTATCATATATACATACGTGCACCTAGGGTTTGACAATCCCGGGTAGAAATCCCAGGCACCAAGGAGAGGAGGGAAAATTCCCAGGTAAAGATATAGTTCAAGCAGTAACTGTTTTTCAGCGGCCGAAAACACAGCGAATGCTTTCCGTCGGCGTATCTTCAACACGATCCCGTTCGAGGAGACTGTCATCTCTTGTCTCCCGCGTCCTGGAATTTTTCCCTACATCTCTACCATCATCCCGATCCTTTGAACATCTTTCCTATTTCCCATCTTTGGATTTACAATTGATCTTTACCTAGTGGAACTGACTTTTTGGCACCACAGGACCATATTACCTACTGGATTGGAACTTTGGGACTTCCCCAGCGCGGGGCATATTGCCTTTATTTGCTTGAACTATATCTTTACCTGGGAATTTTCCCTCCTCTCCTTGGTGCCTGGGATTTCTACCCGGGATTGTCAAACCCTAGGTGCACGTATGTATATATGATACTTGACTTATACACCTATATATATTTTTTACTAAGCCTTTGGCTTTTTTGTCTGCTTTCTTGCTATTGTGTTATAGCCTTGCTCTTCTGTTTACCCAATGCATCAGTTACAACCATGGAGATTTCCCAAGTTGTTTTGTGTGTGTGCCTTCAAATATCATGTAAATGTATGCTTTCATAGTGTTTTCCTATTCAATGGTATTCAATGGCAGTCTCCCATCTAAGTACTTATCAGGACTAGCCCTGCTTAGCTTTCAAGATCAGCCTTCAGTCTTCAGATTGCCTTCGGATATTTAGACCTGTTGTTGTGTGCCTTCATGTCATTCCTAATCTATAACAATCCTAAGACAAACCTATCACATACTTTTATTTGACAAGATTTGTTCAGAAGAGGTTCATCATTGCCTTCCTCTGAGGCTAAGAGAAAGTGATTTGCCCAAGGCCACCATGTGAGTTTTATGACCACTTTAACCCTGGTCTTCAGAGTTTTATTTGTCATTTTATTTGCCATGCTTCTATATCACCTCTCTCAGCCTGAAGGCGACTCGAGGCGATGAACAAGCGGCAACAAGTGCCCCTATACAATACATCACAAGATAAAAACAGTCCTATAAAACATATAGAATTAACAGTTAAAAACTACAAAATACAAATCTCAGCTCCACAATCTTAAAATCGGTTTCCGTTTCATCATCATACTAATCCTTGATCTCGATTAAAGTTAGTCTGCGAATGCTTGCTCGAAAAGCCAAGTCTTGACTTTCTTACGAAATGTCAGGAGAGAGGGGGCTGATCTGATGTCACTAGGAAGGGAGTTCCAAAGCCGAGGAGCCACCACTGAGAGTTGTAGTCCAACACATACCTAAACTGCTTCTATAAGCCCCTGGTACCTCTAAACAAATAAGAAGATGGCCAAAATAACATTCAGATTTTGAATTCAACATTCAGCTTGCCAGACAGAAAAAAGCAGGGAATTGTAATGTTAATGCATTAATAACACAATTAAATATGATTTTAGCCTGCAGAACAGAAGGTTGAGAGGAGACATGATAGCCATGTATAAATATATGGAATATTGTGTCCAATTCTGGGCACAACAATTGAAGGGAGATGTTGACAATCTGGAATGTGTCCAGAGGACAACTAAAATGGTCAAGGGTCTGGAGAGCAAGCCCTATGAGGAGTGACTTAAAGAGCTGGGCATGTTTTGTCTGAAGAAGAGAAGTCTGAGAGGAGTCATGATAGCCATGTATAAATATGTGAGAGGAAGTCATAGGGAGGAGGGAGCAAGCTTGTTTTCTGCTGCCCTGGAGACTAGGACGCAGAACAATGGCTTCAAACAACAAGAAAGGAGATTCCACCTGAACATTAGGAAGAACTTCCTGACTGTGAGAGCTGTTCAGCAGTGGAACTCTCTGTCCCAGAGTGTGTGGAGGCTCCTTCTTTGCAGGCTTTCAAACAGAGGCTGGATGGCCATCTGTCAGGGTGCTTTGAATGCAATTTTCCTGCTTCTTGTTATGGGGTTGGACTGGATGGCCCATGACGTCTGTAAGGACTCACCCATTTCAGCTGGGCCGAGGCCTGGGTAGCAGTTTGGCAATCCCTGGTAGGATAGAATAGCTAGGAGAGGGGGAGTGGCTTGGAGCCTCTCCAGAGAGAGGGGGGAGGGAGGGAGAGGGAGGTAGAGCTGCAGGGGAGTGGCTCAGAGTGAAGGGGAGGGGCCAGCTGACTTAGGAGGGAAAAAGTGTAGCTTTTTCAGTCAGAGGAAACTTGGCTCTTGTCAGAGCAACATCTGACTAAGAGAGGGAACTTGACTCTTGTGAGAGCAACATCAAAGTCTGTTGTGAGCAGTCAGTAAGACAGGGTTTCTTAGATAGCTGACAGGAGAAGTCTGTGGAACGCTGACGACAGGGAGAATCAGCCAGCAGACTTAGATCTCTTAAGATAAGAGATTGGCTCACACTTAGGGACAACTAACTAGGATTAGTTAGTGGAAGAAACTCACTACTAGTTTTAATATTAGAGTGAGGGAGTATTTTGACAAGTTGTGAAAGACATTACATCGGTCTAGTCCTGTATCAAAGTTTAAAGATACATGTTTTATGAAACCACAAAGCTATTGCACCTTTCTTGACAACCAATTACGCTTCTGTGCCTGTTAAAGTTGTTAGTGCCTTCAATAAACCTTTTCTCTTGAGCCTCATTCCAACCAGCAGTTACTTAACAGCTCCAGTGTGGTGACAGTTCCAGCTTTTTTGGTGGATTTTATTTGCCTCATTAATCCTCCCAGTCTAAGAGCCAGGGCTGGTGCAATGTGTTTTGATCTTTACAAAATCCTAAAGGCTATTTTAGGTTGGTGGCAGCGTTACCAGTGGCTTAAGCCTCCTCGTCGTGACCATTTTTGTGTTTAGGGTGGGATCTAAAACTAAGGAAAGGTCCACCCAGCCAACTGACCAAGGGCCCAGCCTCTCGGGTCATCACAACGTTTCTTCCAAATCTATGATTTTATGAATATCACAAGGAAGAAGGAGCAGGTTTGTTTTCTGCTATCATTGAAACTAATATTCAGAGCCATGGGCTAATTCAGGAAAAGGGGAATCCACCTTAATATTAGGAAGAACTTTCTGACTGTACAAGCCATTCAACAGTGGAACTCTGCCTTGGAGTGTGGTGGAAACTACTTCCTTGGAAGCTTTTAAACAGATGATGGGTGGCCATCTGTCAGGGATACTTTGTGTTTTTCCTGCCTGTCAGGGTGTTGGACTAGATGACCCATGTAGTCTCTTCCAACTCTGTTATTCCATGATTGTATAGAAGAATGGCATATTACAGGTGGATTGATTCAATCAACAATCCTGAATCCACAAAACCCGAGGGCTTTTTAAAGAACAGGGTCACTCTCTTGGAGGTCCCACATTCATGGGGACACTATAGGGTAAAGATGGCACGATGGTACATAACAATAATGGTCAACTATGGTGGATCTGGAAGTAGATTTTGTACTCCTTGTTCTCTCTAAGGACCACAACATCTGTCAAAAGAAGCCCTCATCAAAACCTAAAAGTAACTGGAAATCCACTTCTGGTTTAAAAACAAAACAAAAAAACCCCAAACAAATGTGCTTTAGTGCTGGAATATAATGTACTCAAGTCCCAGTACAACCACATTCTTGGATTACCAAAGTGCAGCCAAGCAAGGAGGACAAGGACAAGAAGGAAAAGAAGAGAAATAGGAGATTGGAAATGGAGCAGCAGCAATTTGTATTTTGTTTATGGTGCAGACTGAATTTAAGAGATGAAATAAAGGTTATACCTGCCCACTGACTGACACCACCTTTTCTCACAAGCCATAGTACTTGGATCCTCAGAGTACTCAGAATATTGCCCTCAAGGATTGGTTCTTTTCTGGAGCCTAGCAACATACAACAACTCCTTTCCCTGCAGCAAATGTCCTCCACATCCACCCACCCAAGGGAATCTGATAACACTTCTCTCCATGCTTTAGAAATTATGGCTGATGCTGGTGGGAGATAAATCACTTCACCTGCTACAGACGACAGCCTCAACTTTCCCGATGAGATGCAGGTGACCAACCTCATTTGGATAAAAGAAAAGAAATATCCTGCTTTCAAAAGATAAAATGGCTAACACTGGATCTACACTGCCCTATATCCCAGGATCAAATCCCATTTTATTTGCTTTGAACTAGATTATTAGAGTCTCTATTGCCAGATAATTTGGGATAAACAGATAATCTGGGATTTTTTTTCATGACAGGAGCGATTTGAGAATCTGCAAGTCGCATCTAGTGTGAGAGAATTAGCCGTCTGCAAGGACATTGCCCAGGGGATACCCAGATGTTTGATGTTTTACCATCCTTGTGGGAGGCTTCTCTCATGTCCTTGCATGGGAGCTGAAACTGACAGAGGGAACTAATCTGCGCTCTCCCTGAATTTGAACCTCTGACCTGACAGTCTTCAGTCATTCTGGCACAAGGGTTTAACACATTACACCACCGGGGGCTCCTAGGATATAGGGCAGTGTAGATCCAGCCTAAGGGCCCATCCAGACAGCATCTTTATCCCAGCAAACAGGAGGGTGGCCAGACACAGTTCCCTCAAAACCTGGGATGAAGTGCTACAAGTGGCAAAAAACCGCAAGATTTTCAGGTACAGGAATATCCCGGTTCTGAGTCAAAAATCCACATCTTTGAATGTCTGTATGTCCCTGCAATCAGAAATCATGGGATTTTTTAAATTTAGGTTTGTTCCCAAGTTTTAGATGTTTGTTCCTAATTGGTTGGTTCCTTAAAAAGGTGAAAGTTCAGTAGAATGTGAAAACTTTGTTTGTGTGCCAGAAACTTCATTAAATGTGTGACAGGCACATTTTCTCTGACCAGGACAAAGTTGTGGCCCTCCTAGAAAATGTTGTACATCTTTTCACAATAGGAGCAGGTGCAGGCATGTATAACCCAGGAACAACACCCTGTCTGCACAGATGTCCTTGCAGTTTATATAACCCAGGAATGGAATTCATACAATGATTCACAGCTTCACATTTTAAGTTTTTTTTAAAAAAAAAAAACTAATCGAAATTTCCAGCAAAAGTCCCATGCCAGCAATCTTGGGAGCCTCTAAATCCTGCAACGAAGCAGCAAGTGTGGACAACGGAGGCAGAAATCCTGGGATCAATAGGTCTGTATTTGGACCTCTTCTGAAGTCCTGGGATTTTTTGCCCCTGATTAAAACCCGTAATTTGCTGCTGTCTTGAAGCGCCCTAGTCCAACCAGCAACAGCCTTGTTTATAGATGTTTGCTTTGTTTGCTACAATTGCCCTCTGTCCTGGGTTATTTAAATCTCTGAGGTTGAATCTACACTGCCCTATATTCCAGGATCCAGTCCCAGACTATCTGCTTATCTCAGATTATCTTGCCAGTGTAAATTTAGGCCCCTTCTACACTTCCATATAAAATCCATATTAACTGCTTTGAACCAGATTATACAGGAGTGTAGACTCATATAATCCAGTTCAAAGCAGATATTGTGGATTGTCTGATTTGATAATCTGGATTATATGGCAGTGTAGGAGGTGCCTCAGGATGAATCTATACTGCCCTATATCCCAGGATCCGATCCCAGATTATCTGCTTTGAATTTGATTATATGAGTCTCCAATGCCATATAATTTGGGATAACAGATAATATTAGATATAGGGCAGTATAGATCCAGCCTGCGTATCATAAATGCTGTATAGATCACTGTGTCATCTCACTCTTTCGTCCTCACTATTCTTCCTGTTCCAGTCCCCATAAATATAAGTGAGAGTAATGACCAGAATTTCTAACAAAATAACAAATAACATGTATATCCATCCAGCATCCACCTTTTCACATGACTAATATACACAATCTCTGACCTCTTCTATACTGCCATATAATCCAGATTATCAAATCAGATAATCCACCATATCTGCTTTGAACTGGATTATATGGCAGTGTGGACTCAGATAACCCAGTTCAAAGCAGATATTATGGATTATCTGACGATATTCTGAGTTATTTAGCTGTGTGAAAGGGCCCCATGTCTACACTGCCCTATAATCCAGTTCAAATAAAATAATCTTGATATTATATAGCAAATTAGATAGGGCCTCACTTAAACAGAGCTTCATTAATTCGCTTAGGGCCTCCTGTGGTTACACCCTTTTCTCAGTACCTCCATCATTCATCCCATTGAAAATAATAAGGTTTGCTATTATCAGTGGTTCACATATCTACATGTATTTATTCCCCACAGATATAAATTGTACTGTAATGCAACAATTCATTTTCTGAGAGGAATAATGACTTTGTGTGGAGTGTGTGTGTATTGTTCATCTGCAAAGAGCAGGAAATAAGAATTACAGTTAAAATGAAAAAGACAACCCCAAAGATACATTGAGGAATTCCTTAAGGAGCAATTACAGTGTCAAGGAGATTAAATAACTGAGCTAAATTCGCAGAAAGACCAGTAGCAGAGCTATTCTGGACTTCTTGGTTTATCCTCAAGCTTTACATGTCAGCCACAGTTGTCTTAGGGGAGAGAGAATCCCTCTTCCTTCAAGGATGGAAAGAAAATTCACTTCATTCACTGTTGGCTTTCAGGAAAGCATGAAAAATCAACAACATCAGCCCAGCATCTTCCGTCCTCTCCTCCTCTCTACATTTTTTTGGCACAACTTCCCCAGTTGTTCCATTTGTTTCTCTCCGCTCTGCTTTTTTGCCAAGCTGTGGGATACAAACCAGAATTTTGGCTGCAGACGATTTGAATCCTTAATCTAAACAAATGGAAACAATTTGTCCTGCTCTGTAGCCTTGTGTTAGGCATTCTCCAGCTTTTCCTCAAATAACACAAGAAATACAGTAAAGTTGCTGATGCTGCTATTCTCCTCTGGGTGGGAAGCAAAATGGATTTTCCTTAGCCCTGCATTCCCTCTGAACCTCTGCCAGAAATGGCCCCATCAAGGTTGTTCAGAGGAGTTGAGAGGAGAAACTGAGAACGTCTCCAGTTAGGGTTGTCGACCAGCCAGGATTTTCCCCTCTCTTTGTTATCTGTCAGAACTAGATGGTGGAACAATAATTAGAAACAATATTTTTCCATAGATAATGTGTATACATATAAAGCAGAGGCAATGTAATAGGTAGCCAAGACTGAACTCAGAATTGCTGGGGCTCTAAGTCAGGGAGGGTGACATGCAGCCTACAATCCACATGTGCTACACAAAGCTTTCAGCAGCTTGCCAATGTTCCCTACTGTGTCTTTTTTCTGGATTCTCCCCTGCTCCAGCACTTCTGGTAGCAGACCACCAAATTTATGATAATGAATGGGAAAAGGAATGTTGTTGGCTGGGCATTCCCTATCCTGCTGACTAATCAATAGTCAATAGTACAGTAAAGTCAATGTAAATACATTTAGGGTTAATTTATAAGCCTAAAACCACGGGGGGCATGGTTAGCACAGCATGTTGAACCACCAGCTACAGAAAATCTTGCAGTTCAAGCTGTGGGTTGGGAGGAAATCAGCACGAACTTTTGCTTACCTAGCAGTTCGAAAACAACACTGTGGGTAGATCAATAGGTACTGCATTGTTGGGGAGGTAAAATGTGCCCCTGAAGAAGTTATGCTGGCAATTCAATCAGGAAGGCATCCACGGACAACAGGCTTCTTGGCAAGAAAACATGGAACAACAGCATCTCCTCATGGCTGAGTCGAGCACAACCTCCAGAAGCCAAAAATGAAAAAGAGGGAAGCCTTGCCTCTGTCTATGTACCGTCTGTCTTTGTTAATTGCACTGAATGTTTGCCATGTATGTGTTCTGTAATTCACTCTGATTATAGAGTGGAATATCAATAAAGTATATTAAAAAATCATACTAGGCAATCTGTGACCCTCCAGATGTGGTTGGATATCTCGGCAATTTGAATAAATCTATATAAATAAAAATGTCATGTTCATTTGTGGGATTAACATAGCTCAAAAACAACTGGATGAATTGACACCAGATTTTGACACTACACCCTTAACAGACCAATAAGTGACCATAATTCATAAAACCACCTAAAAAGCAGCAGAAAAGACTTTAAAAAACCCCCCAAAAGCTAATGACAATACAGATGCAGATGCCCGCCTTACTAACTGTGGAGCCCTTGTTCTGCAGAGAGCAGGGACGCACCTCTCTCAAGTGCTCCCTTCAAGCCCAACTCTTTTCCAGCCTATGTCTAGAGGGAAGGAATGAAGGAGGAAAAGGGGGAGGGAAGGAAGGAAGGAGAGAAGGAGGAAGGGAAAGAAGCAAGGAGGGAAGGAAAGAGGGAATGAAGGATAAAAGCAGAGAAGAAAGGAAGGGAGGAAGAAGGACGGAAGGAAAGAATAAGGGAGGGAAAGAAAAAGGGGGTACACAGGAAAGAGGTAGAGAAGGAAGGAGAGAAGGAAAGAAAAAAGAGAAGGAATAATAGAGAGAGGGAAGGAAGGAGAGAAGGACAAAAGGAGAGAAAGAGGGAAGGAATGAGAAAAGAGAGAAGGATGGACCCAAAGAGTGAATGGGAGGGAGGGGGTAGAGAAGGAGGAAAGGTGAGAAAGAGGGAGGGAAAGAAAAAGAGAAAGACAAAGGGGAATGAAGGAAAGAGGGAGGGAAGGAAGGAAGGAGAAAAAGAAAGGAGAGAAAGAGGGAGGGAAGTTTGGCCACAACAACGTGTGGTGGGTACAGCTAGTGTTAATAGTAAATAAAACTTTATTTCTATCCCTACCCCTCTTCCCAAGGGAACTCAGAGTGGCTTGACATGTTAAGACAACACAAGCTCATACTAAGAGCTTATAGGAGTTATAGTTAAACTACATCCATATGGTAATGTAATCCCCACTATCCAAAATGAATGAACACCACCTTGACTTGCTATACTGGTCAGCTTCCCTAGTATGTGTGTGTATTTTGTGTGTGTACATGTGAATGATCCTTTCTTATTACCACTGCTGAAAAATATGCAACTACCAGTCCAGCTGATTTCTCAGGCAGCAAAATATCTTCAGCCAATCCTACCTGAAAGTAAAGTTTGGTCTCAGCAAGCTCAATTGACCTTACTCCCAGCTAGAGATTAATGGAATTGGGCTGTCATTGCATTGGCTATAACTTGACTAAAAATAAGGGAAACAGCTGGACAGCAACTCCAACAATTCCTAACAGTCTCAGGCCCCTTCCTCCCCCCCCCCCCCTCGCTGTTCTTTATTTACTGCACTGATTTTAGAGTTTTTTTAAATACCGACAGCCAGATTTTGTTCATTTTCATGGTTTCCTCCTTTCTGTTGAAATTGTCCACATGCTTGTGGATGTCAATGGCTTCTCTGTGTAGTCTGACATGGTAGTTATTAGAATGGTCCAGCATTTCCGTGTTCTCAAATAATATGCTGTGTTCAGGCTGGTTCATCAGGTGCTGTGCTATTTCAACAGAAAGGAGAAAATAATGAAAATGAAGAAAATCTGGCGACCAGCATTTAAAAAACTCTAAAATCAGGACAGTAAATAAAGAGAAACACTCAAAAAGCAGAGGAATGTCAGACATGAATCTATCAGAGCCAGCTAAAACCTCCCAACAAAGGATTCCCCAGGCAGCAACCAGCCAGGCTTTGAAGTTGCAAGGCCATTCAATGCTAATCAAGGTGGCCAATTGCAACATTCACACTTGCCTCAAGCAGACAGTAGTTCTTTCTTCCACCCTGGACATTTCATAGATATATATAAACCTCAGTTGTCTAGTTTCCAACAGTCCGCACAACTTCTGAGGATGTTTGCCATAGATGTGGGCAAAATGTCAGGAGAAAATGCTTCTGGAACATGGCCACACAGCAACTCATGAAAGCTTTCGACAACATAATACAACTTAGTTTATGGCGTACACAAAAATGAAGTTTCTCGAGTATGACAACTACCTTCAAAGTAAATATCACATAATTAAACAGGAAATAACACGTTCAACCCAGGAACAGAATCTTTTTTCAAATTCTGTAATTTTCATTCCCACTGCACCTGATAATGAATAAGAAACTAATGGATGGAAGAAGAGAAAGGAAAGTTGTACCGAGGAAAAACTATGAGACGCCTTTTCCCTTTCCTAAAGTTTTAAGGCACACACTAGTTCTGCACGTTGGTGGATCTAGAGTTCCAGAAGATGATGCTTTCCTCCTTGCTTAGACAATGGGAATCTCTTTGCCGGCTTTTTCCCCCCGAAGGAAAGAGTTAACGTGGCAGAAAGAAACCTAACACTGCCTCTTCCAGTTGGAGAGCCCAAACCGAGAGGGAAGGGAGCGGGAGAAAGGGGAAGGGAGCACCTCGAGTGGGATCGGCTCCATCCCCGGCGGTTTGAGGCGCTCCTGCCAAAGACAAGCTCTTAAAGCCATGGGATTCCGGGCAGGCTTCGCTCGCAGAGGTTGTCCAACGAGCAGAGGGCGCTGAGCAGCGAAGAAAGCAGCCGAGGAGCAGCGGAAAGGGACGGGATCCTCCCCTTGGGTGAGCCAGCCTGGGCAGGAGAGAGGGAGATGCGGGGAGACTGGCGATGGGAGGCCCGATGCCCAGCCTGGGAGGGGAGCCCTTCTTCTCTTCTGGTGCCACGTTTGTGGAGCAGTGTGGCATTCTCCCCTCCAAGACGCACCCCAACCCTACAAACTTTCCAACGCTATTCTTGCAGATGACTACTAGGACTAATGCAGGCTCCCTCTACACCAGGCATGGGCAAACTTGGACCCTCCCTCCAGGTGGTTAGGACTCCAACTCCCACCATTCCTAACAGCCTCTGGCTCTTTCCTTTCCCCCCTCAGTCGCTTGAGGGGAAAAAGGAAGGAGCCTGAGGCTGTTAGGAATGGTGGGAGTTGGAGTCCAAAACACCTGGAGGGAGGGCCAAAGTTTGCCCATGCCTGCTCTACACAGACCTTTCAATGCAGTTACAAACTGGTGTTGAAGAAAGTGGAGGTTTTTTAATGCCTTTCCACTGATCTGCACTGTAGAATCAATGATGTTTGACATCACTTGAACTGCCATGGCTCAGTGCTCCCAGGAGCTGTGGTTTTCTCAAGGTCTTCTGTCTTGCCTATCCAAGAGGGCTGGTGCATCACCAAGCTACCCAGGATCCCATAGCATTGAGTAAAGTAGCAGGTAAAGTGGTGTCCAACATAGTTAATTCTACAGTGTAGATGCTCTCAACAGGGACCACTTTGACCAGAGAACACTTTGACCAGGGACTATTTGACAAGGGACCACTTTGAGCAGAAATCACTTTGAGCAGGGACCACCTTGACCAGGGACCACTTTGACCACAGATCACTTTGACCAGGGGGGGGACCACTTTGGCCAGGGAGAGACCACTTTGACATCAGGCCACTTTGACCATGGACCATTTTGACTGGGGACTACTTTGACCAGGGAGGGACCACTTTGAGCAGGAACCAGTTTGACCAAGGACTATTTTTACCAGGGACCACTTTGACCAGGAACCACTCTCCAACATTAGTCCCCAAAGGGTTACGATTCCGTTTTTGCTCAACTTTAGATTTGGTTTGGTTATTTAGGATGCTGATTCAGAAAATTGCATTGAATAGACCAGTGTTTCCCAACTGGTGTGATGCGGCACAGCAGTGTGCCGTGAACGATCATCAGGTGTGCGCGTGCGCGAGGGAAGGCCACGCCTCCTTCCCTGACTCCCTCCCTGGGTGCTCCTCCTGGCTTTAGAATAAAATAATCACACCAAGTGAGGAGGCTCCCTCTGGCAGCAACGTGACACCCTTGAACCTGGGAAGGGAGAGTGCCGGAACTACAGCCAGGGACACTGCGAGAGCCACAACACAAAGGAGGAGGGGAGGTGAACGGCGCTCAGCTCAAGGAGGAAGGATAAAGAGGATCTTCGGGTTGCTTCTCATCTGGCAGGGGAGGGTGGATGCACCGATGCATCCACACTCCTTTGCCAGCTAAGAAGCAATGCGGGTTAAAAGTAACCCGGGTTGCTTTTAACCCACATTGCTTCTCATCTGGCAGGGGAGGGTGGATGCTTGGATGCATCCACGCCTCCCTGCGAGATGAGAAGGCAAGCGGGTTATTTGAACCCGCTTTGCTTCTCCTTTGGCAGGGGAGGGTCGATGCTTCGATTCATCCACCCTCCCTTGCCAGCTAAGAAGCCAAGCAGGTTAGAAGTAACCCGAGTTGCTTCTCATCTGGCAGGGGAAGGTGGGTGCTGTCATTTTGTGTCATTTTGGTTGGTGGTGTGCCCCAGGATTTAATAAATGTAAAAAAAAAAAGTGCTGCGACTCAAAAAAGGTTGGGAAACACTGGAATAGACCACATCAGCTCTAGTTTCTGACACAGAACATATGCCATCCAATAGTCACAATCTGCTCATCCACAGAAAACCATATTTAATAATCTAGAGCTGATGTAGTAGTAATCTTTCTCTCCCTTCCCCATTGCTGCTGCACTATAACAGGATTTCACAATACCAATCACTCTCGTTGCCACGTGGTTTTGTAGCAATGGTGTAGTAATGGTGAGGCTGTGGACCATATTTTTGTTCTTGCAGACCACTAGTGGTCCACAAACCACAGGTTGGGAACCACTGCAATTGTTTACATGTTAGGATTTTTTAAAAGACCAGATGATTTGGGACAGATATACAGTTTTGAATGAGGGAGGGGGGTGGTGAGGTTTCCCCATCATAATATTACTACACTGGGAAGAAAAGAGAATACAAGTATCTGTATGTTTCAGTTAATAGCAGTGTGGAATTAAAATGAAATGAGGGTGTGTGAGAGCCTTCAAGTCACCTATCAGCTTAGAATTTCATAGTGATCCCATGAATTTCATAGGTTTTTCTTAGGCAAGGAATGCTTAGAGGTGGTTTTACCACTTCCTGCCTCTGAAATGCTTCCTGCAACACCTGGTATTTATTGATGGCCTCCCATCCCAATAACAAATCCTGTTTAGCTTCCAAGATGAAATTACTCTGGTGCCTTTAGGGCAATGGTTTCCAACCTGTGGATCCCCAGATGTTTTGGCCTTCAATTCCCAGCAATCCTAACAGCTGTAGGGAGTTGTAGGCCAAAATACCTGGGGTCCCACAGGTGCAGAACCACTGCTTTAGGGTATTAGTCTGTATTTTAAATGGAGAAACTTCATGACCATTCCTGTGGTTTCTATCCAGTCTCCTTTCTCACCCTCCACAGATGCTTTTAATCTAGTCAGAGATTTCCCATGGTACATCTAGTCTGTTTATTTTGCATCAAGTAGGAAGTTTATTTTAGACTTTTCTGACATTGGTGAGAATTGGTTTTCTCCATTCATTTCATCAGTCACCTGCAAATGTGGCAGCACCATCTAGTGACTGGTCCATCCAAGGGAGGCATTTGTCACTATACAATGGCCTTTGCTTCTGCAGAGTCGTCATTTATAATCTATGTTGGAAGAAAAATACCTGTGTCTTTCATAGCAGCTGGAGAAAGACGACTCCTATTATCCCCATCCAGTTGGTTGGAGGCTACCTGGTTAGGAAGAATTCACACAATCTGTCTTGCTCTCTGGGTTGCTGTGAGTTTTCCAGGCTGTATGGCCATGTTCCAGAAGCATTCTCTCCTGACATTTTGCCCACATCTATGGCAGACATCCTCAGAGGTTGTGAGGTCTGTTGGAAAACTAGACAAGTGAGGTTTATATATCTGTAGAATGTCCAGGGTGGGAGAAAGAATTCTTGTCTGCTTGAGGCAAGTGTGAATGCTGCAATTGGCCACCTTGATTAGCATTTATTTATTTTTTTTTATTTATTTATTTGGATTTTTGCACCGCCGACTTGAATGGCCTTGCAGCTTCAAAAAACATGAGTTAAAACAGTAAAATCTACAATGGTTCCTGGCTGGGGCTGGTTCCTGGCTGGGGGAATCCTTTGTTGGGAGATGTTAACTTGCTCTGATGGTTTCATGTCAGCAATTTCCCTGTTGTTTGAGTGTTGCTCTTTATTTACTGTCCTGATTTTAATATTTTTTCAATATGTCTTGCTATCATTAAAAACAACTTCTTAAAAAGAGGTAACAACTACAACATGCATCTTATTTATTTAGCATTATAAATTCTAATCCTGAGAACTGGAGAAGGAGGAGGATATAATTCTATCAACCTGCCCCTCCTTGTTGCCTTTGAGGTGTTCCCACAGATAATCAAGACATAACAGGCCATCCTTTCACATTACCTTATTTTTAGTTTGCCTGATTTTCCTTGTTTTCTCCCAGCAGTTCACAATGGAAGCTACCTGGCTACAAATCCCCTTGGCCTTCCTCATACTCCCACTGTTGGTGTTTGGAGCTCCTGCTGACGAATCTGGTCCTCAAGATGTTACAACTACCTTGAGGGGTTGCAAGCGTTGTTGTGATCCCCTGGATGTCTCTACATCTGAGTCCCATCATGGCACAAGTCCCCGCTCTTCACCATATGTAATGCCAGAGGTGCGTCCATATATCAACATCACCATTCTGAAGGGTAAGTGTACAGCAGCCCCCCAGAGCCTTCCCTTTTCCTTCTTTGATGTGTCTTCCCAACCTAGGGTCACCAGGTTAGAAGCTCCCTTCAAGAAGAGAACAGTTTTTTTTATAATAGACCTTTATAAACTATCAACTACAATGTATTCATTGGGTGAGTGTCTATATGTATTCAGTAAGAACCATGTATCAAAGAAAACCTTATCCCATGTCCAATTTGCTGGATCCTCCAGTTGATTGCATTAGAAGATGTAGCAAATTTCTAGAGAGGATACTCTGTGGTATGCTGATAATTGAATGGTGTTTGGTCACATGCACGGTTTCGTGTAATTGTTGTTTGAGCAGAAACATATATTTAATAGATATAAGGCTCTGACTATAGACTCATACATTAGGAAGAGACCACATCCAGTCCAACCCTCTGCCATGCAGGAAAACGCAAAGCACCCTGACAGAGGTCCATTTCATGCTAAGTTTAGTTTATGTACAGCTAAATAAACTATGACTGGCATCCTATTAGTGACATGCAAAGCACCATGTAAGTGAATGGTGCTTTCATTTTTCTTTTGGGCATTTTGGAAATCAGAATTTATTTCTTTCCACATGCAATGATGAAACCTCTCTCAAATCTTACCTTTTACATGCTGCACTGGCCAAAAGCTTTTTCTGGCTGGTGGAAAGTGGGAGGTGGCAGTAGGGAACCATCCAGTCATGAGCATGTAGTTGGATGTGCAGTTATGAGTCCAGGATCTCCCAAGAGTCTTCTGAAAGTCCTGGAGGACCACACAATTGCTCTTGAATCAGCTGCAGGCATATAACTGAGTGTTTGCCCACCCTATCTCTACTTGGCAATAAATAGCCGAGTGCGTGGGTACAGAATGTAAAAGGTAGATTTTTGCAAAGATTGGGGGGGGGAGAGAGAGAAGATGGAATTGAACCAAACTTCGCACACAGGACTCCCATGACCAACAGAAAGCACTAGAAGGGTTTGGTGTGTGTATGAATTGCATACCTCTATCTATATCTATGGCTGGATGGCTCTTCGTCAGGAGGGCTTTGATTATGTTTTCTTTCCTTGGTGAAGGGAGTTGGACTGGATGGTCTTAAGGCAGCATTTCTCAACCTGCAGGTCGGGACCCCTGGAGAAGGGGTCGCAAGGGGTGTCAGAAGGGTTGGCAAAGACCACCAAAAACACAGTATTTTCTGTTGGTCATGGGGGTTCTGTGTGGTGAGTTTGGCCCAATTTTATTGTTGGTGGGGTTCAGAATACTCTTTGATTGAAGGTGAACTACAACTCCAAAACTCAAGGTCAATGCCCACCTATATAGAGAGAGGGGGGAGGGAGGGGGGCATTGACCTTGAGTGTATATATATACACACACACGAGAGAGACAGAGACAGAGCGAAAGCCATCCCCTGTCACATGTTGCTGTGGCCCAGTCTGGTGATCTGGAAAAGAAAGTAACGAGAAAGTGCTGGTTTCTAATATATGTAATGTCCTTATGCTTGTGGGTAAATATATATGAACACTTCCGTTCTCTGAGGCTTCCAAAATCTACTTTTCCTTCTCCTACTGTGATTTCTCCTATAGCTGAATTTGCTTTCCATCATGTCCCAAACACCAGTGCCCCATCACTTCTGCCTGTTCCTGTGCCAGCCTTTAATCACAGTTATCAAAAAATATTGCAGAAGTGTGGATACACACTATGAGGTAGGGCTTCCAGATCACCTACATAGGCCAGAAGTACTTAAGAAGAGCCCTGCTGAATTAAATCAAATTC
The DNA here is from genome assembly GCA_030556195.1 of Anolis apletophallus. NCBI lineage: Eukaryota > Metazoa > Chordata > Lepidosauria > Squamata > Anolidae > Anolis > Anolis apletophallus. The sequence continues at coordinate 102,333,110 of JARBWK010000009.1, forward strand.
CTGCCTAATATTTTGACCACCAAAATACCCATGAGAATCCCACATGCCTAACACTGGCACAGTCGTATCCTCCCACTGCTATTCTCTAGTAAACAGTACCCAGCGGTATACTATATCTGATAATAGTGATAGTCTATAAGTAATATTACTAATAGCAATTGGATACTTTCTCCTCCTTGAATTTGTCAAACTACCCCCTTTGAAATGCTACCAGACAATCAAACTAAATATTCAAGGGAACACATATTCCTTTTAATTATTCTTCCCTCAACTGGAGTTCTTTAAAGATACACCTCTCAGCAGTCAGATTAGTAATCTACCAATCAGTCATAAAATAAAGCATGCTAAATGTAAGATACAGAGTGGAGGAAAATCATGTGGTCCTTCACCACTTGAGGGAGTAACTCTGCAACAAACATATTGACATCACCCTGAGTTGGTGTCCATTACTACATCTTGTGGCAGCAAATGCCATAGTTCAGCTATGCTCTGTGAAGCAAAGAATGGTTTCAGCATCCTGTATTCAGAATTCCAAAATACTCTAAAATCCAAAATTGTCTACATGACTGGCTGAGATAGGAACACCTTTGCTGATGCTTCCATGTATGGTACACAAACTTTGTTTGATGAATAAAAATATTAAAAATATTGTATAAAATTATCTTCAGGTCATATGTATAAGGTGTATATGGGATACTAATGAATTTCATGTATAGACTTGACTCTCATCTCCAAACATGTCATTATATATGTTTACACAGGTAATCCAAATTTTTTAAAAGTCCAAACACTTATGGTTTCAAGCATTTTGGATAAGGGATATTCAACCTATACTTCCTGTTATCCTTTCTGAATCTCCCAGTAGTCTTGTTCAGTGGATCACACTGAGTTCAGGCATGTAGCCAGGGGGGGGGCTAAGGGGGCTTCAGCCCCCCCCCCAAATTCTCAGGGTGGTCCGCGAAAAGGCCTTACTGGTACATTATTTAAACTGTTATGTTTATTCATATCATGATCTGATCACCATGCTCATTATATCCCACATTCATGGGGTTATTGGGATAACAATAGAAAAGGTTTGCTAGGGTAGACCCTCTTCCACCCAGTCTCAGCCCCGAAACCAAACTCAGCCCCGAATCAAAATCCTGGCTATGGCCCTGACTGGGTTCAATATTACATGTGTCTGAGAGAGAACTAAACATATCTGTGACCTTAATCTCCATACCATGTATATGTTTATACACCTCTGTCTTATCAAATCCCAATTAATTTCCCTCTAAGCCAGAAGACTCCCAGTGCATATGGGAGTGAGTGACTGGACACCTATAGTATCCCTGAGATATCACCCAGTCTTCTCTTTGCTTTTTCTCTCTTTTTGCAGGAGATAAAGGCGATCAAGGAGAACCAGGAATTCCTGGGAAATGGGGAAAAGAAGGTCCACCGGGGGAACAGGGAGCTCCGGGCCCAAAGGGCAGCAAGGGACAGATGGGGACCCCAGGGGATCCCTGCAAGCACCAATATGCCGCCTTTTCGGTGGGCCGCAAGAAGGCACTCCATAGCAGTGAGGGCTACCAGGCCTTGATCTTTGACTCTGTGTTTGTGAACCTCTACAGCCACTTTGACATGTTCAAAGGCAAGTTCTACTGTTATGTGGCTGGTTTATACTTTTTCAGCCTCAATGTCCACACTTGGAACTTCAAGGAGACCTACATGCATGTCATGCGGAATGATCAAGAGGAAGTCATCCTCTATGCCCAGCCCAGTGACCGCAGCATCATGCAAAGCCAGAGCCTGATGCTAGAACTGCGGGAGAATGATGAGGTCTGGGTTCGCCTCTACAAGCGCGAGCGTGACAATGCCATCTACAGCGATGATGTGGATATCTACATTACCTTCAGTGGCTACCTGATTAAGCCTGCTCTTGAATAGATGCTTTCCCTTCTGCCTCCTGAATGTCTGATATGTCTCTGAACTGCAACAGATCATACACAGAAGAGGAGGAGTTGAAACGTAGCTCTTAACATTCTGGAAGCTGTAGTACAAAAAGGAACTCTGGATCAAGGAGGAGCAGGTTATCCCTCTCACCAAAGTGTGCACACCATATCTGGTCTTTAAGGCTTGGGGAGGATTTTTTAAAGTATTATTTAAAAGGTCCAGGTGACACCTTATTATAAGCAAAGTTGTGGCCTCTGATAACTTCACGAGGCATGATTTTTGATCTGGGACATCTAAACAATGGGGAGTTGCAGGTTCAAGGGTTTCACAGGTGGCTTTTATGGCTTATGCGGCCAGCACAATTTTTAGATGTGTGTGTGTTTTCAAGTTGCCTGCCAATATGTGACAACCATATGCATGTTGTGGAGTTTTAAAAACGCAAGGAATACTTTGAGGTCATTTTCCCATTCTTTCCTCTGACATATACGCTACAGCACCTGGTAATCCTTTATGGTCACCCATCTACAACCACTTTGACATGTTCAAAGGGCTAAACCTGCTTAGCTTTCAAAACCAGACAGGATCTGGTTTCTTAAGTATATTTAGCAGGATACAACTTTTGTTCCTTTGCTTAAAAAAGAAGGGTTTTTTATATCTAAGAGTATGCACTGAAGAAAAGCAGCTATTCTGAACTGGAAGGCATCATTTATCTTCCTGTAACAGATTCTGATTCATTCTCAAGCTTGCATGTTTTGCCAAATAAGGCTGTAAGAACTAGGATCTCCACGTTTCCTGAATATATCTGTGCTCCAATAACCTGAAACTTTGCCCTCCACTTCGAATGGTTGTTTCTAACTGTTATATTTGAAGTTACTTTCCTGATCCTGCCCTTGCTTGCTGAGATCAGTTGGGCTGCATTTCCATTGTCACCATGGCTGAGGACAGTGGGAACTGCAAGTCATGTTGAGGTAACAAGGTTGAGGAATATATGGAAATAAATCATACCATTTTGTGGGGCAGAAAATGCTCAAGTCACCATAATCCTGAGGGATTGTTGGCTCCCAGTAATTCTAAAATGTAGTTTTCCCAAGAGCAAGCTACTTCAAAAGTGGGTAAACAGGGAGGAAATAAGATATCTAAAGCAAGTATTTTCTTTCTGATTCTTTCAAGTAGAATCTTCTGAGATGTCTTATGTGAACATTCCTGAAAGCTCTAAAACTAGGGTGGTGAAACAATGTTACCCTCAATGGTGCTAAATGTCCATTCCCATCACCTTTCAGCATTAGCCAGTCTGACTGAGGCTGTAATCCAGCAATATCTGTAGGCTTTCAGGTTCCTCATACCTGCTCTATAGCGATACCTTGATATTATAACTTAACTTTTCTAGAAATAGTAGCTTCCAGATGTATTGGATTGCCATGTCTATTGTCCCCAGCAGCCCTTCTGCTTGGGGTTTAGGAATATTATATTTCAACACATTTGGAAGGCACGATATCAAAGAAAGCTGTGGTATGTTGACATAAATATCTATCTACAAATAGTAGAGAGATTTCAATCTCATGGGTGCAACTATAGATGGAAGCGAAATGAAGGCATTGCCCCCTAATAAGAATTCTGCCTCCAAAATTAATTTTCCCCAAAATTAATTTTCCCCATTTTACCGGGTATTCAGATAAAACAGGAATGAGCAAACATTTTTGGCTTTGGACCTCATTGCGGGCTTGGCCAAGAGGGCCAGACCAGGCGGGGGGGTCAAACACACATGGGGTGGGTCCTGGCCCTGATGAGGGTGGGGCCAGGAGGGGACAGAGCTCGGTCATCCTCAGGTTGCCCTCCAGCATAGAGATGGGGCTGTTTGTCTTTATGTCAGGTGGAAGATGGGACACATGTCAACTGCCTCGATCCTTGGCATTATGCTGGGAGGAGGGTGAGACAGACAGTGGCTGTGAGTGCTCCAGGGGGCTCTCAGCTGCTGCATGCCTTCCTCCCTTGTCTTTTTGGCATAAAGATGTGGCTGGCCACTGCCACATCCCTTATGACAAGAGGACAAGAAAAATTAGGAAGGCCTGATCTAAACACCCAGGGGGCTGCATCCAGCTCCCGGGCTTTATTTTGCCCATGCCTGAGATAAAGTATACAGTGTTGTGCAGTTTTGATTTGACCTAAGAGGTAGCCCTGCAAAGCAGAGTGGCTTGAACAAGAAATGGAATTCCTCCTCCCTGCGATGTGCAAATTATGGAACCAGCTGTTGTATATTTGCAGTGCCTGGCGTCCCTCTGTCTCTCGAGGGAACAGCAGGAATCTCTAGCATGGAATCGCTTCCAGATCTGTGCTTTGAATCCTTCCAATCTTTGCCTCCTTTCCAATGTCAACAGGGCTCTCAGATGCTTCTGCAAGGCAGCTGCATTTAAACTGGAGGACAGCTTCTTTTAGGTTCTCCTGGGACAGATTAAGCTCTTGCCTTTTGAATAGAGTAGGATCTTTTTTTTTCTTTTATAAAAAAAGGTATAGTATTCATTCTGACCATTGATAAGTCGACCTAAGTTTAGGAGGTTAATTTTTTTTTACTAAAATCTCTTTATATAAGAAAATATAGGGTAATTGGTTTGGAATCAAAACTGTAAGTACTTACTTTTTGAAAGTAATATTTTAACCTCTGGTCAAGATAATGAGTATATATGTAACCAGTGGGGGGGAGGGGTGAAGGTGTGTGCTAGGCTGGCTGCTTGTTTTTTATTTGTTTTTTGGTGCTAAAGAAAACTTCCAATTCTTGGTGCTAAAGAAAAAAAAGGTGCTCTTCCTGGACACTAGAAAAGAATTAGTTTTTGCTGGCAGATATATTGAGTTAACATGGACATAGTAGACTGAGGAATTTATGGTGCTTTATAGAAAACTGAAACCAGCCAAGAACACTTGTGCTTTGTATATATACATGTGTATATAGCCTAGATATTAAATTGCCTTTATTGCACTTTGAGATGGATTTCCTTCCTTCATTGCTTTTCCTCTAGTCTGCCAAATGGTTATGAGACTGTGTTGTAATGATGTAGATCCATCACATATCATTTCTGTTCAAATACTCAAGAGTCTGCTAATATTTTAGGCCCTCGAGGATTGCACATTTCATTTTTGCAAAGGCAGCAAAATTATTTCTGGAAAAATCAAAAATTAGTAAAGAGGGAGAAACAATGTTCTGAATTTTATTTGGAACATTCACTCTGCCAATTTTCAGCCTAAATCATTGAACAGGTTTTCCAATATGTCTGGGATTAGGACAGCTTTTTAGTATTGTTGTCTCATCTCTCTGGATATTTAAAGCATGTGTTCTATGTAAGATAGAATTTTCAAAAAATGATCAATTCTTCATAAATGGGCTAAAATGAAATTACCTCTATTTTCTACCAACCAAAATCCATTGATTAAGTTGGATGAAGCATAGAAAGAACCACATGGGTAGTGTAGATGAAGGATATATCCATGCTATAGAATTAGGGCAGTTTGACACCACTTTAACTGCCATGACTCAATGATATGGAATCATGAGAGTTGTTTGAGGAGGCACAACTTTGCAGATACCTTGTAAAACCATAATTTTCATGATGAAAAGAAGTATTAGTAATTTAATTCAGCACTAATATGTTCAAAACTATGCTAAGCTCTCAAAATCTGAATGAACACACCTGCCATTTAACACCCCCCCTCCCCCCACACACCCGGTGCATTGGAGAAAAATTCCATTGTGTGAGAAGTAAACACATCATAACCTGAAATGAACCAAGAATGCAGGTGGCATTTGAAGAAATTGAGAAGAGGACATTTTCACATCCCTGTGTTGTAATGGTTTCAGACAGCTGTGAAGGTCAACTTGAAGGCTCCTCCTTCCAGAATAATGTTAGCTTCTTGATTGTAAATCAAAATGGAAGTACAACAACTAGCACTAAGAAAAAGGCCACAATTCCTAGCCCACAAGGAAATGTTAGGGGCTGAGATCCAGTTTTTCTTTGTGTTTCCACTAGAAATGTTCCCCAGCTTATAAACTAGCTTTAAATGTGAAATGATGGTTGTGGCTTTTTGGCACTTGCTCTTAGGCTCTAGATTTGTGTTCTATAGAAGCTAGAAAAGCTAGAAGGGAAACTTCCTTCTTATCTTGTTTGCAAGCAAAGATTACAAGGTGTATTCCAAAGCGAGCATTTATAATATTTTTATCTAATGGTGGTATTAGCTTTCATATTCGTGAGGAGATTTATCAATTTAAGTTGTAGTCTGAACTTTCAAGCAGCTATACCTATTCTGGCCCTAGGATTTAACATCTTGAAATTTTTATTTGAAGCTTGGGCAGCTAAAACCAAGAATGGACATGGAAGTCCAAGCCAAAACTATTTCTATCTCATTATTTTGTCAAATCCCAGCCACACTTGCAGGTGGGCGAGAATTTCGTTTCAGTTCAATCCTGATAACAATAAACCTCAATCTGTCTGTTTTGTTGTATTTTCAAGAGAAATATTGTTATTGTTCAGTCTTCATATGGGGAATAATTGAAGATGTAGGCATACTTAGCCTTTAGAAAAAAAGGTGGAGAAGTGAAATGATAATCGGCTTCAAAAATCTTTAGATATGTCACATGGAAGATGGAGCAGGCTTGTTTGTCCTGCTCTAGATGAAAAAATCTGAACCTGTGGATTCAAAGAAAGGACATTCTGACTAATCATTGGATAGAATTTCCTGACAGCAAGAGCTGTTTGACTGTGGAAAAGACACCCTGACTTTATCATAATTGTGCAGGTTTAATATCTATTGTCCATCATGGGTTTGGAAACTTGCAAAAAATAACATCTATTGTAGTTTCTAAACAGTACAAAATTCACAATCATTTATGTACTCAACATTCACTAGTATACACTTTTGAAATGCATCCATTCCTACAATACATACTTTGTATTCATTTTTTCCTAACACATGTTTTTGAGCTGAAAAATGCTTAATTAAATTTAGACATGCATGGAATCTGAAGATTTAACTGTGTCACAATCTGCATATTCATTAAGAAATGCTAAGTAAGTAGGTTGAATAAAAAAAACTTTAGAACAGAGTTTGAAGACATAATTTCTTAGGCTAGCACTTCCAGAATCTAACAGCTGTCAGGATTTGGGGAGCTTTGCTCTTGAAAGGTAACTTTAATAGGCCGTGCCTAAAGATGTCAATCAACCAGCTATCTTAGTACTATACTCCTATTTAGGTAGTTAAACTTTCCCACATCTAATTCTGCAATGATATTTCATCTGTATAGACATAATTTAGTTAACAAATTAAAATAGCTCCATTTTGCAAAGGCTATATCTGAGCTCAGCGAGCTCTCACTTTTCTTATCATCTGTCTAGCTCACAGGTGTTTTGCAGCATTACCACAGGGAGGACAATGAAGTAGGGATGGAGGGAGGCATACTTTCAGTGTTGGATTACAGCAGTGTGCCTGCAATGAACAATGCAATAAACCTCAACCTAAGAAAGAATGGGAGTCTAGGTGTTTCAGCTGTAAATGTATGTGGTTACATATAACAGGCAAGCTAAATAGCTGCCTCCAGAATTAATTGCTGAATATGGATGAAGAGCAAAATAGAAAGGAAAGAGGTGTGTGTGTGTGTGGGGGGGGGGGGGCAGATTAGTCTGTCTCACCAGCTGCCATGACATGTTGAAAAAACATAGATTTGTAAGTTTCACCATCAAAATTGAAATCATTAAAAGAAGTGGAGACTGCTGACATTAAAATACCATCCCAAAATCAATTCTGGAATATTTTCAAGTGCTCTCTGGAAGATTCAATATATTTTGTTTACTCATAGAAGGTTTGGCTGCCATGATTGTTTCAATTCATATGTGCATGTTTTTAAATGAAAAGTTAAATGAAAAGTTTGCTGAAACAAGAAATATCCTTACATGATATTTCTATCTCTTGTGTCAAAGAGGTAAAGATCAAGGATACATCTATTTTGTTTAATAGAAGTGTCCCTAAGCTTTATATACCCGTACTGCCTTTTCACCTCCTCTGGATCTAATATTAGGGCTAGATGGAATCAAGGGAAACATTCAGAAGATAAGGATAATAAAGTGGTAGATTGATTATATGTTCCGACATGTAAGGTCCCTTTGATGCTAAAAAGAGATACACAAATTCAGCAACACACACACCTTGTCCGTTCTGAGTATGAAGCAGACTAGTCATAAGCAAAATGTGGCTGATGCTGTCGTGTTGAGTTTGGACCTTTGAGTACTGACCCTGGTATGTGGTTTCCTCTCTTCTAAGGTTGTTGTTCTGATAAAAATCTACAGACTGCAGAAAGATTGTGGAGGAAAGCGCTTTGCATGTTGGTATAGCAGAGGTTTGTTTGCTGCATTTAGAGAGTAAGCCAGCTACGGTTGGTGGGAGCTTTGCAGGGCCCCTGAGCAAATGAGTTTTTCAAAGGACACACACCTTGATTATCAGTGAGTTTTGTTAGTTTTATCTAATGGAAATGGTGATAACAACAAGGCTTTGAACAGCTCAGGACAAGTGAATCTGGCCATCTTCTTTGTTTTGCGTTCTTTTGGGGAATGGTGACTGAAGGACTCATAGCCAGCATTGACCATAATGCTGAGCTAATTCTTTGTATGAGCAAGGAATCTTTCAGTAACTGGCCATTCCAAGACCCTGAGTCTCTGGCAAAAAGGAAAGTAGATGTTGGCATCTTTCTTTGCCAATAACTATGCCTTCACAGAGCTACTTCAACATCTTAAAATGGAGGAACTATTGTGCTTTGGAGAAGATGACATTCCCAAAAGGCTACATTAGGAGCACAGAAAAAATGGATTTTGTCCTAGGGTCTCAGGTGTCATTTCTGTGCAAACTCCATATGACAATGGTTATGGATAAATTTCTCCTTTCACAGAAGACCACACAGATTTATTATATCTAAGATTGTCTCATCAGAACTGGAAAATTTCTATACCATAAGTCAGAGATGACATGAAGGCACATTAAAACAAGGTTTTTTTCTCCAGCACTTTATTTCCATATTGATTGATTGATTGATTTTATTATTTATGAGTCGCCCTCCACGTCAGTGCTCCGGGCGACTTACACATAAAACACATAAAAAGAGTTCAATAGTTAAAAGCTAAAAAAATAGGAAAATTAATTAAAATAGTTCCAGTAACTCAGGCTAAGTCTGGAGGGTGTCCTTAGCCGTAAGCCTTTCGGAAGAGCCAGGTCTTCAATGCGGTCAGGAACTGGGGCATGTCCCGGATAGCTCTCTGATCCGCCGGCATCAAGTTCCAAAGAACAGGGGCCGCGATGGAAAAGGCTCTCCGTCTCGTGGTGTCGAGGCGGGCCTCACTCACACCTGGGATGCGGCGAAGGTCCCTGTTTCCTGAACGCGGCGACCTTAAATGAGCTGGTTCGGACAAGCAGTCTTTTAAATAAGCTGGGCCGGCGCCATGGAGGGCCTTAAAGGTAAGCGACAAGATCTTGTGGATGGCTCTGAGCTCGACTGGCAGCCAGTGCAGGGGCTGTAGAGATGGCGCGATATGGCATCTCAGTGGTGTCCCGGTGAGGAGTCTGGCAGCTGCATTCTGCACTAGCTGGATTTTACGAATGGTTGACTGCGGCAACCCCACGTACAAGGCATTACAGTAGTCCAGCCGTGATGTCACTGTGGCATGGACCACCGTAGCCAGCGCATCTGATGGAAGGTAAGGTGCCAGTTGACGTGCCTGGCGTAGGTGGAAGAAAGCTCCCTTACTTGTCGCAGCAACCTGGGCCTCCAGTGAGAGTCTCGAGTCTAGTATCACACCGAGACTCTTCACCGACGGGCCGGGATCAGCGGCTCTCCCTCAAAGAGAGGCAGCGGAATGGGTGGCTCTGGGCGTCCCGGCCATAGAATCTCAGCCTTTGATGGATTGATCTTGAGTTTGTATGAGCGGAGCCATCTGGTCACTGCCTCTAGTCCTTGTCTGAAATTCTCAGGCACCGATGTTACGCCTGGCTCAAGCTTCAGCAGAAGCTGGGTGTCATCTGCATATTGGTAGCACCCAAATCCAAAACTTCTGGCTATGCTTGCCAAGGGTTGGGCGTAGATGTTAAAAAGTGTTGGTGACAAAATGGCGCCTTGGGGGACTCCACAGTCCAGGGTGGATTTCTTGGACACTTGGCCTCGCCACTCAACACGCTGCGAGCGGCCCCGCAGGAAGGAATCGAACCAGGCCAAAGCTGTGCCTTGAATCCCAATGGCTGATAGTCGCCGCAACAGCAAGTCATGGTCCACCGTGTCGAACGCCGCGGTGAGGTCAAGCAGCACCAGGATAGCTGAACCTCCCTTCTCCAATTGGCGGCGGATGTCGTCCGTAATGGCCACCAGAACGGTCTCAATCCCGTGTCCGGCGCGGAAACCCGATTGGCAGGGGTCCAGGCTTCCTGAGGTTTCCAGGAATTCCTGTAATTGGATCGCTGCTGCCCGTTCAATCAGTTTCCCGAGGAAGGGTAGATTTGAGACCGGACGGTAGTTCGCCGGCGCCGCTGGATCCAGATTCGCCTTCTTCAGCAGCGGGCGGACTCTAGCCTCCTTCAGCACATCGGGAAAAAATCCCAGCTCCAATGAGTGATTTATCAACCCTGTCAGAGTGGCCGAGAGGCTCCCCACAGGACTTAATCAGATGGGACGGGCACGGGTCTGTAGAGCAGGTGGTTGCCCTTGCCACGGCCAGGATTTGATTAATCTCCTCTGAATTCAGGGCCTTGAACTGGTCGAGTTTCAGGCTAGGCGATGGAGCTGGGTTCTTACCCATCCCGCTCCTCTCCTCAGGTATAGAGGGTAAATCATGCCTAAGGGCAATTATTTTCTCAGTGAAGAAAACTTGAAATTCTTCCGCTGAGATAGCTGAATTTTCATTGTCTCTCGGGAGTGAGTTGGGCATAGCTAGGTCTCGAACGATCTTAAAGATCTGTGCTGGGCGCGATCTTGCCGCCGCTATTAAGGAGGAGTTATAGGTCTTCTTGGCCTCTTTGACCGCCCGTTCATATGACCTGCGCATGTCTCTGAAGGCTGATCTCGACGTCTGAGTTGGTTTCCGACGCCATATCAGAAAGCAACTCACCTGTTCTCTGCCAGGAAGTTGGTAAAGTAGGGGTGGGAAACTATCTGCAATGATGACATCTCCACCAGACCTACTGTTACTACCCCAGTTGCCCAAAGTTTTGTTTTAACAAGCTGTTAGAGTATCTTCCAATCTCATAAAGTCCATGTGAGACTGTGAACCAAAATGTCTCACTAAATATGGAAAAGTGGTTGAAATTGGAGTGGCCAATTCAGCAGCAGAAACATCAATGAAAGAGAGTCTTCTTCTGAAATTGTGTGAAAGGTATCAAGGCCCACTAGGGAAAAAATGGCATCCTTGCTTTCATCACTGCTGAACAGTTGTAAGAACACCTTTAAAAATGCCATAGAAATTTTTAAGCTACATTTCTATTCCTTACTAGAGTCTTTTGTTTTATTTTCCTTTTTCACCTAGCGCAGCATCATCAACTGTGTCTCTGATGTCAAGCTACAAACTGGACATGCACTACAGTGACAAGCAATCAGTTGGATTTAATACAAAGTGTGCTAATTTTATTTGTCCTTTGCTTCACCTTAGTATCTTGTATCAGGTTGATGTTTTCCTCTGCTTTAAATATTGGTCATTTAGCAGTCACATAGCATTGCTTATTGATGCTGCATATTTTGCCAGAATGAATCCCCCCACCCAGCTTCAGCAAATCATATTTAAATTGCTTCCTTGTTCATTCTCAGGCTGGGCCTTACACTGTGTCAAAGTAATGCACATTCTGTGCTTAGAATAAATTGTACAGATTAAGCACATTTACATCTATTCATTTTGCATAATGCCTTCCGCTTTCATAATTTGCTTCTCAAAAGTCTTTGACATTGTGTGACCATGAAAAGAGTGATGGGGCCACTAGAGAGAGAAAGGGGAGTCAGGGCAACTGTGATGCAGAACTGGAAGGAACAGCAAAATACCTTTCTGTCCTTGTGGAGAGGAAAAAGTGGGGTATAAACAAACAAACATCATCATCATCACTTCATCAAGGACCACAGTTAAAGTTAGGGACAGATGATGAACAAGATCCTATTGACATGTTACACCTGGGAAAGTACCCCACGTTGTATGGACATTTTTTTTGTCCAGTGGGAAATATCTATATTCATGTCAAAGTTGCTCATCCCACGATAGGGTCACCATAAGTCAGCAGCAACACCAAACCAGGCAGAAAGCAACTATATTCTTGTAGTTGGTTTCAGGAAGGAAGGTGATGCCATCCTCTTGGGCCTCTAACGTCTGAAAGACCTAAAGTATGTGAAAGTAAAATGCTTGTTTCTTCCTGCAAACAGTTACAGGAACAAAGCTCATAGCTCTGTCCTCGCTCATCCACTACTGGCTGTTGAATATTCATGTGGGTATGGAGATCATCATCCTGAAAACAAGTAAGTGGCTCATGGGGGATGAAGGGGTTGAAGTCTTCATTCTGCTATGATCATAAAGTTACATGAGTAGGCAGACTTTGATATTGAAATTACATCCACATATTTCACTAACAGGACACATTCATTAAAGAGGACAGGTGTTCCACAAAGAAGTCCTACTCAAGGTGGTTGTTCTAGTTTAACTAAACGTCTTATCCATAGATAGATCATATGACCCATTTATGGACTTTATGAGCCAATTTGATTCTAGGCTGCCTTAATGGGAGTAGTAGTGTCAGATTCTAGATCAAGAAAAGTAATACCACAGCTCTGTTTTGTTTTAATCAGACCTCACCTGGAACTGTCCAGTTCTGGGCATAACAATTCAAGAAGGATGTTGACACAATTGAACAAAAATGGCAAAAGACCTGGAAACATTCTGCTATGAGAAGCAGCATAGGGAGCTGGGTATTTTTAGCCTGGAGAAAGGAAGGTTAAGAGGTGAAATAATAACCATGCTTTAATCTTTGAAAAAATGTCATATTGTAAATAGAGCCAGCTTGTTTTCTGCTGCTCTAGAGACTAGGATACAGAGCACATGATTCAAATTGCAGAAAAGAGATTCCACCTGAATATTGTATTAGGAAGAACTTCCTCATGGTAAGAGCTATTTGACAGTGCAATACATTGCCTCAGAGTGTGGTGGAGTCTTCTTTGAAGACTTTTAAGCAAAGGATAGTAATTTATTTGGAGTGCTTTTCTTTCATGGTAGGTGGTTGAGCTGGATGATCTTTTCCAATTCTATGATTCTATAATTCATGGGCCATGAGGAAGAAGCTTCACAGTCCCTCATTAGCCATTTCCATCTTCCTCAAATTGCCCCACCCTTGCAAACCAGTAGGAATCAGTTTCTTTTGAAGGTGCATTTCTACCACCATTCTTGATTGGTCCAGAGCAGTGTTTCTCAACCAGTGTGCCGTGGCACACTAGTGTGCCGTGAGCGATCATCAGGTGTGCCACCAGAAAAGCTCTCTGTTCCCATTCTTTCCCCCCTCCTCCTGCTGCTTGGGAGAGGAGGAGGAAGGGCCGGGCGGCGGCGAAGAAAAAGAAGAAGGGACCGGGGCGCTGTGGGAGAACTGAAGCCAGGAGGAGGGGCATGGTGTGGCCTGGCTCCGCCCCCTCCCCCGGCTTTAGCGCTCCCACAGCTTTGCCAGTCTTGAGGGGGCAGTGCCAAGCCAGTGGTGGCAGAGCCAGCACAATGCTGGCTTGGCACTGCCCCCTCAAGGCTGGCGAAGCTGTGGGAGAACTGAAGCTGGGGGAAGGGGTGGGGCATGGCGTGGCCTGGCTCCTCCCCCTCCCCTGGCTTTGGCACTGATCCAATGATGTTGGAAAATCATTCTAGGATACATTCTGGAAGAAGAGTTGAATTGGTGTCTGAAAGATTTCAAATATTTTTCGGGAGTGACGGACCAGAAGAGACGGGCCTTCCTGGAAGGGTGGGTGGAAGGGGTGGAGCGGTGGCGGCAAGAGGCGCTCATGGAGAGAGGGAGCTGAGGTTCGCGCACGCGGAGTGAGGTTCGCGCACGCGGCTGCTTGTGTCTTGGGCAGCTACTACCAGTGTCATTTTGTGTCATTTTGGTTGGTGGTGTGCCCCCGGATTTTTTTAATGTTAAAAGTGTGCCGCGGCTCAAAAAAGGTTGGGAAACACTGGTCCAGAGTATCAGTAGCCATTTTACCACATGGTTGTGACTTCCTTTATTGAATTATTCTATATATTTTTTCTGTTTTCTAGAGTACCTACTAAACCGCCTCTTTTGTGTTAGAAGTGGTTTCCCACTTTTACAAAAGTTTTTGAAAGTGTGCATATGTTTTATGCTGTGTAGAATAACCAATTTAGCTACATGAAATATTTCATGACATTCGTGATTGTTGCCTTAATGTTTCTGGTTACAGCTTCATGCTTCATTACAAATCCATTTTCTAGAAATAAAACAATGATAAAAACCTGTTAGTTTAAGACACTCTATTTTTGCTTATATGTCAGACTTACTCAAATGCTGTTTTCTGCTATCTATTTACCTTTCTTAGTTAATATATAATTTATAATACTGTATACTGTACAATCTGCCTCACATTTCTAGCCATTCCAGGTGAGGTCTGATTCCACCAGCCAGTTACTTGTTAGCAACGACATCTCCAACCAAAAGAGTCATTATAATTCTTCTCCGCTTTGGTTTTTTCCATCAGAATATTTGGACTGCATCACTGGCGGAAAGGTTTTGCAGGTGCCAGAAATTGATGTGATTTCAACAGATGATCATAGAATCATAGAGTTGGAAGAGATCTCGTGGGCCATCCAGTCCAACTCCCTGCCAAGAAGCAGGACAATTGTGTTCAAAGCACCCCGACAGATGGCCATCCAGTCTCTGTTTAAAAGCCTCCATAGAAGGAGCCTCCACCACACAGTAGGAGCCTCCACCATACAGATGATAGTATGGGAGCAACCTTTTCTTCAGCATCCTTCTCAGCTGAAGAAACAATTTCTTTTTTTTAAAAAAAGTATAGCACTTTTTAAAAGTATATAATTTGTCTGCATACAATATTAACATTAACATTAACAATTTGTGGGGTCCATTTCTCTTCTTTGATAAAGAAAAGAAATGGGCCAAGACAAATAGTTAATCTACAGTGACTTATTGAAGAAACAGAATGGCAATGTCATTTTTAAATCACAAGAATAAAACAGATTGACAAAAATTTATCCTGGTTTCATTACAGACAAATTTTTGAATATTTCAATAAAGATAAGAAAATAGGTTTATCAGAAAAAGATATATTTTGGGACATAATAACGACAACAGAAGGGGGGTTGATTGTTTTTAGTTTCTCCCCCTCTCTCACATTTTTTAATCTTTCTTAGAGTTCTTCCAGAGAACCCTCTATCCCAGGAGCATCTGTGTGTAAAAACGTGGATGTTCATGGGGGCCTGCTCACACACACACCAGAAAGCATGCACTTTTTGGGGTGGGTCTCCAGAGGTTGTACTGGGACATCCCAGTACAACACCGGGGCACTGTAACTGTCACCCCAAAAGCCCCAAAAGCCCTTTTAAAATTAAGGAAAATTTACCTGGCCTCCATTACAGTCTTGCTAGAACTTGCTAGAACTCTCCAGTGCATAGAAATGATGTGCCAGGAGCATCATTTCTATGTGCCAGGAGAGCTCTGGCAAGACTGTAAAGGAAGCCGGGTAGGTTTTCCTTACTTTTAAAAGGGTATGGAGGTTTTGTGCGCCCGGGGGGGGGGGGGTAGGATTCCGACAGTTTTCCAGACTAATTTTGTCTGGGAATGGTGTCTGGACTGCAGTCTAGACTGGAAGTAGTGGGTTTATCGTGCACCTTCCAAGAAGGCATGGAATAAATCCACAAAACAGGGTTGGTTTTTCTTGCTCCTGTTGTGGTTTTATATTGATTTAATCCTTAATCTGTATTTTGCTATTGTGTGTACTAGTTGTAAACCACCTTGAGTCACCGATAGGCTGAGAAAGGCGATATACAAGTATAGTAAATAAATAATTGTGGGTTGACCAGAACATCATCTGGACAGCCCCCCTTTTATTGTGGAAGTTCCTGCAATAAAAGGCCTGTCTGGATGGGCCCTTACTTTTCAATTACCTACCCCAACTCCTTAGTATTCTTGCTGGTGGTTTTTAAAAATATTTTTGTATTTTTGACTCACTTAGATCCCCACGTATTAGATATCATTGACTATTCCAAATTCCAACTATATCTATTTTTCTTTTAACTATATTGTATATAAGAAAACTAATGAAAACCATTTATTAAACTTAAAAAACAACGTGTGGGGTGTCTACTTTTTGTTCTCCTGACAGCAGGGCCGTAGCCCGGAGTTTGGTTCGGGGGGCTGAGTTTGGTTCGGGGCTGAGACTGGGTGGAAGAGGGTCTACCCTAGCAAACCTTTTGTATTGTCATCCCAATAACCCCATTAATGTGGGATATAATGAGTATGGTGATCAGATCATGATATGAATAAACATAACAGTTTAAATAATGTACCAGTAAGGCCTTTTCGCGGACCACCCTGAGAATTTTTGGGGGGGCTGAAGCCCCCTTAGCCCCCCCCTGGCTACATGCCTGCCTGACAGGATTCTGTTGTAAAAGAACAGAAATGAACCTGTTACCCACAGCCTTTACTTTGTGGTTTACACCTTGCCATGTCTCTAGTTACTGTGTTACTGATTATTTTTTAGGGCATGACTCACCATACCAGTATTGTCTTTATGCTTGCTCAAGCTAATAGTGCCTTTCCTCCCAATTCCAGATTCATGCAATCTTTATTCAATTGTGGTGCAGAACCCAAGTAATAAAGATTTGTGTGGAAAAAAAATAGTAACAGCAAAACCTGGCTTTGAGCTTGCAAGACCCAAGAAAGACTGTGATAACGGGGATTCATGGAGGTCTCCCTTTAATAGTCTCCAAAGCTGAATCCAACTTGACTGTACATCACAACAATACAAACCTTCAGTGAGCCTGATGATTAAATTTATATCCTTGGTACTCTCCAGGGACTGCAAAAATGGTCTGGGAAGGAATTATTTTGTGGAAGGTTGCAACCCCGCGAAAGAGTTTACTCATACTCAGAAACACTATTTTCTGCCAGAAAAAGAGAAAACGAGAGAGTCTGAAAGGAACAAGCACCACAAAAACAGTATTTGTGGGAGACGTATATAGCCTCATGACTCTGCCTATCCCTTAGATCAAAGCTCTGGAAAAGTCTAGTGGGGTGATGATGTGATGAAAGAAAGTATATCAAAGGAAGTAAATGCTACTTTCCTACAACTTTGGTCTCTCAAAAACATCTACCTAACTTCTGTCCATCAAAGAAGTTGCTGTAGCTTGTCTTCCAAGAGGGCTACCTACTCACATTTACAGCAGGTGTAGCCATCCAGTCCCTCTTACAAAAACATGAACATACACAGCTGTTAGACACACAGTCCCTTCCACACAGCCCTATATCCCAGAATATCAATGCAGAAAATCCCACAATATCTGCTATAAACTGGGTTATCTGGGTCCACAATCAGATAATGTGGGATTTTCTGCCTTGATATTCTTGGATATAGAGCTGTTTGGCAGGGCCCACATGGTCATGAGCTTTAAGATCCTTTTTACCTGTCCTAACAACCTCACAATTTCATTTAATGGTGTAAGCTGCCTTGAGTCTCATTATGGAGAAAAAGACAAGATAAAAATTGGTGGAGGTGATGATGATGGAATGTGCCATTTTCATTTAGTTTTGAAATACTTTTCTGTTGCTCATTTGTTCTTCTCCTCCTCTTGCTCTTATCCATAAGTAATAGAGGTAAAATAGCAAAAATGAGTAAAGGACAGGTAAAATAGCAAAAATGAGTAAAGGACAGGTAAAATAGCAAAAATGAGTAAAGATTTATATCTTGCACAAAGACACGAGTTTTTTCTGAAAGAAGAGTTTATGTAAGAGTTTATTTATTTGGACTCAAAGAACCGGCTCAGCAAAATTAGTATGATATCAGTCACATGTATTAAGGGTCTAACACAGTGATTTCCAACCTTTGGTCTTCCTGGTGTTTTGGACTTCAACTCCCAGACATCCCAGCCAACTTACCAGCTGTTAGGATTTGTGGGAGCTGAAGTCCAAAACACCTGGAGACCAAAGGTTGGGAACCACTGGCAGGCCCAGATTAAGGAAGTTTGTCACCCTAGGCCACCCTCCTCCTCTGCGCCCTGCCCCCTACCTTCAGTCAAGAAAGGAGGTCGGGGCGAGGAGGGGAAAGAGGCAGAGGGACCTCTCCTGCGCATGCGCGTGCGGCGGGAGGGCGCCTCTTTCTCCTCCTCGCCCCGCCCTCCTTCCTTGATTGAAGGAAGGAGGGCGGGGAGAGGAGGAGAAAGAGGCAGAGGGACCCCTGCTGCGCATGCACGCGCGGCGGGAAGGCGCCTCTTTCTCCTCCTTGCCCTGCCTGTCACGCCACAAGCCCCACAAGCCTCTGCTTCCCATGAACAATACTGTGGCCATGTTAGCTTTAAGGCCTGCTTGTCTTCCGGGCCTGCTTGTCTTTCCCATGAGAGCCTGGCACCAAGTATGCAGGGTGAACTGGTCAAGGTTACTGAAGCTAGCCTGGGTGATAAACAAAGAGGCCCAGGACGGAGACAAGCTTGCCTCCCCTTTGCAGCTGGAGACGCTAATGAGGTTTACATTCCTAAAAAGCTGAGGTAGCTGAAACATTAGCTACCATCCATCATGCCCACTTTGACACTCGACGCAAGTTGCATGGCCAAAGATCAAAGGGTTTGGACAGTATATTCGTGTGGAGTTGGCCCGGAGATTTATCTCGTGCCAACGACGCTTCCAGGACTATGGATCTCTGAAGGAGGCCGCTGGGCCTTACTAAGACACTGCCTGCCTATATTGGAGGAAGAAGATATCTTCCTCCAACATCTTCCGCTCGGGCAATAGCCTTGCTCCCTCACTACGTTCCTGGTTGTTACTGATGAGACTTTCTTTGCTTTTGAATCCAGCTTTGTTCCTGTTTGCCTCCGGCTGAATCCTGATTGATACGGGACTATTTACTCATTGCTTTGCTCCTGAGATTTGCTGCTATTGGAAGCACTGTAAGACTGCTTCCAACCTTTTCATCTTTCCTATAAACTATATTCTAAATAAACTTGTTGTACCTCAGCTGATTGCATGGTTTATCAAGGGAGGTCTTGGACCAGGGCCTAGAGGGCGACACCGCCCTCCTTTCTTGATTGAAGGAAGGAGGGCGGGGAGAGGAGGAGAAAGAGGTGGAGGAACCCCTGCCGCGTATGCACGCAGTGCGGGAGGCACCTCTTTTTTTCTCCGCACCCGCCCTCCTTCCTTCAATCAAGAAAGGAGGGCGGGGTGAGGAGGAGAAAGAAGTGGAGGAACCCCTGCGGTGCATGCGCGCGTGGTGGGAGAGCATCTCTTTCTCCTTTGCACCATGCCCCACCCTCCTTCCTTTAATCAAGGAAGGAGGGTGGGGTGCAGAGGTGAAAGAGGCGCCCCCCCGCCGTGTGCGCATGTGTGGCAGGGGTCCCTCCACCTCTTTCTCCTCCTCGCCCCACCCTCCTTCCTTCAGTCAAGGAAGGAGGGCGGGGCACGGTGCGGAGGAAAAAGAGGCGCCCTGTAGCCGTGCGCGCATGCGCCCTTTTATTTAAAAAATGATTTTTTTTAAAAAATGAATTTTGCCCTAGGCCATGCTGCCCTAGCTGCTGCCCTGGCCATGGTCTAGGGTAAATCCGGGCCTGACCACTGGTCTAACAGAAACAGTCAGGATGTTTTGCACCTTACTCTTAAAACTATTTTACGTATGTTGTTATTGTTTTTCTTTATTTTGTTGATTTATACTTTGCTAGAAAGATTCTCAGAAAACATAACCTCTTGTATACCACCATCTTGATTCAGTCAAATCAAAAAGAGGAGTACACATTTGTAAGATGTTAGATCACCACATTTTGGGGGGAATTAAGATATTTATGGCACCTTACAGATTAACAATTTATTTCTATTTGGTGTAAAACCACATAAAACCTACATTTTGGGGATTATATTATCTAAGAATTTATATTTGTTTACTACATTCTCTATTATAAAACAAAATGCCTTTGCCCTTCCAAAGGATGGCCTAAATACCATGAAGGAATCAAATCCTATCTGACCTTGGAAGCTAAATAAAGTCAGCCTTGGCTAGTACTCAAATGGGAGACCACTTATGAATACCAGGTGCTATAGGGTCCATTTCATGGTGAATGGACAACACTATCTCAGAGTATCCCTTGCCTAAGAAAAATTCATGAAATTCGTGGGGTTGCCAAAAAATGAAAGGTGACTCGAAGGCATATTTGCGCATGCAGACACATACTTCACCTTCAGGAATTCTGTTCTATTCTTACCACTTTTAGTATCCTTTCTCTACAATTTAGAACCTTGGAAAATGTCTGTCATGGAGGAGCGGGTGCCATATGACAGAATAACAGTCCTATCACCACTTGGATCTTTCTACTATATTCTCTGTGGCCTTCTGAGATTTCACTCAGTGCCTCCTAACCATATTTCCATCTGTTCACTTTGTGTCAACAATCTGCAATTTAGATAAGTGAAAGGATTAGATGTCTTCTTCCTCAAGCATTATTCCTCCAGCCAAATCCATGGCAGATGCTTTTTTAAATTTGCACTTAAAAAAAAAAGAGAACCCAAATGTTTTGATTATATTTTCCTTACCAACCTGCAATTTAGCTATTAAAATGGCTGGATGACTAATGTTTTTCAAATCTTTGTGTTCTTTGTGTTTCACTCTTTATGAATTGAATGTCACCCAATCTCATACATTAGACTATTAGAGCATATATGTCAGCGATTGCTTTAGAAATTGAGCAACAGTACCGCTATTCCATACTTCAGGGTTTTTTCTTTAGCAGGGACACTGTCTGCCATGTTTATTCTTCATGCTCTCTTGATTCCTCTCAATCCTCATAGTAACTGGATGTAACAAAGAAAAGAGAAAATATATATCATTTTGAGTGGATGGAATACCAAACATTCAAGAGAATTGGACTGGATGGCCCTTGTGGTCTCTTCTAACTCCACCATTCTACTGGTCTGTCAAGATGCAATATATTTTGAAGTGATTTGCTTTTGACTTAGTTCTACAGAGAACATGTGCCTAGTGGAGATGAAAACTCTTAAGAACTGTTATGTTCACATGGATCCATGCAGTTACCAGCATCTTTGGAGTTTCCTTGGTGCTGTGGCTATGGTAAAAATAAAGGAAAAATAGCTTAAAAATGGTCCAAAACATTTATCAAGTATCAGGAAATCCTGATGAGGAGAAGCCTTGACTGAACCTTTTTTTTTTTTTGGAGTTTTGGACTTATTCTGTGCAAAGTTTACACAATTTTCCTGTATGAAAAACATTTTGCACAGTACTCAATTGCAGCATTTTCTGAACATGAAACTGCATTTTCTGCACATAAAGCAGTATTTCTGTACAGAAATATTGTTTCCTCCACAGCAATTTTTTTTACAGTTTTCTGTATAAAAATACAATGTGTGATTAGTATCAATAATTCCTAACTGTGAAAACTCTTCAAAAACTGCATATTCTCTCAGAACAGGAAGAAAATTGCTAAAATTCTCCATAGTTTCCTTCAAGAGTGAAATAGGCAAGGGATTAAATCCCGGGCCTATGGAGACAAAACATTTGGTTTGTCAATAAGGATTGACAGCATTATGTACAATTTTCATGCCTTATTTAGGACTTGACTCAGGAACCTGAGTCAATGAGTGCCTACCTGTCTAAATGTAATACCAGTATTCCCTTTCAACTATAAATTACAAAACTCACTTGTAAAATTTAGAATGCCAATAAAATAATGCTTTGAGATAATTGCTATGATTAAAGGATTTTTTGAAATGATTACATTTCTTAGGACTCATTACAAGTCCTGCAGCTGATGTCGGCTGTGAATAGCCATCAGAAGAGGCTGCCTGACCGAGACTAACCCTTCTGTAAAGAGCAACGGCAGAGCCATTTAAAACTTGAAAGTTCTCAGTTTCAGGAGAGGCCCTTTCAACTGGATTCTTTTTGTTGTTATTTTATAGTGATTTGTGGTTTCCACACAGAGGTTTTAAAGTGGCAAAGGGGAAAGCTTGCCAGACAAGTCCATTGTGGTTGCAGCTGGAAGGAAGAATGGGAACAGGGATGCCACGCACGCTTGCTGGAGAAGCCCAGCTGGCGGAAAGCTGTGAGCCTGTTTCCAGCAGAAATGCAACACTTCCTCAATTTGGTACTCTCTGGATCTGTCCAACTACAACCTCCCATCGTTTTTAGCCAGGACAACAATGCTGGTGAGAGGAGGAGGAGAAATGCCCACATCTGGAGGGTACCCAATAGGGAGAGCTGCAGGAATACACACACACACACACACACACACACATGCTGCCACGTATTACAAAGGAAGAAAAGGAGAGATAGAAGGCAAGCACAAAGAGTAGGATGGAAGGGAGGGTCAGAAATTCCAAAGCCAGTGAGAGGGAGGGAGGAAGAAAGGGAAATCAAAGAAACAGAACTTCAAAAACCCAGCTGCATAAATATAGAGAGAGACTGTGATGGGAGGGAGATGGGCAAGAGTCAAGCAGGCATGGAGAGTCGTGGGAAGAAGGAATTTCAAATAAAGAGCAGGGACTATTCAATGGAACTAAAAGGTACAGGGTCAGGGCTGAGAACAACAGAGGGTTTTTTAAAATGCAAAAGCCCAAATATGAATCATGCTCGTGTTAATACAGTAACCTTTTTAACAGACACAAACAACATTTTGCCCTTTGAAACCACACAATATCTGAAGATTGGGGTGGGGGGTAGGGCATCATATGACATATTGGATTTCTGAATCCATTGTGTGAATTGGTCAATTCAGGATTGCTAAATGACTGAGTTTGCTCTAAACAGTTCTGGCCCAGCTTACTTGTCCGAACGCATACACCCCTACGTCCCACCTCGAAATCTAAGATCATCCGTCTACAGCTCAAATGCACCTGGCAGGGACGAAGGACAGGGCCTTCTCGGTGGTGGCTCCCCGCCTATGGAACACACTCCCAACTGAGACAAGATTGATCTCTTCCCTCCTGGTGTTCCAAAAGAAGGTAAAGGCATGGCTGTGGGACCAGGCGTTTGGTCAATAAATGCAATCAGCACCTTAAGGGACGAACTGGATTGGCATGAAGATTGATGAGGCTGGTAATGTGTAATGATGACCTTTGTATAGTTTTTAATTATGTTGTTTTAATATGTTATGTTGATGTTGTGACTTTATTGTATTGTTGAAATAGCCTCTTGATGGGGCTGAATGTAAGCCACCCTGAGTCCCCCTTCTGGGGTTGAGAAGGGCGGGTTAGAAATATGTTTAATTAATTAATTAATTAATTAATTAATTAAAGTTTATGTTATTTGCTTTGACTCCTTAGATCTCCAACAGTCCTTCTCCTCAGCCTTAGCATCAGTCAATGGGCAATTTTTACTTTTCATCCATTAAGAGAGATGCAAAAAAAAGAGAGCAAATCATAAGCCTGTCTGCTCACTATCTTAGCAGAATAGGAATTTTCCCCCTCCCACAATGACATGTTCCTTCTGTTCCCAAGTTCCTGGAACTGCAGTAATTTAAAGCTTCAGTTGAATATTCAGAAATGTGGTTTAGCCAGACGTAGTGAGCAAAGGAATATGCACATAGGAGATAGAAGAATTCAAGATCTGAACAATTTTCAGTGTTTCACTCCCTGCAATACTAAAATTTGGGGGAAGGAATTTTTCATTTGGGAGCAGAATTATTATTTTTTTCTGTTGAAGAATGATGTTACTGTGTAAGCAAGGGAAATTATTATTTGAATGTTTATCTTTTTAAAAATGAGTTGTTTTAAAATGACTGTGCACTGTTTTATGAGGTGACTTTAATTGTTTATATATTTTATTGTGAAGGTTTGTAAATACCCCTTTCTGGGAGCTACCTTGGAATTCCAAAATTCTAAATTCTTCACATGGGTGGCTGAGATAGTGGGTGCATTTACACTGGTACCATTTTATCTGCCATGGAAATATGGGAGTTATAGTAGGTGAGGCACTAGGACTCTTTGATAGAGACTATAAAAACTCAAAATCCCATAATTCCATAGCATTTGGCCATGGCAGTTAAAGTAGTATCAAACCACAGTATAGATGTACTCAGTGGCACCTCTATCTTTGGATGCACAATATTGTTTTTATAAAATTGTGTATAAAATTACCTTCAAGTTATGCATATAAGGTATCAGGTGATTTTAATGTGATGTTTTCTGGTTGTGATGTTTTTAACTGTGCTTTTATGACTTGTTGTAAGCCATTGGGAGTGATGGCAAACAAGTTTGAATAAATAATAAATAAAAATAAATAATAATCTGAGAAACACAAAGAAATTTCGTGTTTGGACTAGGGCCTGATCTCCAGGATGTGTGTGTGTGTGTGTGTGTGTGTGTGTGTGTGTAAATACAGATTTCCAAAATCCATAATAAAATATGAAATCTAAAATACTTCTGGCCCCAAACATTTCAATAAAAGATGCTGAACCCATATTGGAAAAGATGCAAACACAGAAATAATGTACAGCATTCTTCACCTCCCCTCCACTACTTCCACCACCCAATGAGTTTTTTATATATAAAAAAACCTCATCTCACTTAATTTTGAGTTTTAAAAACAACGAGAGGGGAAGGTATGGTGGGGAACTGCAATGGCCAGATGAAAAGATAAAAACAAAAACGGAAATGGTCACTGACGCAAACACCAAGCCAATGGGCCCACGCTGCATACCACACTTCAGCTACTTTCCACTTCATGTTTTAACTATAAATGTTTTGTTCGGCTATAGTTCACACACATCGGACCACAAGCCCCTCTACCGCCCACGCTGCTTCCTCTGTTTCCCGGAGTTTGTAGCAAAGAAGTGTAGATGGGTGTATGCACATGTGGGATCTGTTTGAAAGCAAGTACAGGCACATTATGCAATATGTATGTGACAGAAAAGGCTCCCAGCAGCACTACAAATTCCAAAGGTCATTCTTTAGAAGGCAGTGACCCACTTTGTGATCTTACTGGGGTTTTGTCTGACTGCTTTATTTACCAGCAACTGTATGAGGAAAAGTTAAAATGTCATTAATGTCTAGGTCTAGATAAGCTCTAAAAATAAAATAAACATTTTCCCTGATGCCATACAATTCAAAAGTTTGCACATTCAGGCTCACAATATTTGGCCCAGACATGTTGCTCTCCAAGACAAAGGACAAGGCAGTACCCTTTCCTGTTTCTTTAAGGTAAAGTAAGCTAGATTGAATTATTTCAACACTGGTAATGGAATAGTTTCTTACATGCTTTGTGAGACAGCAGTCCAATTTAGGAGCTCCAGAAGAGACTGTGTGACATAAACAACTTCGTTATTCAACAGAAGAGGTCTGGAAGAACATTGTTTCTTCCGGGGCCATGATATCAAAGTCCTTCTGAAGAAATACTGTAAGACAGCCATAGGGAAGATAGCCATAGAACTAAGTGAGACATGATATTAGGCATTAGCCATTTATAGTAAGGAATAGAAATGTTCATGTAATATCCTGTGGATTTTTGCTATCCTTTTCAAATGACTGCAGTTTCATCCCAAAGGTGTCAGTTTTGTGTACGCCAGCATATGGGAAATGTTCCCAAGGAAACAGACAAGTTCTAAGAAAGATGACATCTTTATAAACTGAATGACTATTACCAGAAATGACTGGGAAAGAAACCAAATTTGCTATTGGACAGAACTTTTGTCTAAATATAGACTTGTGGTGTTTAATGTACATGCATAATTTCTGTATGGGGTTCCAGATAGGATAAGAACAGAGAAGTCAAAGAGCAGATCTGTGCTTGGTCCCCAGGCCCAGTGTTCTGTTTGAATGTATGGTCACTGACAGCATGAAGAGGATCGAGCTACATGCTTTAACCCCCTATAACGGAAAGGTTTATTATAGTGGAGCTTTATTGTCTATGTTTATTACGGTTGATAGTATGGCAAGGGCAGTCAGGAGTTGGTTACATCTGATTGGCTGTTGGGTTACCATGGATATGTAGCCTTTGCAGTAGAAATGTATCTATTTGAGAGTGGCTAGCAAGAAAAGGGGCAGAGTTAGATAAAAATAGAGGGGAACATTTTAAAAAGTAGAGAGTCCCTAGCCAGGAGCTAGAGGGAAGAGGATCAGTATTGGTAGGTTACATACCTGTGACCATCTTTCTTCGAGTGGAGCTCTGTGAATCCACACTTATGAAGTTTGCGCGCCAGCGCGGGCTTCCAACGGAAACTTTCCCAGTTTGAAAAGTTGTGGCGGTAGCTCCGCCCAGCCGGCCCGGAGGGCATAAAAGGCGCCTCCATGCGCGCCCACCCTATCCCTTGCCACCCCATTCCTACGCCACAATTGCAACTAGGAAAGGGTGGTTTGAGATAGAGGGGACGGCCGGGCGGGTTCGTGTGCATTCACAGAGCTCCACTCGAAGAAAGATGGTCACAGGTATGTAACCTACCATTCTTCTTCGAGGGCTCTGTGAATGCACACTTATGAAGACTTACCGAGCTAAGGTAAAGAAGGTGGGAACAAACCAGCCAATTTTGAAAACCGAACAGGTTTATTGCAACCAGCAATATGAATAAATAACATTATCAACAGTGTAATAAATAAGAGTGGAAGGCATGCTCCCACTTGTAAACATAGTGCAACAAGCACCATTCATGCCAGGCACGCAGGCCTCACAGTATAAAGTGCAACAAGCACCATTCATGTCAGGCACCCAGGCCTCACAACAGTAAGTGCAACAAGCACCATTCATGTCAGGCATGCAGGCCTCACAGTATAAGTGCACCATAGGTGCAACATAGAACCCTAAGGATTCTAGGTAAAGCGCGCTTTAACCGGTAGACTGTGCCCCGGGCCCGGGGCACGGTACACTTAGCCTCTCTACAACGGTAGACAGGTCTGATCGATCCAAGAACTGTCGATCTAAGCATTAGAGGGGGATAAACAGGGTCGTCTGTTAAATATTATCCCTGAAGGCCCTTGGGAGTGAGGATTGCTCGACCAAAAGCCGCCTCCCTTCCAAATAGGGTGTCTACCCGGTAGTGGGATGTGAAGGTGGAGGGGTTGGCCCAGATGGCCGCCCTACAAATTGAATCCAGAGGGATCCCTGGAGGAAGGCTGTCGACGTGGCCACTGCTCTAGGCCACTGGAAGCCAGTTGACAGCCTCTGAACTCTAGGGGGACAGCTATCTGATAGCACAACGGGCTATCTGATAGCACAACTCAACCAGGGAAGCCACCCAATTAGACAGCCTCTGAGACGACACCGGCAAGCCCAGCTTGTCGGTGGCGTAAGAGACGAAGAGTCTAGTCGACCGTCGGTAGTCTGCAGACCTGCCCTTGTAGACCCAGAGGGCTCTCCTGACATCGAGGGCTCTGAGGGTCGACTCGTTCTCCCCGGACAGAGAGGGCACCAGGTCTGGAAGTACAATGTCAGTGTTTAAATGAAACGGGGACACCACCTTAGGAAGGAAAGTGATGTCCGTCCGCAAGATGGCCCTGTCCGCCAGGAACAGCAGGTAGGGCTCGTCCACACGCAGCGCCGCCAGCTCGGAGGGTCGACGCGCCGAAGCAATGGCGACCAGGAACGCCACCTTCCAGGAAAGGAGGCGTTGGTCAATGGACGACAACGGCTCGAACGGTGGGGCCGCAAGGCAGGACAGCACCAGGTCAAGGTTCCAGCCGGGCGTCGGTGGATGCACGGGAGGGCGGGTGTTGTTTACCCCTCTCAGGAATCTTTTGACCATCGGGTACTGGAACAGCGAAGGAACACCCCTCTGCTGATTTTGCCAGGTGAGCGCCGCCAGGTGGGTCTTCACCGAAGACGTGGACAGCCCTCTGTCGACCAGTCCGGCCAGGAAGTCAAGGACCGCCGGAATCGAGAGCGGGAAGACGGCGCTGGAACGGGCGGTCTGGAACTTGGCGAAGCGGGCGATGCAAGCCGAGTACGCCTTCGACGTCGCCGGTTTGTGGGCTGCAGCCAGGATCGCCGCTACGGCCGGTGAGACGTCCGGCGCCGGGAGATCCTCCATGCCGTCAAGTGCAGGGATGGAAGGTCCGGGTGTAGAAGCAACCCCTTCTCCCGAGTCAGAAGATCTGGTCGGCGAGGGAGATGGATGTAATTCCCCTCGGCCAGGTGTAGCAGGGTCGGGAACCAGACCTGCCTCGGCCAGTAGGGAGCGATGAGGATGCAGTCGGTCCCCGATAGCTGGATCTTCTCGACGATTTGGAGAAGAAGCGGGAACGGCGGGCAGAGGTAGAAGAAACCCGTCGTCAATCGAGCAGGAGTGCGTCCCCGAGGCATCCCCGGTGAGCATCCGGGGCAAGCCGGGCACCGAAAACTGGCAGTTGGCTGTTTTCCGGCGATGCGAATAGATCTGCGTCTGGGAATCCCCATCGCTGGAAGACACGGTGGAGTTCCTCCGGATGCAGCATCCATTCGTGGGACGACCAGCTGGTTCTGCTGAGAGAGTCCGCCTCCAAGTTCTCAACTCCCGGGAGATGGACGGCCTTGGGGGTCACTTGGTGACGAACACACCACTCCCACAAGTTCTGGGCTAGGGCCAGGAGCCTTCTCGAGCCTGTTCCGCCTTGCTTGTTGACGTAGTACATGGCCACTATGTTGTCTGTCCTGACCAGTACTACGCGAGAGCCTTGGCTATAGCCAGGAGCTCGAGGTAATTGATGTGGTGGAGCCTCTCCACCGCCGACCATTGGCCGTTGATCGACAGGCTCTCTGTGTGGCCTCCCCAAGCAAGCAGCGACGCATCGGTCGTTAGTGTGATGGATGGGGTCACCATGTGGAATGGTACCCCTAGGCACACATTGGTGCTGGAAGTCCACCACCGGAGGGAGTCCTTGACCTTTTCCGGGAGGGAGAGCCTCTTTGAGTGGACGACACTGACACCATCCTGAATTTCCTCGGCGAAACGTACGCATTTAGGTCTCTGAGGTCCAGGATGGGTCGCAGGGAACCGTCTGGCTTTATGGTCGATGCGGTGAAGTACCGTGAGAAGAATGCCTCTCCTTCCTTGCTCTGGAAGCGGTGATACTGCTCCCTTTTGAAGCAAGCTGTCGACCTCCTTCAAGATCACCTCGGACGGCTCCGTCTCGACGATGAACCCCGCCCGAGGCGGGAGCTCGACACCATCGAATTCCTCGGCGAAGGCATAGCCGTCTTCGACAATCCGGAGAACCCATGCATCTGAGATGATGCGTCGCCAAGCACCGATGAAGCGGGTCAGGCAGTCTCCGAACGGTGGGTGAGATGGTGGAGGTCGAGGGCTGGGAGGAGGCATGATGGTGGCAGCGGTACCCAGCGGTAGCGAGGAGGCGGTGTCGTCCGCCGCCCCGTCAAACACGGCGGCGTTTCGATTGTCCATTGCCGTTGTTCTGATGCGGCCTCGACTTATTGCCTTGGCGGGGCCGGTTGTTCTGCTGCTGCTGCTGCTGTCTCGGCTGCTGTTGTTGTTGCTGCTGCGGGGCCGAGTATGGTCGTGGGGACTGGCGGTACTGCGACCTGGGCTTGAACTTCGCCTGTTGGTAGTACCGGGTCCTGGGCTGCGCCGGTGGTCGATCCAACTTGGCCGTCAGGACCTTGAAGTCGTGATTAGCCTTCAGCTTGTCGTCCGTGCCCGCAAAGAAGAGTCCCTGGGCATCGAACGGCAAGTCCTCGATGGTCTTCTTAGAGTTGGAGGACAACCCCGACGACTTCAGCCACGCGTGTCTGCGGATGGCGACACCGTGGGCCAGCAGCTTTCTGAGGTGTCCCCGTGTGGCGGGACATCAGGATTTGGTGGTGTGCCAGCGCCTGCGCTTCCTGCGAGATGGAGGCCAGTGCAGTCTGCTGTTCTTGGGAGAAATCATGGAAAAAGGGTTGAGCCCTTTCCCACAGGATCTGATGGTAGGCTCCCATGCACGCCCCGTAATTCGCCATCTTTGTTAGCAGGAGCCCGGCTCGGTAGATCTTTCTACGGACCGTGTCGAATCTCTTCCCTTCTTGGTCAGAGGGGCTGTGGACTCTCTGCCTGAAGACTGGGAGGAGGTGACGATCATCGAGTTGGGTGTCGGATGATCGTGCAGCCATTCCTTCTCCCTCTCGTCGATCTTGTACCACGCCTCGATACGCCCGGACGTGGGTGGGATGGACGACGGGGTCTTCCACGATGCTTTCACCACCTCTTCCAGGGGTTCCAGCATGGGAAGATGTGGCTGGGCAGCGTCCTTGACCTGAACTCTGCTGAAGACGGGGCAGGCGCTGGATCTTCTGGGCACATATGTTTCTATGCCCAGAGCTCTTGCCATTCGACCCACTTGCTCGCCGAAGGCTCTTGCGGAGTCTGTCGGCGACGAGGATGGCTCCAACTCACAGCCTCTGTGGGAAGGTGTTCGGTCCATGGCAACCGACAAAATGGACCCCGACATCACCGATCGCGGGGCCTCGCCTTCCTCGACCTCATCCTCCGACAACGGTCGAACCACTTCCGGTCCCACCGGAAGTGGGGACGCTGGTGGTGCTCTCAACGTGGATGGGACCGCGGTCACCACCGTCGATGCAGGGGGAGGCTTCTTTGCAGCAGGGGCCATGGCGAGCCTTGTCTGCCTGCCCTTTTCGGGTGACGTCACGAACAGTTGTCGGACCGAGGGCTGAGCCGGGGGGACTCTGACGACGGTCTGAACCGAGTCTCCCAGTGAGATGGTCTGCTGCTCTACCCCTGTCTCCACAGCGAGAACAGGGGCAGGCGCGGAATCAGGGCACGACGCCGATGATGATGACGTCAGAGTCCTGCGTCTCTTCGGAGATGGGGGTCTCGAGGCTCCGGCCTCCAGAGACTTGCCCAGAGTCACAGGAACCAGGCCTCTGGTCTGGGCTCTACGGGCTTCCTCACTCGACCTCTGGAACGCTATTTCCATAGCTCTGTTGGAGGGAGTCTTCGAAATGGCCGACCTCTGGGAGAGGCCCGACGCCAATGAGCTCGTCGACGACCGGCGAGGTAGAGGCAGCTGAACCGTCTCTGTAGTCACAGTGCAGGGCCTCTTTGGCGCCGAAGTCTTCGATGAGACAGACTTCGTGCCCTTCTCCTTCCATGGACGCTTCTTCCCGGCCGGGTGAGCGGTCGACACGGCGGGGGCCGGAGCAGCCGCCCCGGTCCCCAAGGAGGTAGATGGGACAGCCGTCGCCATCTCTGGTGGGCAGAGAGCACGCTCCGTCAGGTAGGCCTGAAGCCTCCGGGCTCTCACTCTTCTGGTGTGCGACAAGAAGGCCTGGCAGTGTCGGCAGATAGGAACGTGTCCCTCTCCGAGACACCGAAGGCACTTCGAGTGACCGTCGCAGTCCGGGATCTTGCCACCGCAGGATGAACACTTTTTGAAGCTGGTTGTGGACATACTATGCTCACACAACCAGCCGTATTTCCGATGTTGCCCAAGTGGCGGAAAACAAAGGAATGGGGTGGGCGCACATGGAGGCGCCTTTTATGCCCTCCGGGCCGGCTGGGCGGAGCTACCGCCAAAACATTTCAAACTGGGAAAGTTTCCGTTGGAAGCCCGCGCTGGCGCAAACTTCATAAGTGTGCATTCACAGAGCCCTCGAAGAAGAATTAAATTTGTAGCTTCCATTGTGATATTGAAATAAAGAAAAAGCTAATATAAGTCTAAATTATCAGTTAAGTAGAACTGAGAGACAGAGATTCCTTTGGGAATACGTTTTTAGTCAAAATATTGATGGAAGAGAGTGACTAAAAGTCTAAAGTTAGCCAGCCAGGAGGCTGAAGAGAAATATATTTTGAAAGAGAAGAAAGTGGCCTAACAGAGTAAAAAAACAACAACAAGGGTGACTGTTTGAAAATTATGTAATAACAATTTTATGTATTCAAAGAAGGGAAAGACAGTTGCTATAATATCCAAGTGGAACTGAAGTAAAGTATTTTGTAATAGATCGGGCCTGTCCAACAGGCGCCCCGCGGGCCGTACACAGCCCGCCAGCCCCTTGCCTGCGACCCGCTCAGCTTTTTAATAAAAAATAAAAATAGAAAATCAAATAAAATAATAATAATAAAAAATACCCACTTCCGGGTTCCGGAGGAAGTATCGCGAGACTACGCCAGCCACACGGGATTTCGATCTCAATGCAGGCGTGATCTCGCGTTGACATCGAAATCCCGTGTGTAGTTGGCGTAGTCCCTTTCTGTTATTATTATATTTTATTAATGTATGTATATTCCCTCCCTCCATCCATGTCCCTTTCTGTTATTATATTTTATTAATGTATGTATATTCCCTCCCTCCATCCATGTCCCTTTCTGTTATTATTATATTTTATTAATGTATGTATATTCCCTCCCTCCATCCATGTCCCTTTCTGTTATTATATTTTATTAATGTATGTATATTCCCTCCCTCCATCCATGTCCCTTTCTGTTATTATTATATTTTATTAATGTATGTATATTCCCTCCCTCCATCCATGTCCCTTTCTGTTATTATTATATTTTATTAATGTATGTATACATCACTGATCACCTGGGTGGAGCCAGGGCGGGGGCGGAGCTGGGGCAGAGCTGGGGTGGAGGCAGACCCTTTGGCCCCCCAGGTGATCAGTGACCGGAATTCCGGCCCTTGCGCCGGTAGAAGTTGGACAGCCCTGATTTAGATTTAAGAGACCTATACATGATCAAAATTGGGATACCAAGTAAAACGCTAGACAGAATGTTTTTCTTTCTTTCCTTATCTTTATTGCCTCAGGTCCCTTGAAAACACTAAGCATCGCAAGACAGAAGACAACTAAGCAAGACACACAAATTTTCATTTCCATCTCTGAAATGTTATGTCCTCCTTCAAAATCTTATAATCTTTGCACACTCTTTCACTACTATCCTATCTCCCTTCCCTTGAGCCCTCTCTCCTCCCTCCCATGAACTTTCCATTCCTTTACTTCTTTCTATATTCATGATCTATTCTGGACGGAGGGGAAACTAATTCTCCCCCCCCCCATTTCCTGTATGTTTTAATGTTTGTTTCTGTAACCTGTTTTGCCCTCCCATACCCCGAATAACGAGCCGACAACAATAAAGACACAGACAAGTAACTTTGGATTCAAATCTTTGGGCAACATTTATTGTTACCTATTGAATTCCTAACCACTAACTCAAGGGGTGTTAGGAATCAATCAACTTCAACCAAATTTGGGGGCGAACACTGAGGCTGATCTGCCAGAACACCAGATCCAGCCACAACAGGGAAAAAAGGGTAAGGGCCAACTCACCCGAGCTTGAGAATGGCCCCCACCCTTCCAGGGCCATCAATCCACCTCACTCAACAACAGAACTTCACTGTGAGGCTTTAACTAACTGGCCCTCACCCCTTAAAGGGGTGCCTTCAGGTGAACACCAATTAGGGAATTTCCCTAACAACCAACTTGGGGGCAGGTGTCTACCTTGTCCCCAACCCCCACCAGTCTTCTAACACCCCTACTAAACCTTGCTGGATGTCTAACAGAAACAGGTGGTTGCCCTCGTCAGACAAGTGAACCCCATGAGGCACATAAGAGCCGTTGGCACCATGGACCACCGACCTCATGGCCCTGTTCACCCGCTTTAGCGCCCTGACCAAAAGCCTGAAGTCGCCACCACCGGGCCAGCACAACCTCGGCACAATAGCCGACCACATGATGTGCACTGCGGGCCATGCCCGCCAGATTGCATACAGATCAGCCCGAGCCTGCAGGTACAGCGCTCGGCCGGTCAGCAATCCCAGGTCATTCCCCCCCTAAATGAATGACCAGAACATCCGGGGGTGGGACTCCCCTTCCGTGGAACAACAATGGCCAAAGCCCGTCCCACCGCAGACCACGTCTGCCCAACCACTGCACATCCAACCTGGATGCCAGGCCCAACTGTCGTCCGAGGGGTGACTGGAGCGCTGCCTTCTCCGCCCAGTACACATAGCTGTGCCCGCAGATCAGGACCTTCAGCCTCCCGGCGCATCCCATCGGACCTGCAATGAAAAGAAACTGGGCAACATCAAACCGCTTACAACTGAACATTACGAACATAAACGTTGTAAGCGTCTGACCGCCACCTCCCGAGGGACCTAATTGCTTCGGTGCCATACCTCATTGCAGCTGCAGAGGACGCCGCACCAATTCTGAAGGAGTGGGTTCCGAACTTCACCCCTTCCAAGCCCAATAATTTCAGGGCCCTTTTAGTTACTGCCCAAAACTGAAATTTAGACAGTGGCGTCCCATCCAGATGGCAAAAAAGATAACCGGTACCCATGCCACGAACAGCCAAATATTGTGACATGGCTCGCACCGGACACAACTCGACGTCGCTAGCTCTCCCCAAACGGACCAAAGAGCCCTTACCGGCCTGATCAGTTTTTGAAAATCTGACATTTAAGGCCAAAACGTCCTGATCCAAAGAAATGTCCTCCGCTTCCCTAGGCCCCACGAGCCACCCCCTGCGCCTCTCGAGTCCTTCGATCCTGGCGAGCATGGCCGCCAGGGTCCCTGAAGACACGGCCTCCTCGTCCGACGACGACTCCTCCATCGGGGGTGGGCGCTTCTCTCCGGCCCTCTGCGCCGGTCCTTTTCCCTTCTTGCCCGGGACATTCTTCTTAGGTTCCATCCTGCAAAAATTCGACAACACACCCGTGAGTGCCCTGCTGCTGAAGCGCCACCGTATCCGGACACCCCCCTCGCCCAAGCCAGGGGCCGTTAAATTCAGGTTCCCCATCCCTTTGGCCAAGGCCAATTGCCGGCCGGGCCCCATAACAATCGGCCCACCACTGAGGCCGCGTCGCAAACCGCCGCCCCCGCAACCACAGGCGGCCTTGCGACAAACCGGCGGCCGTGCGGCAACAGCGGCTGCCCCCACAAATGCCGGCCCCCGAAGGTTTCCACTCTCGATCGCCCGCTCCATAGTCAGGATAAAGGCCAGATACCCAGGAATACAAGGATTTATTTCTTGTCCGTGTCAGGAGCGACTTGAGAAACTGCCGGTCGCTTCTGGAGTGAAAGAATTAGTTTCAGATGCTGTACCCTCCCTGTGGGAGGCTTTTCCAATGTCCCCGCATGAAGCTGGGGCTGACAGCGAGAGCTCACCCGTGCTCTCCCCGGATTCGAACCTCTGACCTGCCGGTCTTCAGTTCTGCCGCCCAGGGTTTAATCCATTGTGCCACCGGGAACGCCCCCAACAAAAGGCAGCCCCCCACCCTGGCGGCCACGCAGCGAACCGGCGGCCGCGCCCCAAATTGGCGGCCGTCTGACGAAAAAAGCGGCCGCCCCACGAAATGGCGGCCGCGCACGGAATGGCAGCCGCCCGACAAAATGGAGGCCGCGCCGAAAATGGCGGCCGCGCCACAAAATGGCGGCCGCCCGACAAAATGGCGGCCGCACCCCAACGATGGCGGCCGCCAGACAAATTGGCGGCCGCCCACCAGAATTGGCAGCCGCACTGAACCCGGCCGCCGCCTCCAAAAACCGTCAGCCATGCCACCCAATGGCGGCCCTCCACGGCGGCCGCGCCAAACACGGCAGCCGTCCCAAAATGGCGGCTGCACCAAAAATGGCGGCCGCGCCAGCACTAGCAGCCGTCCCCACGATGCCGGCCCCAAGATGGCGGCCGGCCGAAAAACGGCCGGACGGGCCTCCACCCCACGCGGGCCCACAACACGGCGGCCGCCGCGGGAGCCCCCAACCCCGGGAACCGCACCCCCTGGGCCCACCCGAGGCACCACCCCAACGGGGAAACAAAAAGGGGCGGAAGGAAAAGGCGAGGCAGGCAGGCCGAGGTTCCACCCTCGCCCCTTAACCGACCAGGCACCCCCTTCCCCCCAACCTCGCGCCCGGGGGAGGGAAGAGTGAGGTAGATAGGAAAAAACGCCCCCCACGCCTCCCCCCGTCCCCCCAAAACCCGGCACCGACCTTCAGCCGCTGACCCAGCCCAATACCGCTGCTCCGCCTCGCTGAACCTCTCCGCCGATCTACCGTCGCTCCTCGCCGCTCGCGCTACTGTCTTCCTTCTCTGCTCACTCTTCTCTCTTCCCTCTTCTCTCTGTCTTCTTCCTTCTACCTTTTCCCTCTTCTCTCTTCTACTCCTCACTCTGCTCGCGTCGCTCCTCGTTCTTCAGCTCTACTCCTCCTTCTTCCTATCCTCTTCCTGTCTTCCTGTCTTCTCTTCTCCTCTTCCCTTCTTCCTTCCCTCTACCGGTCTTCTCCTCTTCTCGTTCAGCTCTCTTAGTCTTCACCAGGCCCACCGCAGAGAGGGCGAAACCACGACCTCTCTGTACGCTGGACAAGCTCAGAATGGCTTGTAGGGGCGGGGCCTCACTGAAAGCCCCGCCCCCGCGCCAAAAGGTTCCCAGGAACCTTTGCTCTACCTCGAGGCAGGGAGGGGCAAATCCCTCTCATCACAGCAGGCTGTGATGAAATGTCGTTATCTTGAAACTTAATAAAAAGCTTTTTTTAAAATAAAAAAAAGTATCCCTATCCAAAATGGTTGGGACCAGAAACATTCCATACTTCAGGTTATTTTGCATGTTGGAAGACCTCTTTTTGCACATATGTACATGATGAGATATTAATCTATATTTTATACACTTGGCCTGAAGGCAATTTTATTCATTATTTTAAAACAGTTTTGTAAATGAAACAAAATTTGTATGCACAAGGAGGGGCAAACTTCAGCCCTCCAGATGTTTTGGACTTCAATTCCCAGAAATCCCAGCCATCTTACCGGCTGTTAGGAATTGTGGTAGTTGAAGTCCAAAACACTTGGAGAGCCAAAGTTTTCCCATGCCTGGTATCATAAATCATTGAAAAGCAAAAGTGCCACCTATGTAAATCATTTTGGCTTTTGGATAAGAGATGATCAACATGGGACATGTAATATTTGCATGAAAAGAATGTGCAGAACACAGATCATTTTCAGAGCATGAAAAATGCCATGTTTCCAAAGCTTGTTTCTTCTCCGTGATATCCTAGGGCCCTTCCAGACACACTCTATATATCACAGAATCTGATCCCAGGATATATGAAGCAGAAAACCTAGGATCAGATCCTGGGATATAGGACTTGTGTGTAAGGTCCCCCAGCCACATTTTATGCTTATCCCATTTTTCCATTTGCTATGGAAAAGCAGTGTACATAAGTTGAATATTTTAAAAGAATTTGTTTTGGCATCTTTACTATTGTTTTGGTTTTGTTGCTCATTTTCTTGGGGAATCCCTCCTCTCTGGTTTCTCAGCCATCAAATGAGATGGAGTATTTTAAATATAGTTACACATTTTGTTTCATATGATGCTACCATGTGAAAAAAGGCATATTTCACAGGAATCAGGCATGAATGAAAAAGAAATGCTTCAATTAGTTTATGTTAAGAATAGGCCCTAAATTACACAATTCTTTCTATTATAGGTTGTTATTTGTTTTTCGGGCTATATGACTATGTTCTAGAAGCATTCTCTCCTGACCTCACAACCTCTGAGGATGCTTGCCATAGATGCAGGCGAAACGCCAGGAGAGAATGCTTCCAGAACATGGCCATATAGCCCGAAAAACCTACAACAACCCAGTGATTCCAGCCATAAAAGCCTATTATATTTGAGTTTTTCAAAGTTCTGATTTGGGGAAATCTAAAACTGACTCATTTGTTCACCAAGTCATTAAATCTTAAGTCTTGAAAATACTGTAGTCTTAACATTCTGTATTCAAAGTTGCTCGTGATGTTAGTTTTTTCCTTTGAAAGGATAAAGAAATCCACTGGCATCTTTAAAACTAAAGGTTTTTTTCTTTTATAGCACAAGCTTTCATGGGGTGCTGAGGCACTCTTTGGCACTCACAAAAAAGGCTAAAGATCTTTAAAACATTTTCATGACTTTGAATTTGGATAACATGGTTAACAGTGAAGGCATTTTTTTACATTAGAGTCTCGCTTATCCAACCTTCGCTCATCCAACGTTCTGTATTATCCAACGCAGTCTGCCTCCTGCCTGGATCCACAGCTGTTTCAATACATTGAGATATTTTGGTGCTAAATTTGTAAATACAGTAATTACTACAAACGGTTACTGTGTATTGAACTGCTTTTTCTGTCTATTTGTTGTAAAACATGATGTTCTGGTGCTTAATTTGTAAAATCGTAACATAATTTAAAGTTTAATAGGCTTTTCCTTAATCCCTCCTTATTATCCAACATTTTCACTTATCCAACATTCTGCTGGTCTGTTTATGTTGGATAATCAGGACTCTGCATATGTTTACATGTTTTTTAAATAAATCTATTTAAATGTTTATTTTAACTGTATATTGTTTGGGAAGGCATTGAATAGTTGCCTGAGTGTAAGTCGCTTTGAGTCCCCTCTGAGATGGAGAAAGGTGAGGTAGAAATGTTGCAAATAAATAAATAATGGACTTACAGAACACTCAGGTCAAAGGTGAGAGACAGATTTTGCATGCAAGCATTAATAAGCAGGTACACAAGGGTAAAGTTTTCAAATAGTATAGGTATGGATAGAAAAAGGTTTTCCCTGACATTAAATCCAGACGTGTCCGACTCTGGGGGGTTGGTGCTCATCTCCATTTCTAAGCTGAAGAGCCATTGCTGTCCATAGACACCTCCAAGGTCATGTGGCCAGCATGACTGCATGGAGTGCTGTTACCTTCCCACTGGAGCGGTATCTATTGATCTACTCACATTTGCATGTTTCGAACTGCTAGGTTGGCAGAAGCTGAGGCTGACACCGGAAGCTCATGCCACTCCCTGGATTTGAACCTACGACCTTTCGGTCAACAGGTTTGGCAGCTCACCGGTTTAACCTACTGCGCCACCGGGGGCTGTACCTATTTAATTTGGCCAGTGTAGGTGGGTGAGCATTTTGCTTGGATACATTTTAAACTACAGGAAAATGATTAAAATATCTTACTAATCAGGCCTGAAAATACATGAGGAATGTTTTCATTGTTGTTGTTAATCTGCATGTAGGGAAAGGCAGTCTTGGCAGATTTTTCT
This sequence comes from Anolis apletophallus, assembly GCA_030556195.1. NCBI lineage: Eukaryota > Metazoa > Chordata > Lepidosauria > Squamata > Anolidae > Anolis > Anolis apletophallus. The sequence continues at coordinate 102,372,241 of JARBWK010000009.1, forward strand.
TTCCCTGTCAGGACTGTCATTGCCTATTTTCCTAGCTCTAAGTTTGAGACACCAATATCACTTTCTGTTTTACTTCCATGTTCCTTCCATTACTCAGTCTTAAGACCTCTTGATTTAATGAGGTCACATCATGCAAAAGAAATGACACAGGAACAGTTTCTCCCTTTATATAATGAGCTTGGATTTGTTGTCCAGCTTACTTTTTGGCTTCTAATTCTAGAATTGCTGAACATGTTTGATGGGGGATTCTGGGAGCCAGAATGCTTTATCACACAAGGTAGACTTTTGGACCATCACCTTTGGTCTCTATAGCATGATGCTGTGTGCATCTCGCTGTCATTCTGCCTCATCTACCCCTGTGATTCTCCTGTCCCCAGCTATTGATGGAAAAAACCCATCAATAGCTCACAGTTCCACAACATTCCCATCACCTACCTTGGTATTTATTTATTGTATCAGAAACATACCAAGGGTACAGTTGTAAAGTGTTTTTTTATTAAAAAAACAAACAACCATAGTTTAAAAACTTGGCATTATATTATATGTCCTTTGACCAGTAGCTGGCCACTTGGAGTGCCTCTGGTGTTGCTATAAGAAGGTCCTCCATTGTACATGTGGCAGGGCTCAGGTTGCATTGTAATAGGTGGTCTGTGGTTTGCTCTTCTCCACACTTGCATCTCGTGGACTCCACTTTGTGGCCCCATTTCTTAAGGTTGGCTCTGCATCTCATGGTGCCAGAGCAGAGTCTGTTCAGTACCTTCCAAGTCACTCAGTCTTCTGTGTGTCCAGGGGCAAGTCTCTCATTTGGTATCAGACACTGGTTGAGGTGCTGGGTTTTAGCCTGCCACTGTTGGATCAGACACTGATTTAAGATTTCTTGATTTAAGACATTGGCATCCTGGCTGATATCCAAACAGAAGATGTCACTGCCTTGGTCCTTTCATTATTGACTGCTACTTCCCGGCGGATGTCAGGTGGGGCAATACCAGTTAAACAGTATAATTTCTCCAGTGGTGTAGTGTGTAGACATCCTGTGATAATGTGGCATGTCTCATTAAGAGCTGCAGCCACTGTTTTAGTGTGGTAAGATGTGTTACACACTGGGCATGCTTACTAAACAGCAGAGTAGCAAAGCACAAGGGCAGATGTCTTCACTGCATCTGGTTTTGATCCCCAGGTTGTACCAGTCAGCTTTCATATGCACCCACTTTTTGCTTGATATTCAAACAGTACTTTTTGTAGTCAGAGCATGGTCCAGGGTAACTCCCAGGTATTTGGGTGTGCTGCAATGCTCCAGTGGGATTCCTTCCCAGGTCATCCTCAGACCTTGAGATGCTTGTTTGTTCTTAAGATGAAAAACACATGTCTGTGTTTTAGATGGATTAGCAATCAGCTGGTTTTCCCTGTAGTAGGCAGTAAGATTGTTCCCTTCTGCTTCTGTGCCAGCATGCTGGAAATAACATAAAATAATAAAAACAAAAATAAAGGAACCACAGTGGTGCAGAAAGCAAAGTTACAAGGCATGTGGAAGTATGATTGTTAAACATCAGCGCAATTGCACTACTGAAGAGATATGCAATATTATATGTACCCAGCATGGTATGTTTGCACTATCAATACTAATGCATAGGTTTGCACTATCAATACTAATGGCTGAGCATAATTATAAAAAAATTGATTTTGTCATTTGGGAGTTGTAGTTGCTGGGAGTTATAGTTCACCCGCAATCAAAGAGCATTCTGAACTCCATCAATGATGGAATGGAATCAAACTTCCCACACAGAATTCCCATAACCAAGAGAAAATACTATAAGAGTTTGGTGGGCATTGACCTTGAGTTTTGGAGTTGTAGTTTACCTATATCCAGAGAGCGCTGTGGACTCAAATAATGTTGGATCAGGAACAAGCTTGCCATGAATACTCAATATGCCCAAATGTGAACACAGATAGAGTTTGGGGAAAATAGACCTTGGCATTTGGGAGTTACAGTTTCTGGGATTTATAGTTAACACACAATCAAAGAGCATCCTGAACTCTTGCAACAATGGAATTGAACCAAACTTGGTATATTGAACTCTCATTACCAACAGAAAGTACTGAAAGGGTTTGCTTGGGAATTGACCTTGAATTTAGAAGTTGTAGTTCACCTACACCCAGAGAGCACTGTGGATTCAAACAATGTTATATTATGTTGTTTTTTGTTTTCTATCTAGAATCACAAAGTTGGAAGGAGGCTCACCACTTTAAGGACCCTAAAACAGGCATGGGAAAACTTTGGCCCTTTGAGTGCTTTGGACTTCAACTCCCACTATTCCTAACAGCCTGAGGCCCTTTCCTGCTTAAGTGGCTGAGGGGGGGGGGGAGGAAAAGGGCCTGAGGCTGCTAGGAATGGTGGGAGTTGGCGGCAGAAGTGGCAAAGCGAGGCAGAGAAGAAAAAGTGTTCGGCAGGAGGGGGAGGAAAGGGTATTTTCCCACGGCACACCTGATGATCGCTCATGGCACACTAGTGTGCCACGGCACAACGGTTGGGAAACACTGATCTAACTGACCTCACTTTGGATATCTGAAGAGAGTTAACATGTTATCATGTTATCTTGCAGTCTTCTCTTCTCCAAGCTAAACTTAGCTCTAGTCATTCCTCAAAGCTTTTGATGATATCTTCACTATGCATCCAGCTATAGGAACATAACTGACTACCTCTCAGCCATCCGCCCATTTCCACCAGCCAATGCATATCTGGTTGGCCATGATAGAAACAGATTGGATGAAACAGGAACAACAAGCTATAACCCTCCAACAGGGCCGTAGCCAGGATTTTGATTCGGGGGCTGAGTTTGGTGCGGGGGCTGAGACTGGGTGGAAGAGGCTCTACCCTAGCAAACCTTTTGTATTGTTATCCCAATAACCCCATGAATGTGGGATATAATGAGCATGGTGATCAGATCATGATATGAATAAGCATAACAGTTTAAATAATGGACCAGTAAGGCCTTTTCGCGGACCACCCTGAGAATTTCGGGGGGCTAAAGCCCCCTTTGCCCCCCCCCCCCGGCTACATGCCTGCCCTCCAAATATTTTATTGTCTGCATGCACCATTTTTTAACCAGCATAGGGTTGGTGGGAATTAAAATACAAACATTTGGAGGACCACACATCTTGCATCCCAGAGACAGACCCATGGTTTCATCCAGAAGGGTTCATATGTTATGTTACAATTATGAAAATGATAGCTGTGCAAACAAGGGCTCTTCTGTTCCCCTTGTACTGCAAATTAACTGTAAAACAAATGGAGTTAGTCATTTTAAAACCTCATTACTGAGACCTTTGATATGATGTAGGGATATCCCCAGCCCCAAAGATGACTCACTGAGCCATACATACGTACATGCACATGTCTTTGTTTCATTTCACATTTGAAGAAGTGCTGATATCTCTGGTTATGGATGTTTAGGAGCCTCCTATTCAAATCACCTTGCCAGGATATCAAACTAAAGGAGTTTGTGCACCTTGACACAGTTTGATGGTCATATTTAAGAATCTTTCTAGCACTTTCAGCAGAAGGCTGTTTGAAGAGGCTTGCCTTCATCTGAGCTTCAGCGTATTCTCAGACTGAGTTTCAGTCTCAAGCGGTTCTTCTGAGTTCTGTAACTTTGACACTTTACTCTCCAATCCCATCACCTTTGCAAATCAGGAAGTGAGATGCAGTGTGGTCTGGGGCTTTTTTTGCTCTTGGCCCTCTGAGCCCTAATGATACTTAGCAGGAGCTCATCTCATTCTGAGACAAGTGAGCTGCCACTTCCTGTGTTAAGGTAAGTACTATGAAGAACATAAGAGTTTAGGCACTCACTTTTGACTCAAAACTCCAATGTTGTCAACTGCCTATTATACAAAGCCCAGCTTCCTGCGGCCACAGGCAGGATTTGAAGTTAGCAACCTACTCACGACGTTGCCTGAATGGCCAGTGTCAACGGGGCAACACTGGCATGACTTGCAGCACTAGAAGACAAAGAAGATCACAATGCAACCAGGTAACATTTGAATCCATTTAAATTGTTTTTCATGTAAGAATGGCTCAAAATTAAGAGAGAAGGTTTTGAAATGAATATTCGGTCTGAGTGGGTGGTCAAGGAGCTTTGTGTATATATTCTGTCTCAGTATGATAGATGTCCTGGTTTGCAACTTCTAACCTTCAAAGCTCTTATCCAGGCCATGTTCTGTTAACCACAAAACCCATAATTTTTATTTATTTGTTTATTTATTATTTGGACTTACTAGACCGTCCCTCCCAAGGCTCGGGGCGGTTTCCAACAGATAAAATCACACAATAGTATAAAAACATCATAAAACATTCCTAAAACCATTCGAATAGTATAAAAGTGTCACAGTGGATCAGAACAAAGCTGATCTGCAATAGAATACAGTAGCAGCACTAGGTGGAGAGGTTAGTGTTCAGACGCTAATCAATCGCCGAATGCTTGCCTGAATAGCCAGGTCTTACAAGACCTACGAAAGGCCATCAGGTCCTGCAGGGCCCGTGTCTCGGCTGGCAGCGAGTTCCACAGGGCCGGAGCGGCCACCGAGAACGCTCTCTGTTGGGTGTTAGCCAACCTATAGGACTTTACACCCGGGACCTCGAGCAAGTTGTTAAAGCTGTAGTCAAGACTTGGAAATATTACACACACTTATCAGAGCACAGTGAGTCGAGTCAGATTCCAGACATAGTCTGAATTATTTGTATAGGGCATATGGTGTAGCACTTCATAGTACTTTCTGAGTTCTTTTATCATAATAATTGAAATTAATCTTACACCTAAATAAGTGTGTACAGTCAGATTTGATTTATGGCAATCCTCAAAATATAAACTTCCAAATCACCTGTTATGCTGCTCAAGACCTGCATAGTTAAGGCTTCCTTGTTTGAATCAATCACTGTGATGAAGCTTTTTTCTTACTGTCTTCCACTTTACCCCTTTTCAGATGAGTCATGTTGTCTCATGATAATCCTAAAGTATGATACTTTAGCTTGCTCATTTTGACATTCTATGAAGAGTTCAGTTGATTTGCTCTGGACCCACTCATTTGTCTTTTTTAGAGTCCATTGTATCCAGAACTACATTTAAAATTACTTTTCTTCTATCAACTTTTGTCACTGTTCAGCTTTCAAAATCATAGAAACAAAAAATATGAAGTTAAAGAAGATACTGGCATTGGTATTTGTCTTTACAAGTGAGGATTCTATCTCGTTCCTTCATAGCTGTCCTTCCAAGTTCTAATCTTCTCTGCCAAAGAGTATTGGCACCTCACCAAACTATATATTCCAGTATTCTATAGCATTAAGCCATGGCAGTTTATTTATTATTTATTATTCGGTCTTATATTCCGCTCCTCCCTGCAGGCTCGGGGCGGATCACAGCGTACAGTAAAAACATACAGTAAAAACATAAAACATAACAGTGATAAAAACGGAGATTACAGTTCTTGAATTCAAGGACATACGCATGTCATTTACAATTCAGACTTAGCTAAAAGCAAGCCTAAAAAGGGCGGCCTTACACGCCCTTTGAAAGGGGGCGAGCTTTGAGATCGCACGAGTATGGTCTGGAAGCGAGTTCCAGAGCGCAGGCGCCGTGGCAGAGAAGGCTCACTGTCTCGTAGTAGACAGGTGGCAGGAGCGGATCGATGGGATGACCAACAGGTTCTGCTCTTCTGAGCATAGCGATCTCGGGGGAACATACGGGGTAAGGCAGTCCCTCAGGTACACTGGCCCTAGACTGTGTAAGGCCTTAAAGATTAAAACCAACACCTTGAAGGCAATCCGGTACTCAATACGGAGCCAGTGCAGTTGCCGTAGGATGGGAGTGATATGCTCCCTCACTGGTGCTCCCACCAGCAAGTGAGCAGCGGCATTCTGCACTAGCTTGAGTTTCCGGATTGAAGTGATATCAGACTGCATTAATTCTACAGTGTAGATGCACCTTCAGAAAACCAACAGGAGTAAGCAAAGAACAAAGATGGAAAGTGGAAGGAGGAAAGATAAACTGGAACATTTTAAAAATCTGAAAAAAAACGGGACAGAGGATTAATGAGGACTGTCCCTGCCAGACTGCAATGGTTGGATGGTATGATGGCACATTTGAAGAAATAAACTGCTACAAGATAAAATCAACCAGTGTCTGTGAGATGGATACCTGTATCCCAAAATCCATATGATAGAATGAGACCTAACTGCTTTTGGGCTAATCCTAGAGACCCAATTACCCTGACACAAGGCTGTATCAAAGATCTTATTAGTTCTTATCCCTGATGGTCCTCAAGAAGCTGAGCCAAATAAGGTTTTTGGTGTCTGAGCGATGCTCTGCTGCACAAGTATTTCTCAGTGCTACACTGATGCATTCATTCCGAGACTGCTTTAACTGTGAAATGTTCTACTGAAAGTGTAAATGTCATCAGAACTGTTGATGAGTATATAGTTAGTTACTAAGAAATGTACCCAGGAAATTAGATAAAATATGTGCACATAGTCTGTTAAGGACTAACACTTGATCTGTTCATGGCAGGAGAAAACCATCCATGATTTTTTTAGAGTCATTCATATAAAGTGTCTGGTAGCTGGGTCATAGGTGAATTGAATGATCTTCAGGACTGACAACAGGAGTATATCATCTGTCATAAAGTATGACCTCCATGTCTGCCAGGACATCACCAGATTTTGCATGGATACACAAAATTGAATAATAGTGAACCTTATTCATATGGACTTCTGCCCCAAGACTATAATAGAACCATGTTAGAGACCCTAGAAAATGCCCAGGGAGGGCAAATTTTGTTGGACATGGATAAATGAAGTCACAGATATCAGTCCCATGGATACAGTATTTACTTGAAAATGCCAGCTAACCTAGGGCCTGCAGGATTGGCATCTTGGCACACATAGCTTGGCATCCACCACTCTTACAATATCTACTCACTGTTTTACTGTACCTTCCTGATGTCCACTCAGAATTATATTCCAGCAGAGCAATTTATGACACGGGTGGGAGGAATGGCAATATACTTCTGAAGCACTGCAAAAACCAAGTTAGGCACAGAGACATGCAAAAGAACAGTCTGGGCCCAGGTCTAAGGTGTCCAAAAATAGGGCAGTCTCTGAGCTGGTTTCAGTGTTTGTTCCACAGAGTGCATCTCTACCTGTTACTTAGTCTTTGCAATTCTTACAGAAAAATAATTTCCTTGGTCCCTCTTTTGATTATGTATAAGCTGGTACCACACACATAATCACTATCAGATTGGCAACTCAAGAGATTGCTTTGAAGACCTTGGTGGGTATCCAGATGGGCTGCTGCAGTCCTCACATAATCAACTGAAATGGCTGCTTCATTCTGCATTATCTAAATACAGAAAATACATTTGCTTTTTGTTGGAACTCTATTTTGATTCCTTCTTTTTTTTCCTCTTCTTGATATATCACACTGTAGTCAGCAAGACCAGTGCTTCAAGACTGCTCTACATTCTGTCATTTTTGCTGGCATCCGTAATTGACCAGGGTAAGTTCCCCCATGAGCATCCCCACCCCTGTATTGAAGCACAGACATTATGGATGTGGGAAGAGAAACTCAGTTGGGTGGGAATTACTTGAGAGTTAAAGGTACTGTTTTGCAGTTCTTGTACAGGGGTACCCAGGCTTACTCTGAAAGCTATGAAGAGTTCCTCATTAGGAGACCCACTACCAGTCTTCCAGTGCAGTGCAATACATGAGAATATTGGGGACACATAAGCAGCAACAACATTGCTGAAAAAGGATTGACAACACTCCTGGTTTTCATTGGATTTACCTCTATTGCTGCTACTCATTCACTTACATTTGAACTAAACTTAGATGAAATTTGTGGAAAACTACAAATTGAGAATAACGTATGATCTTTCTCATCGTTCCTGTGATCATTCAGTTTTTAAAAATACACAGATGTTCACAGAGAACAGTAGAGAACAGAGTTGCCAGGACAGGAGGTTCCTAGACCAGAGATTTCAGGACTGAAGAATGAGGTCATATCACAAGAGAAGGGTGTGGTAATATAATTAACCATAATACCAGATGCATCAATCACAGCTTCATACCAAGTATAACAAATGAAGAAAATATATGAAAATACATACTTTTCAAGGCAGCACCCTCATTCTAAACTTCATCCTCTTCACCCAGAGTGGCCAAACAATCTCATGGCCAAGGCCGGGGGTCTCAGAACCTTAATAGTATGTAGAGTATAAAGGCCAAGGATTGGCAGCAGGATGAAGTGTGGAATTTAATAAGGGTTTAGTGATGTCAACTCCACAAGGTTGGCTCTCCTGCTAACTGGCATATGCCCAGTGCTCTCCATTGTGCAGTGTACTGTAGCAGGAAACTAAGCGGCTGATATGAACAACAGTTGCTTGAAAACTCCTGCTCACTCTGTCATTATGTGGGCAACATGCAGGCTCTGGCTGTCCCCTGGCTGTTTTTCCTCCTTGAGAGCCAAATCCCTGAGAAGCATCATAAAAGGCAACTGTTCAGTTTGTTCCATATAAGACTCATGTCCCTGATGTGGTTTACTTGGAATGGGTTTTTGGTCCACACCATTATTCTATTCTAACCACAGCTATATTTATGATCATCACTGGTGTTCAGTTTTTGGTTTGCTTCCCTGCAATTGGTGTGGGTGCATTCCCATGCTGCATGAATTTCATTATATTGCTAGGTCAAAATGCCATTGTGTTCAAACCTCTTATTATAAATCAAACTCCCTGAGACAGATCCTGGAAAAGTTACTTGCCTCACATTTAAGTAACACATAATATATAATTCCATTATTGGTCAACAAGTTACATCCAACATCTGACCACATTCACTCTCCCAAATGATAATGTTCTTAATATGCCAGGGTTCCATCCTATGGAATCACAGAATTGGTAGTTTAGTGAGGGGCAGGCATGTAGCTGGGGGGGGGGGCATGGGGGCTTCAGCCCCCCGAAATTCTCAAGGTGGTCCACGAAAAGGCCTTACTGGTACATTATTTAAACTGTTATTTATTTATATCATGATCTGATCACCATGCTCATTATATCCCACATTAATGGGGTTATTGGGATAACAATACAAAAGGTTTGCTAGGGTAGACCCTCTTCCACCCAGTCTCAGCCCCCCGAACAAACTCAGCCCCGAATCAAAATCCTGGCTACGGCCCTGGTGAGGGGCATTTAGAACTCTATCCAAAAAGTGCTTTAGCGCATCACCAATCTACAAAGCCTAGGATACTACAGCAGGGAACCATGGCAATCAAAAACACATTTTAATTCTGAAGTGTGAAGAAACCCTGCTTTGACCTACCAGGGCCCCATCTTGACTGGATAGTCCTGGGAGTTGTCCTGCAAAAAAACATTACTTTGGTCATCTCTAATGATCACAGAGCTGAGTTGCACAATATGGATATATTTCAGATAAACTTCTAAAATATATATTATATAAACGTGTATATTCTTTACAGGTGAAGTCAATTCGGATGACAGTTGCCACATTCCCTCAACCAGTGTGGTCAGCATATGCTGCTAAGGAATTCTGGGATTAGTATTCCCAAAAGTTACTTTGATCATGGCAGTAAGATTATTGTATGCACAAAGATGTGATTTGATATTGCCTAGGGAAGAAATGGATTTTGCAGAAATGTACCAATTATCTTGTATGATTATAGGAAAATCCCTGGGGTCATTTTTCTAAAAGATTATAAACCCATTATGGACTCTGAATTTGTGCAGGTTTTTAATGCATTCGGAGAAAGTATGAAAAAGTAACTTTTCCAAGCTCTGTCTGTCTTATAATTTGTGGGACAACTCCATCCACTACAGAGAATTCTGGCTTCTCTTGTATAACAGCCTTATATTGCTCCCTCGGAATAACTGTCTGCCCAAGCATTTTTATATAGTTCTCAATACATTCTATGATAGATTTGCTTTGCCTCTCCTTTATCAGGCTCCTCAAGTTTAGTTTGCTTATTCAACTCAGTGGAGGATCTGGCATGCAATTGGACTCCTCTGAAAAATGTCACAGATGTGCCATGCAAAATCACAGCTTTTGACAACTATGGGTGAGTAAATTTGTAAAATGCATTTAGAATGGCAAAGAAGATGGGCTGTTTTGCCTTGAGAGTTACATTAACCATCTATCAAAGACTCAGAGAGCATGGTCTTTTCTCCAGCAGAACTTTCACTGTCAAGAAGATTTATGAAATGCTTGGCTCTGATAGTTTGTGGTATCCCAAGTCATTCCACCCTGTTCAGCCTGGAAAGAGCAGATTAGAAAATTGCCTGATGTTGTTATCATTCATTGTCAACATTTAGTTGCATTTTTAGTGACATCATGAACCTGAATGTATGTGTTCTTTCATCCCAAAGAAGAATTTGTATAGCATTGAGCCCCTGCTCAATGAGAAGGTTAATTTTGTCAACTAGACTTCCAAAATAATTCTGGATACTGTATGGTCATTTGTTATATTGACTGGGTTTTCTGGGAACTGTAATCCAAACACAAGCTTCATCAAGCTCTGCCTTTGGGCAGTTGCCTAATAAATCATTCCTAATAATAATAACAACTACTACTACTACTACTCTATTTTTGTATCCCGCCACCATCTCCCTGAAGGAACTTGGGGCAGCTTACATGGGACTAAGCCCAATTAGACAGAGATCAAATATAACACAATAAAAATACATATGCAAACATCATAAAAACATAATTAAAAACATAATTAATCATACAACAACCAGTAGCCACGCTAAGGGGTGAGGGAAAGGCTTGTGCAATACAACTGTGAGGAAAAGGCCGATGGTAACATGCGAGAGGCAGTGGATGAGTTAAGGCTGGAAGGGCCAGTCATATTAGAACAGTACAACTCTAGGGCAGTGTACTACTCTGATGTTCAGTGTTGGATATCAGAAAGGTATCAGTATTTTCTGAGTTGCAACCTTAGATTTGAGTTCTGGTGTCCAACTATAGTTCTGGGGAATGGACTAGAGTTCTCTAGTTAGACATTTTAAGTGCTTCCTAAAGTTATACATCAGAGGATTTTACTATGCTTCAAATGCCATGGAAGCATTGCAGTTGAAGTACTACCAGGTCGCTTTAATTGTGCAGTATGGATACCCCTGATGACAGCATGCTGTGGCTAGCTAGGCATGAATGAGCATCATGGCTACAAAATCACACATCGGATGTTCATATCACCTCAAACATGAATCTACTCAATATGGTTGATCCATTGAAATGCCCATCCTGCTTTCCCTCTATTCATTGGATGGAGAGATCAACACCCCACACTTTTGAAGATCTTGACAGGGGCAGAGAACAATATGCAACCCAACATAACTCTGCTGAAAGCATCAGGCAATATCAAATTTCTGTTTATCATGATATGGATGATCCATTTGTACACACAAGTTATCATTTGACAATACTGCTGCAGTCACAAGAGATATTAAGCATGCATGTGTTAAAAGGGCATGAATTACTGGCAGGTAATAATAATAACAACAATAACAACTTTATATTTCACTCTATCTCCCCAAAGGGACTCAGGGTGGATTCCAAACATAAAAGGCAAACATTCAATGCCCGAATACAACAACAATACATCCATACTAATAAAATTTATACAACCCAACATATAAATACGAATAACTTAACAAACTAAAATTAAATAAAAACACAGCCTGTAATAACAGACACAAGACAAAACATCAAACATCAAATGGAAACAATAATTTCCCATTTATTTGGGGCAAGTCGATTAATAATTGCTCAAGATATCTATTGAGCTGGTGGGGTGAGCAGGGCATGGATACGGATGGCAGCTATTAATCAGAGGTATAATGGGCTTTACTCCATTAAAATGTGCTGTCTAAAGATAACTGAAGACAATATCTGTGCTGTTACATCAACATTGATCTATGCAAGTTCTCTGTTTATTTCTTTATATTACAAGCATTACCTGAGCTTGCAAGTATAAAATCTATGGATTTTGAGAAAATCAAATTGTGTGCATGCAAATGTGGACCAGTTCCTTTTCTGACCCAGTAAATTTTCCCATCTGTCATGAAGCTTCCCCGTTCAAAACAGCCCCTGGAGGAATCAGCCTAAAATGGAATGGGAAAAAGATTTTTTTTATTAAAAAAAAGATGGAACAAAAGGAAAATATGTTTCTTTTCCTGCAAGAAAATGCTGTTTTCCATGCAAAAAAAAGTCTGCAAATTTTGTGCAGAAGTCTAAAACTGGGAATGGCTGTCAAAAAAGCACAGTTTTCACATAATTGTAATTTCTCACAGAAAGAAAAAAAAATACTAAAATTACTCATTGCATTCTTCAGAATGAAAATTAGCAAAGAATTACACCCCTAGAATCAAGTTTCAATACAAAAATGGTTTACACCAATATAAAATAGCAGGTTAATTTGACTGCATTTTGCTAGACCTCCATAGGGCAATACTGCTATGCATAACTTTCATCTTAAAATGTAAAGCAAGCATACATACAATATAAGTTTACAAACTCATATGTCATTTAGATTATCCTATTAGGGATCTAAGTTTGGTTGTGGCTCTCTCCTAAGCACATCATCAGTAACAAACCTAGATCTATAGATTTTTAATGCATGAAAATTAGAGTTTTTATGGCTAATGAGAAATGTGACTGTCAGGAAACCTAGTAAAATTATTATTATTATTTATATGCTGTTTTTCCCCTCTCTTAAAGAGGCTCAAATAAACAAACATCCCAACTCCATGGTGCAGGAACAAAGAGCAATCGTCTAATCCTCAAAGTGAGTAATCTAATTAAAAATATGGGTCCATGATGACAATGGTCTTGTTCATTTCAGAACTTATTGTATATATTTTGTTTGGGCAAAATCACTCTACAATAGAGTGTATAGACTAGAGTGCATCACATTTTTACTTAAAACATACTTTATTCTAGGAAAAAGATTCAAAAGTGAACAAAATATATTTCAAGATATATAATCATTTTTCTCTTCCCGACAGTTCTTAATTCTGCAGAAGATTATGAAAGATCAGAGCGGTTCAATGTTAATTATCATCTACATTGGTCTTTCTGGGTCTTTTTGTTTTGTTAAATGGCCTCAATTCACCTTTCGGTTCTTGTTTATGTTAATTTATCTGTTTAATGTGTATTTGATACTGTTTGTATTTCAATGGTAAGATCTCTTCTCTCACCATCTACCTCGATTTTCCACAGCAATTTTGTTGTCTATTCATCCATTTGCTTCCGACTCTTTGTGACCTCATGGAGCAGCCCATTCCAGAGCTCCCTCTTTGCCGTGGCTACCCCCAGCTCCTTCAAGGTCAAGCTAGTCACTTCAAGGATAGCATCCATCCATCTTGTCCTTGCTTGGCCCCCTTCCTTTTGTCCTTCCATTTTCCCCAGCATCATTATCCTCTCCAAGTTTTCCTGTCTTCTCATTATGTGATGAAAGTACTTCATCTTTGCCTCTAATATCCTTCCCTCCAGTGAGCAGCCAGGGATTTTTTCCTGGAGTATGGACTGGTTGGATCTTCTTGCGGCCCAAGGCCCTCTCAGAACTTTCCTCTAGCGCCACAGTTCAAAGGGGTGTATTTTCCCTTGCTCAGCCTTCCTTACGGTCCAGTTCTCACATCCATATGTTACTGCCGGGAATACCATTGGTCAGGGCTGTAGCCAGGATTTTGGTTCGGGGGAGGGGGGGCTGAGACTGGGTGAAAGAGGGTCTACCCTAGCAAACCCTTTGTATTGTTATCCCAATAACCCTATGAATGTGGGATATAATGAGCATGGTGATCAGATCATGATATGAATAAACATAACAGTTTAAATAATGTACCAGTAAGGCCTTCTCACGGACCACCCTGAGAATTTCAGGGCTACATGCCTGCCACTTTGCGGATCTTTGTTGCCAATGTGATGTCTCTACTCTTCACTCTTTTATCAAGATTGGTCATTGCTCTCCTACATAGAAGTGTAAAAATCTTCTGATTTCCTGGCTGCTGTCTGTGTTTGCAGTAATCTTTGCACCTAGAAATAAAAAGTCTGTAATTGCGTGCACATTTTCTACCTCTATAATAATAATAATTATTATTATTACTATTATTATTTATACCCCACCACCATCTCCCCAAAAGGAAATGGGGTTGCTAACATGAGGCTATGCCCAAATAATTACAATAAACAAAGAAAGTACATACAAAACAGACAATAACATCAAATAAAAATGCTTAACAATAGCATAGTAATGCGATAAAATAATGACAATTTGCCAGTTATCAATCAGTTTGGTTGCCATAGCAATGGTAGGTAGCTATTATTTAGGTGTTAGATTGAAGGCAGGCAGAAAAGTCAGTGCATTGCCTTGGGCCATTCTAAGGTGGGAGAGGATCCCGAAATTGTAATCTGCCTTCACTAATAAGTGGCAAATGGGTAGGGATAAACCCTTCTACAGATCAGCAGCCTGACCCAAAGGGGAAGAACAAAGTGCTCTTGCTTTAAATAGAAGCAGAAAAGTGTCAGCAACTAAACCAAAAAAGCAAGGTGAATAGATCAAGAAAAAAAGAGAGGGAAGCAACAGTTCTTAGTTTTGCTCCTGTCCCAAAAAGGCTTAAACTGGAAAATCTGGAATAGATTTAAGATCATGGACAGGGAAAATTACAAAATAAACATAAACATAGATGCCCCAGAATCATTGTCAAAGCAAATTCAGCAGTTTTACCAGTGGTGATACTTAATAAAGGATACTTTTTGCCACTACCACCCTGACTTTCTTCTGCTTACTGAATTTTACCGCTCTCCCTGTATCCTTTCTTATTCCCATGCTGGGTGGGTTTTAATTTTATTTTAGTACATACATCTCTTTGCCCAAGGGGAGAGGGGTTATTGGTAAAATTGCACGATTGCATTAAATATAAAAAATAATTAAAAATGAAATGCAGTAGTGCAGGAAAGTGGGGTTAGAAGGGTTAGAACTAAACTGTTACAGAATAGCGGGTTAGTGTGAAAAAGTTCTTAGGCTGTAATGGAAAGGGAAATATTTAGGTCTCACTTTGATTTCTTACCAAATGAGTGAGAACCAGCTGAAATGACAGTTTGCTGAAGTCCAAATCACGGAGTAAGCCACTGATTTTAATTTCAGGGAGAGAATAATGTGTGCTATAACTATCAGAAGTGTATGAAACACCAGCTGCCATGTTCTAACTTGGGCCCCTTCCACACAGATGAATAAAATCCCACATTATCTGTTTTGAACTGGAAAATATGGCAGTGTGGGCTCAGATGACCCAGTTCAAAGGAGATATTGTGGGATGTTCTTTTCAACAACACTCATGAGACTATAATTCATCCATGTTCTTAATTAATAATATGATTTTTCTCTTCAGGATTACAACTTGATCCCTGCAGATTATATTGTCTTGGATGTATCCTGCCATAATGGAAAGAAATGGAAGAATGTTGAGAATCTGACAATGCAACCCTTTATGAACAGTGAGTACAAAGTTTCTGGATTTCAGTTCTTGAGGCCATGATCAAATCCTGAAAATACTACTTTTTGAACCACCACACTCAGGTCCTATCTACACTGCCATATAAAATCCAGATTATCTGCTGTGAACTGGATTATATGGCGCTATAGACTCAGATAATCCAGTTCAAAGCAGATAATGTGGTTTATCTACTTTGATAATATGGATTATATGGCAATGTAGAAGGAGCATCAAAATCCTTCTGCCAGCATTTCTAGTACCCATACTAGCAGGAAAAATCTGGGGGTAACTTTTTCAAGATCTGAACATGCCCTGTGCTAATTTAGCAGATTATTGAAATTTAGGCCCCTTCCACACAGCTAAATAAAATCCCACATTATCTGCTTTGAACTGGAATATATGGCAGTGTGGATTCAGATAACCCTATTCAAAGCAGATATTGTGGAATTATCTGCCTTGATATTCTGGGTCATATGGCTGTGTGGATGGGCCCCTATGCCCCTTCTACACAGTTGTGTAAAATCCAGATTATCTGCCTTGAACTGGATTATCTGGAGGTGTAGACTCATATAATCCACTTCAAAACAAATAATGTGGATTATCTGCCTTGGTATTCTGGATTACATGACAGTGTAGAAGGGCCCCTGTTCTCTACAACTGAGGGCCCTTCCACACAGTCCTATATACCAGAATATCAAGGCAGAAAATCCCACAATATCTTCTTTGAACTGGGTTATCTGAGTCCACACTCAGATATTGTGGGATTTTCTGCCTTGATATTCTGGGATATAGGGCTGTGTGGAAGGGCCCTGACCATTCAGCTTGTGTTTTACTGTAACTGGGACGGGCGAATAATAAATCCCTAAATAAATAAATAAATATTTATTTGCTGGGTTTTGTGCAACCAAATAGTTCTTAATTTTGCAGTAGAAGCAATGGTTTCTACTATGGTCAGCTGTCCACTTTGACTGGGGGTAAGACCAGAGGACCACTCCCTTGCCCCAGTGGATAAATCTTGGGGGACGACAACGACGACCCACCTTTTAACCTGGAAAACAACTATGAATCCCTAGGTTCTCCAGTGCAGGTCCTCCTATGGTCAATTCCTACCAAAAATTGACATAGAATCACAATAGAGGATCTAAAGATTCCTAGAGATACCATATTAACCAAATCTGCCAATAATCAAGTCTGCAATGTGGAGGACAACTGCACAGGGTTCATACCTCACGCAAGGAGGCCGCATGTGAGGTCTTGAGACTACACAAAGAAATCACCACACCTTGAGGGGCAACAAAAGTTTTGACAATTTTTGTGATTTTTGAACTGAAAAATACCCTAATTTTAAAAACTCCAGGGATTTGTTGGGGTGGGCTCATGTGGTGAGGACACTGGGGGGTTTCCAGGGTGCACTGGAGCACCCAAGGTCCACTAAAACATGTTCAATGGCCATACATAAGCCACAGATCACATGTTCTCCACACTGTGTTAGAATAATTAAATGTATTTTGTCATTTTGGGAAGCTGGTTGTCTAAATTTGGAGCTGATCAAATTATGTAATTTATCCCTAGACTAACAAAATAATTAGCAGCTATAAACAAATTAAAATGTCAAATCAAGCCACTCATGTTTGACTGATTGGCTTTATATCTATTTAAAATCTTCTAGACCAGCTGGTCTTCACACAGAAAAGAAAATTCCATAACAGAGTAGAAAAACATAATTTAAAATAACTTACCCACAACAATAAAACACAATAAGACAAAAATCTGTCAACCTGAGGAGAAAACAATGACTCATCAGACAGCTAAAATCTATATAAAGAAATTAAAATGTCCAAATAATTTTTAAAATAAAAAACATTCATTGCATCTTTTAGCAGAACAATGAATCAATATGAAATCTACCCACGGGTCCATCAGATAACTTGGTGCTGCAGATACAAACCTATGTTCTGTGGTCACTAAAGACAATAAGAAAGCTTCTGTCCACTGTGTAAAGATGAGCACGAGCATGCCGTAAATTATGCTTCCTGCTCCCTTTTAATTGAAATTTTCATTTCAATTAAATTTTATTACTTGGCATATCCAGATTTAAGATGCAGATGCTGTCCTTGCCTTTTCTCATTGCAGTCCAACAGTCAGCAATTTGTTGGCAACTGAAGTGATCAGAGCTGCTAGTCCAACAGTTTGCTGAAAGACAACAAAATTCACTCACAACACCATGCTGATCACTAAGCTTGGGCCCAGACCGGTTTGACCAAAGGTTATTTGTAATATTCGATGGTCTGTTTCATGCAATCCCCCAAAAACAGAATGGGGAGGAGGGAACTAAATAGCTGGGCAAAACAGATCCAGAGAGTCGGATTTATCGACTACTGGAGAGGATGGAGTTAAGTCTGCAATATACACCTGAAGCAGGGGTTTGACAAAAGGCTCCTGTGATGGGTTTACCTGCAATATCTTTTCTCCCTCCCTGACAGCAAAGTGTCCATTTATTTTGGAAAAGTTCCCTAGGCTTCTCCTCCAGAGAGGCCTTGGTTGGGAACTCACTTTTCCAGTAGCACTTGCATGGGGCAGGCATTGAAAAGTCTCTGAATTCCCCTCGGAGAACGAGGGGAGTTGAAGATTTTTCTCTCTCTTTCTCAGCCAATAAAAAGGCCTGGTTGTGTCCATGCTCTGATTGGCTGAAAATGGACATAACCAGTTACTACAATTCCCAGAACCCTCTCTTGCAGTTTGTCTTATTTTAAAAAATGTTATGGTAAAAACTTAAAATAATTCTAAAAAATCTGTAAATTGGTGAATTGTTCTGATACTTAGCAGGTCTGCGGTTGTACATGGAGTCTAAAACTGGGGAAGATTTCATGCAGATAGACCTTAAAATGACTGAGGATTGATCCTTTAAAGTTTCCCATTGTAGCCAATGGGACAAATCTTTGCCGAATGGAAATGACAACACTCCTTCCAATTCAAGTAACTTCCCTATAAATAGAATGAGGGGTTAGCTGAAAATGGACCCTGAAATGGCATGCCTTTTGGGCCAAATTGCACAAGTCTACTGATCAGTGTATACAGAGCTGATTCATCAGAATGAAGAACTTGCCTTCAATAGCGAGAGGTGACTAAATTTTTATTTCGCACCTCTTAAGATAGCCTGTTGCTTTTCAGGGCAGTAGAGGGCACTGTGTGATTGCCAGTGTAGAAGACAGATTCAACTGCTTGTCCAAATGGCCGTAGTACATGGAATGGCAGGATGGACAGGTATATGATAGGTAGATAGGTAAATATATAAACAGATATATGAGAGCCAACGTGCTGTAGTGGTTTGAATGTTGAGAAATGGTGCTGGAGACCAGTGTTCAAAATCTTGCTTGGCCATGGAACCAATTGGATGACCTTGACAAGCCACTCTCTCTCAGCATCAGAGAAAGGCAATGGCAAGCCTCTTCTGAATAACTCTTGCTAAGAAAATCCTGTCAAAAATTGCTTGAAGAGTGCACTCACTTCATAACAAATTAAAACAAAATATTTTATATAAACTTTCCCCCATCTTATGATAGAAGTTAAAAAACAATTAAACAAGGCAACAGTGTGTCACATTTTTAAAAGATAGGAGCACAATAACATTGCAGTAAAAAGGCTCTTCTCTCACATGAACGAAGAACCAAGGACCAGTTTTAATAAAACAGTCTTTGCCCACTAGTAGAAAGATAGCAGAGGAGGAGTCAAGTACACCTCTTGTGAGAGGGAATTTCACAACCTTGAAGTGGCCAAGGAAAAGGCTTTCTCCTGTGTCCTCCTCATCAAATATGCCTCCCAGAGATCTTAAAATGAAGGTAGATTGGTATCATCTTCTTAGATATCTTGATATTTTATTCTTGGGTCAAGTAGAAAAATATACTGAGATGGCCATCAAATGACATAATATAGACAACAGCAGGATGAGAACTGGTTCAACTTAGAAAAGTACTCAGAGTAACAACAACAACAAAACCAGAAACCAATTGTCTCTGAGCTTAGGGCAAGTTATTCATTTAAGAACTACATCTCTCAGAAACCCACAGCCAAGTCAGCTGAGAATAATGGAACATCTACTTCTCCATAAGCAGGGAACATGATGATAAGTGAGCACAATCACATTGCTCGCCTCGTCATCTTATGTTGTCTGAACTTCCTATTTGCCATGGTGACTTATGACCCTCATGACCCTCACAGCAAATGAGATCATTGGAGGTCCCTCCTTCCTGGCAAAGGAAATCATATATGTTGCTCCTAACATACTTAGAACCCTCTTCTCTTCTAGAAATAGTTTTTTAAAATCAAGAAATGATGAACTATACCATGTCCTCACAGAGGAAGCAATAAACTTAGTTCTTTCATTCCTTAGCTTGCCAGGGTTCCTTTATCTACAAAGGCACTTCTCTCAAAATGTTACCTACCAACCCAAACATTCTGATAGCTGTTAGAGAGCGGCATGAATGGGAAATGTCTCTCCCTATCTTGCTCACTGTGACCACTGCTACTAAGGTGGCTTCTAGACTAGCTGCTTGATTTTGGGCCAGTATGGAGCATTATGCTCTGTGTTAATCCCAGATCAAGCAATGGTGGTGGTCACACACACTAGGCCCAAACTTTTGCAGTGTTCACCAAGTTTCCACTGGGGCTGAGACTACATCAGTCTCACTGGGCCATCCCCTTGCCTGTATGTCACCACTACTACTCCTTTTCAGCCATGAAGCTCCTTCCAAATACCTGACCACAGCTTATCATATCTACTGAAGTCATAAGGAGGTGCATATGTGACCAACAAGGAAGAAGTATACTGGTTTACTTGCTGATTGTGCAGACAATCCATTTTGACCTCAGCAAACATGACCACAATGGTCAGGCATTTCAGGAAGTTCTATGGCTAGCAAGGATCAGTAACAAGGATATGTGGAGGACCCATCCTCTTCCCTTTGTTGATCAGAAAGGGGAAAGTTGGTGGGGCTAGAGTGCATGTAGACAATGGAGCAGACCAAAGCAGACTTTATCCAGCTATCCACGTGACTGCAACATTTGGAGTAACCCCCAATTTTGCTTAGTGCAGGGTTTTAAAAAGGGCCAAAAATCTCTTGATACTTACTGGAAGTCATCACGCATCATGAAAACTGCACACAGTGAATTCAGGGTAACTACGGTTTTTTAAAATTAGTCTGATGTCTCTATCAGCTGATCGTTATGGAAAACAGTACACAAATGCACATATTAGAGCTGCACCATTTCCTGATTATGCAACAACAAACATTCCATTATTTCTGTTCCTAGCAGAACTTGAAATGATACTTTTTAAAAATCCTTTTCTTCCTCCTTATAGTGTCTTTTAAATAGCCAACCACTATTACTCATTAAAACAATGAAAACAAATAAAATCATGACATTATCTGCTGTACTGGTCATTCCTTTTTTGTTACTTTTGGTTACTGATTTCTGTGAGAAGGGGCAAGATTTTTATGACTGGTAATAGGATGGCATAAAGTTTGGAAAATTCTTATTACAGATCCTATAAAATGTGCCTTGCAAGTAATTTTTGGAATTAACTAGAAATTGTTATTCATAACATCAATTGAGTAGTTTTCCTCAATTGAGCAAATAAATTGAGAAAGATATTTGAAACACCTGCTGATAAAAGACAATGGCAACTCTCTTGTAGAAACGGTTCAGTTTTTGCTATGTAACATATAAAGTGGTCCTCTTTGATTTGTCTACAAAAAAAGATCAGAGAGAGTTCGATAAAACTGCTACATACTTGAAGGGCTAATTTGACCCTTCCCCAGTAACTATTAATAATTCACATTATTTTTGCTCTTTGTGTAAGCATGAAGCTTACCTATGTTTGTTATCTTTTGCTTCCTGATTACTTTGAGGTGCTCTGTGCACTCTGCACCTGTAACTTTTTGTCATGGCCTTGGGCTAGAAGGCCTACAATACATTATTTGATTGGAGTAGTTTTGCTCTGGTTCACGGTTTTATTTTGAAATGGCATTGTAGTTATCTCCAAAATTAACTAGCAACTATTTACGGGAAAATGGGTTTTTTTGCAATTCATTACATCCAAACCCTAATTTCTAGGTGAATAGAGATCCCTTATCTCAGAAGATATTCAACTTAAAAATACAAACTTCTTTATAGGCTACCTCAGGCATGAGCAAACTTCAATCCTCCAGTATTCTGGACTTGGACTTCAACTCCCAGAAATCCCAGGCAGTTTACCAGGTGTTAGTAATTGTAGGACTTGAAGTCCAAAACATCTAGAGAGCTGACGTTTGCCCATGCCTGGTCTACCTCTTTCAATAATCAGCAATCTGGGTCATTTTTTCTATTTCCTTAAGCCAGCTCTGCAGAGAAGGGATGAAGCAATGAGAAGCCTTGATTTTTATTGCTATAAGGCAGGTGTCAGACTAATTTTCATTGAGAGCCACATCAGCTTTATGGTTGCCTTTGAATCCATAGACAGAAAATCCGTGTATATAGAGGGCCTTTTACAGATGATCAGTGCTCTTTAGTTTTTACCCAGTTTGGGTATCCAGATATTATTGAATGACAATGCTCATCACTTTTGATTATCTACCATGTGGACTGGGAATAATGGAAATTTCAATTCTGAAGTTGGTGAGAGGTGAATACATATTTTAACATCAGACAGCATATCCACAAGTCTTGTATCTAAATTCAGACCCCACTATTTTGAGTTAACAGAATAAATTGTAGTCTTCCAGATGTTGCTGTATCACAACTCCCATCAGCTCTAGTCATTATGTCTGAATACAGGAATTTGGTCTGCAGGCCTTGAGTTTGACACATGTACTATAAGGCATTCCCATCTGTTGTCAGCCTCAACTAGAAGAGACATAGTCTCTGGATGTGTCTGCAGGTGATACTTTCCTTAATTTACCATGGAAACAGGAAACTGTATAAAATAACTCTATGGTAACTTCCAGATAAGTTACCATAGAGTTGCCCCAAAGGACCAAAAATTCTGAGAGAAGTATGCTCTCCAGAAATTTTCTACCTCCTCCAGGGCAACTCTATAGTAATTTCCAGTAAATGCATACTTTAGAATGACCTGGAGGAACCAGAAATCATTTTGTGAGATCCAGGAAGGAGAATCCACAGGTACCTGACTATGTACTACGTTGAGAGTTTCTAAGGTTTTCAGTTTTATCTGCATATTCCCAGATTTGCATTCGAAGTCTTTCTTGAAATATCCTGGGTTTCCCTACCCACTGTCTTGAATTTTTCTATACCTACTCCACTGATCATACATCACATCTAAACTCATGTAATATTTCAGAAATTTCTGCCAAGCCTTCTTTATTACTATTCAAGAATGATAGCAAAGTGCTAAAGTGTTGTAACAAATTTACATGCACAAAACATTTGGACCAACTTGTACAAACATTCTTCTTTCCCCCATTTGCTCTGTGTTGAATCTATGTCCTGAAAGCAATAACTGAGTTTAATGATGACAGTCATCTTTACTAGTGCTGGATAATACAGAAAGGAGATCAGAGATAAATTTTGGTTCAGAAAATCCTGAGTTAATTAACCTGACCTGGGAAGTAGGAACGAAAAGTCCTTATTAATGCAGGGAGTTTTCAGGAAATACTTCAAGATGAAGAAAATATTATGTGGATCTCTAAAATAAATTTGAAAAAATACTCAGGAATTCCAGAGTCTTTTTTTTTTCATCGGGAGGGACTGAGAGGTAATGCAGAGTTCAGCAGTCAGTGATTGTGCTTTTCTTGCATGGCAGGGGGTCATGTGGTCTGTTCCAACTATATGATTCTATGATTATTAGGAACTCTGAAGAACTGAAATATATGCACATTCCTTTATTCTTTCTTTGTGAGGATAGTACTGACAATGATATTATGCTGCTGTGGGTTTGCTTTTTTCTTTCTCTCTCTCTCAAAGGTTCAAACCAGTTACACTTGGATTTTCCCTTGTCGCTAATAGTTCTCTTTCTTGCTTGTTGTCTTCCAATATCTAGTTCAACTCGATCCTCCTTTGAATGTCCAGGTGGAAAACATCAGCAAGAGTTCTTGTATTTTAAATTGGAAGGCCAATGTTCTCTCTCATTACTTAACAGACAAACTAGAATATGAAGTCAAGTACAAAGTTTACAGTTCTAGAGAGGTGGGTGTGTTTCGTAAATATTGTTTATTATTGTATTTTGTAGAAAGCTTTTAGATGACTATGTGTTTTTAGAGGTCTTGAAACCCACCTTGAGCCACGAGGAGAGGTGGATAAGAAATAAAATTATCATAATTATTATCATCATCATCATCTCATTTTGCTCTCTTTGGCACACCAATTTTCAAAAGAATTGAAATTAAAACATAGCAAAGGTCACCCACTGTCTCTTGAACAGGAGAAAAGAGATTCCACTAACTATTAGGGAGCACTTGTTAAATGCAAAAGCATTCAGCTGCTGGATTCTCCTCAGAGCCTGGATGGCCATTTCTTTAGTGTATTACTTCATGGCAGGGTTTTGTATTGGATGTTTCTATTGATCAGTTCCAACTCTATGGGTGCACCTCTACAATTGTCATACCCACCATGAGCCTGATAACCCTGCTCAAAAATATTAAAATCCAAATTAATAGTATGGTAACTACTGAGAAGATATTCAGTTCTAGCTCTTTCTTCTCCCCCTTCCTTTTTTTTACTCTCAGAAGAGTTGAGAATTTAGGTGGACATACACCCATTTTAGAATATTTACTTCCGAAGCCTCCCAAAAGTTATGGGACAAAAAATGGTCACCAGGAGAAACTTTGGGATACCATTGAAGTGAATCTGGAGAAGCCCAGCCTCTTGCAATCTAACTCATCCAGGAAGTACTTGATTGAAGTAGGCTTTAATATGGTCTGTTTACAAGACCTGGTAGAAAGCAGTTGGACAAACATTTTGCATATGATGACTACACACAACCCTGGAATAATTTCCTATTTTTGACTCTATGTTGCAGGATGGCAGAACCCTTCCAATCAATCAAGATCAGAAATTGGTAAAAATTGAGAATCTTTCTCCTGACACGGTGTATGAGGCAGCTATCCGTGCAAAAGTTCAAAAAATTAATATTTACAAGAGTATTTGGAGCAACTGGAGCATATCAATAACATGGAAGACCAAACCTACAGGTAGGATACATAGAAGAAGACTTATGTGGTCTGTGACTGGGGCTAATGTTGTGACAGAAGTGAGTTTGGCTTTGGATTCCAAATGGTATGGAATGGATTGCATTGCCTTTGCTAGCCTCGCCACTTGATAAAACAGAATACTGGATTACATTGGCTGGATCTATGTTGTCCTGTATCCCAGATGTGATCCCAGATTATCTTCTTATCCCAGATTATCTGGCAGTGTATATAATCCAGTTCAAAGTTGATAATCTGGGATCAGACCCTGGGATATGGGGCAGTGTAGATCCAGCCTTTATTTCTACTATGGCATTGGTAAGTACCTCTTCTGTTCTCAACACACATGCAAGTTTTGTATTACCTGTTAATTGGATGCAGAAGGAAATTCAACTGCTTTTTCCTAGCCAGTAACATTTTATAGTGTCTGATGAAAAAAAAATGTATGTATTATTTATTTGCCATAGTTATATCCCACCCTTCTCACCCAGAAAGGGAATTCAGAGCAGCGCACATAAAGGCACAATTCAATGCCATACAATGTATCCAGCAAATAAAAACATTTACATTAAAACACCTGCTAAAAACATTTCAATATTAAGGAGTCAAGAAGGAGCCATGGTTTAAATTTCTGCTTGACCATGAAGCTTGCTAGAGCCCCACCTGCACTGCCATATAAAATCCAGATTATCTGCTTTGAACTGGGATATATTAGACTATACTGCCATGTAATCTAGTTAAAATAAAATAATCCAGATTTTATATGGCAGTGTAGGTGGGGCCTAGGTGACTTTGGACAAATTCTCTCAACCTTGGGAATAATGTCATATTCTGTCCTGAGCAACTTTCTGAGGAGAATAAAAAAAATTAATAATAACACTTTATTTATATTCCGCCCTTCTCACCCCGAAGGAGACTCAGGGAAAATCACAGTACACATACACAGCAAAACTGTTTTCAAATCGCTTAGGTAAACAATGAGCTAGGCTGACAGTTGGCAGCTCATGCCAGCCTGGGCCTTTGAACTAGCAACCTTTTGATTGATAGCTCTTATAATTACTGATGACTTACCAGCTATGCTAAACCTTCAGAGAAGAGTGGAAAAGCTGGAGGAGGAGGAGGTAGAAGGAAGAGGAAGAGGAAGAGGTAGAAGGAAGAGGATAGGAGTACAAAATGTATTTCATCACTTCATATAAAATGCCTGCCTCCCCCCCCCCCCCCCCATTAACTTGCATGGTGTTGGCCATTTTTAAGTCCATTCAAGGGATCAGATGGGACTGGGAAATACCTGTTTTCCATTAATTGCTAATTTCTGTTTTGTTTTTTTTTCCTTTCTGGTTATTCTTGAAACAGAATCTCCAAACATTCTCCTTCCAGTTCTTCTTGTTGGAAGTCTAGTCATTGTCTGCATCAGCATTACCGTGTTGGTCAAATCTACACTATTAAAATGGTAAAAGAGAGCTGAAATCATGCTTTCATCCTCCACTTAGCATGCATCTTTTAGATCAATGGTTCTGAGCCTTTGTTCCTCCAAAGATTTTGGACTGTTACTCTCAAAAGCCTTGGCCAACATGGCCAATGGTAAGAGTTTCTGGAAACTGAAGTCCAACATGTCCAGAGGACCACATGCTGTCCTTCCCTGCTATAGAGAATTATTATTACACCATGCCCTATCTCTTAGGCATAAGGCTCCTGACAGGCCACCATTGAAGGCTAGTTTTCCACATACAGGGATTTCCTCCTGCCTGGGCCATCAGTTACAGGTGCATTCAAAAATGGCATCTAAATAGAAGTGCAGTTGTGCCATCTATTTTATTTTCTCATTCTGCTGCATGTGTACATTCAGCACGATAAATTGCAAACCTTGTTACCAATTCTGTTCCCTTGACTTTCTGAGATTTAAGACAAAAATCACATTGAGGGTCTGGTCCTCCAAGTCCCCCTTTTGCACTCTCTTTCAGGTGGTGGTGTGAGAATGGTATGTCCTTACATTTTGTTCCTACTAATGCTGGCTCTTTCATTGTATGTGACTCCTTTGATTGTGATTCCAAAACTTTTTTTTAAGATCAAAAGATAGGCAGAACTTCTCTTAGAACTCAGATAATTGGTTTTCTATGCTCCCCAGATTGTAATTAAAATCCACCAAAAAAAAGTCCTGAAGCATTTTTTGCAATGTGAATAATGAGGATGATTGCAGAATATTATAGTCTTCTTACTGTGGGCCGAGATAAATAAACTGATGTCGGTAGCTTGTGAAGGGATGATGTAGAGGTAAAATGACCACAAGCAACATAGAAATGACAGCACAGAAAATGATCTCTGTCAAAAATACAAAGCTGCTCTGGCATTGTTTGATAGTTGCTTTACTCTTTTCTCTGGTAATAGAAACCAGATTCTTTTTTGTTTCACCTCTCCCAGATGTGCTTAATGCTAGCGCAGTAGAGCACTACACTGGTATAAATTACCAAAGGTATCTCAAAATACACTTATAAGCAAAGAAAACTACATCGTACACATAAAATCCTCATAGTAATAAAATAAACTCGAAAGCAGCAGGCACTGTTGCTATGCTTCTCTCATCTTATAATGTCCGAGAACCAGCCTTGCTGAACAATATCACCATACACAGCTGGTTGAAGATTTACAGCCAGTGTCACAAATTGTATCTTTCTGTAACTTATTACATACCTACAGTACCTCTAAAACTATGTAGCTGCTCATGATGTAGTTTGAGCATCCCTTATCCAGAATTCTGAAATCGGAAATATTCCAAAATTCAAAATCATCCAGATGGGTGGCTGAGATAGTGACACCTTTGCTTTCTGATGGTTCAGTGTACACAAGCTTTGTTTCATGCATAAATGTATTGACATATTTTATAGAATTATATGCAGGCTATGTCTCTATGGTGAAACATAAATGAATTTCATGTTTAGACTTTGCACCCCATCTCCATACTGTATATATTTTCAAATACAAGCATTCCAAAATCCATATATAGAGAGATACAGATATATATATATCTCCAAACCAAAACACTTCTAGTCTCAAACATTTCAGAAAATGGATACTCAACTTGTATATCTGTGGTTTCAAATTGTTCAACCAGTGCATTTGAAAAATTGAAAGCTTGCAATAAAATAAGTCAGTCTTAAAAGCATCGCTAGGTTCCTCTAGCCCACCTCCATTTATCCTTTATCTAACTTTAGAGAAATTGTAATGTGTCTGAAGAATGAGGGAGAAAATTAAAGCTTTCCCCCCTAAAATAAGACAAAAATTGGGAAATGTGAGGAAAAGTTCAGGATATAAATACTCCAGACTTAAACAGCATTCATATAACAAATGATTACCCTCCCTTATTTGTTCTGCTTGGCTGTTAAAAGCTATATTCACTGTGCTCTCTCTCTCTCCCTCTCTCCCTCTCCCTCTCTCTCTCTCTCTCTCTCTCTCTATATATATATATATATATATATATATATCTATATATATATATGCTATAGCTTGAAGAAGACATTGAAGATCCAGTTACCAAATCCAGATGAATTCTTCCCATCTCTCAATGCAGTCCATGGAGGAGACATCCAGGTATGCAGTTTTGGGTATTATGGAGCCAGAGAATGTGCTTGATCTGCATTTTTCAGCAAAGCAAACTAACATTCACTTCCCATTCAGAATTTATTCTTCTCCAGATTCTTCTTAGTAACTGTGTACAAAAATGTATTTATTAGGGAATTGTGTGTGCCAAAATACTCATGAAAGATGCATTCAAAATGTGTATATTGAGCATATACGTATAGATTCCTACGAATAGCACAGATCATATGTGTCCTGTCCTTAAAGTATTCTACAGCAGGAATGGGCAATGTGTGGCTCCTCAGGTATTGTCAAAGTTACCATTCTAGAGAAATGCATTATTTTTCTTATCTCTGTTCTACAGATAGGATGGTTTGTGTTTGGTCTGTATTAGTTTTGTATGTAAATCTATCCCAAGCTACCTGTTTTTGGTTTTGCTTTTATTTTCTACCACTATTCAATCCTTGGTTCCAAGATACTACAGGAAGGCAGACTTGGGAAATCAGCTGTCCAAAAGGAATACATTTGTAAACCCACTCCTCTTATAATACCTTTGATCCAAACACTGGAGCAAGCCAACTATTAAAGAACCAGTTGGCTCTTGAGCTTGTCTCTTCTGCGAAGCACACATCAGACAACCCAGAAAAATACAATGGTATAAGAGCTTGGTGTGTATGGAAATCATAGCATACGTTTATGTGATACATTTTCAGAACTTCTGTCCCGATTCTGTTTTAACCAGGAACAATACAGGAAAAAATAGATTTTTGAAAGACCCTTACATTCCAGGATTTAATGATTCTCAAATAAGAGTGAATCCTATGGAAAATAGCTCTGTGAAGATTTTCCCCAATAAAGTACACGGACCGACCATAAGAGGCCTTCGAGTCCATTGTTATGACCTCTTGTAGAGCCTTCCCAATTCTTTCAGATCCCACTTCCATTTGATTTTTTTCTGGTTAAAATGGAAAATTGTTACTCCTTGGAAATTCCAGTAGCAATAATTCTCTGCTAAAGCAAAACAAATGATTCCTCATTTTACATTTTGCCATTGAACACCCACAAAGGTTTGGAAAAGTTGAGGTGGACTTCCAACTTTTTTTTTTACTGAAGTCTATAGCTGGGTATAAAATTAACCCTGGACTCCTGGGTGCTTCCCCATCACTTTTGTTTTGGAATAAGATACAAAAAAGTTAGGTTCCCATTTACTGTAGAAATAGAAATTGTTTCTAGATTTTTCTATTGTTATTACTGTTGTCATTTTGAAGCATACACTACAGTTGTTTTGAATATCAATACCTCTTTCCTTTATTTTCTGCCCCCTCCAAACCAACAGAAGTGGTTGTCCCCTGCAACATCCATGGCTGCTTTCCACATTGATACTGCAAATCCAGTGGTCTCTGTGCTTGAGATAAGGCAAAAGGGAAGCCAAGGGTCTTCTCCCCTCAGTCGCAAGGAATACAGCACAAATGTCAACACACCAGAGACCAGTGGCTATTCCTCATCCAGCTGTTTTTCCAATGGTGGCTATTTCTTCTTCCAACATGTCAACTCCTTTGAAATTCAGCCCTGCAAGGTGTACTTCACCTATGACCCCCTTGCTCAAGAAGGCAGTAGCAGTGAGGATA
This sequence comes from Anolis apletophallus, assembly GCA_030556195.1. NCBI lineage: Eukaryota > Metazoa > Chordata > Lepidosauria > Squamata > Anolidae > Anolis > Anolis apletophallus. The sequence continues at coordinate 102,402,173 of JARBWK010000009.1, forward strand.
CTGGCACCTGCTCCTATAAAGCGCTTCATGAAACAGTTGACAACAGCCAGCTGTCACCTACCTACAATATTATGGAAGCCCAGGAGAACAAATCTTTCCTACAAAAAGCAAAGAGCCCAAACCAGAAAGATGAGGGTGGATCAGGAGATTTTTCATCTTTGGAGACCATCTCCACAGAATCAAGTATAGAAGAAGATAAAAACCAAAATGCTATTCTGCTCCCCAGGAGTCTAGGACAATTTTCCATGGTTTCTTCAAGTCTCCCAGAAAAAATTGATAGAAGTAATAATAGCACTGAAGTAGTCCAAAATGTGGACCTTCCCACCAGCTCTATTGAAGATGATAGTTCTGCCTTTCTCCAGTCCATTGTTCAGAATCAAAGCCAAGCCAATGTTCCCTGCAGAGCAGCATCCCACAGACAATTCCCCAATTCCTCAGAGAGCTATCTGTCCTTGCGGGATCTTCAGAGCCATTATAGCCATCACTCTGTTTGAATTTTTCAAAGAGGCAGACAAATTCTGTCACCTCCAACCTTCCTGTTCCCCAATGCCTGACTTCTACAGCCATAGGCATAATCTTCCATTGCACCAACGGAATTATGGCCCCAGTGCAGTGAATTTCAAACATGTAAAGCACATCTTCAAATGTACAGAGTGCAATATGTTGGAAGAGAAAAATAATAGCTTAGTTGCCAAAAGCAATCATTGTCTCTCTGTTTTTGGTAAGCTGCTTTAACTTAGTTGATGAAGGAAAGAATGGATTTTTAAAATAAACACAAGAGAAGTCCAGTACTGCTAAGCATTCCCTTAGATGACCAAACTTTGCTCCTGCAATGAAGTCATGGGGAAAGAAATAGCTACTAAGGAGGTCATATCACTTGATCCTGTATTCATCATTTCCCCTTCTGATGCAGCTTTACTAATGGGTGTTAGCATTCATTCTTTCCTGTTGTATATGCCCCTTTGGGCTGCACTGATTACTGGCTGATTCTTTACAGTAGAGCTGATGGCTCTCATTTCAATGTGCTTTGAGGGCCCTTCCAGGCAGGCCCAAAAATGTGGGTCCTGTTGCGCTTTTACCTGATGTGTCCAAACAATGCCTCAGATAAAAGCAAACTAATTTTGGGGAAAAAAACAGGGCTTTCCTGGTTTATCCTGAACTAGTTAGATATCCCATTACACCCGGGCCTTCCTGGAAGTCCCGGGTCTAATGGGGCATTGAGCCTGTGGGGACTCACACCTGAGTGGATCCAAGACCAACCGGAACTACCCGGAGTGAGTCCCCATTTACCACCTCACACCTTTTGGAATCCTGGAACCCAAAGGTGCGAGATTCCCCCCCCCCCTCAAAGATCTACCCTAAAATGTTTACAAACTTACCAGGCTGCCATTAATGTGATTCTGGAGTCCTTCTGGCACATAAAAATGATGTGCCAGGAGATGGAGGTGGAGCGAGGAGTTATTTTCCTCCTGGCCTCTCCCTGTCTCCTGGCATATCATTTCTACATGCCAGAAGGATTCCAGGGCCACCTTAATGGCAGCTCAGTAAGTTTTTTAAAAAAGTTTTATGGTAGTTTTTTTGGGAGGATTGGGGTGGCTGGGTGCCATCCCAGTAGTTATCAGGATGGCTTGTAGCTACCTCACCAGGAAAGCCCAGTTTTTGGGAATGGGGGTGGGGACTTAAATGTGCACCAAAGCAGATTTTTTAAATGTGCTTCAGCATGTGTTAATTGCAGTGTGGAAGCGCCCTGTGTTTAACTGACTTTAAGAAACCATCCAAGATACAGGACCTATTTGGCAGATAAGATTTACCACCTTTAAAGTTCAAAGCTGCATCGATCCCTAGTGATCCAGTTCTCTGCATCAGCCCTGGCCATTTCATTTCTATAATGTTTCCAAATGTTGTATTAACTTGTAATTTATGAAGGGTTTTTTTTAGATGGAAATCTTGTAGGCACTCATTGAGAGTAAGGATCATGGAGTTGAGTAAGCCTTTCTTCTAAGGAGGCATCCTGCACTTGGGAACAGTGTGGTGTCATGATTATAGAGTCTTGAACTCATACATGGAATTTTTAAAAATGTGATTCAGAAGTTTGGAATTTTAAAAAATGTGATTCAGAAGCCATGAAATTTGCAGGATGGCTTTGGGATAGGTACTTTCAATCTCTTTCCACTTTCTTCATCCTCCCTTCCTCATTCTTCCTGACCTAAGTTGCAGACTTGTTGTAAAGAAAAAGTATAGAGAAACAGTCCTTGGGACCACTAGAGAAAATATGATGAATGAGTAAATTAACAGATTATGTATTCAGAGCATGGGCCCAATTTCCCAATTCCGGGACTCACCATGGGTTGTACCAGCCTCAAAGAATATCTAAATAACAGAGCTGAAAGTGATACATAATATAATCTTGATATGAACAGTTTAGGGGAGTGAACTGGACTAGGGTCCTGCAACCCTTTTAAATGGGAAAAAACTGAGCTCTAGACAAGAATCTTCAAAGACTGAAGAGAAGCGATTACTGTTTCCTCCATCCCCTCCCCCCCATAAAGGAAGCTAGGAAGTAGCCTTTATGACCTATGGGCAACCCTTTTACTTCTTTTGATGTCAAGCAATACTGTTCACTCTGGTTGACAGCAGAATTCCAGGATATGAGGCAGGGTTGCTTCATTTCCTCTGCAATGAAGATGTCAGGACTTGAATTTGGGATCATCACCTGCCTACAGAGAAAATTATCAACAACTGAATTGGAGTCTCTCCATCTTGAGCTTCTTGGGTAGCAAGCTGAAGAAAATTAGTGTGATCATAAGGAGATATTTAAAAACTATGGCTACTATGTGGAGCTTGCTCTTGCCTTCAATGGATGTGATAGATTCACTTGACAAATTTATTTTGTAATTCACAGGTAGAAAAGGGAGACATGTCTCCAAGTGCTCAGTGGATGCTGTTTTTACTTTGGAAAAAGAGTAACATGTTTCAGTGTATATATTTCAATATATTCTGTTTTATCCGGCGCTTGTGAGCTGCCCTGAGTCTCCCGGGAGTGGCGGCATAGAAGCCCAACAATAAATAAATAAATATTTCTTCTTTCTAATAATAAATAGAAACATAAGCTTAAAATTAAAAAAACAACAAATAATTATATAATAGTACATACATGATACATCATAATAACATACTTTTTATCTTTGTATATAACTTAAAGCCTATCCATGCCAATGTGAAATCTGAATTTCATGTTGGCATGTGAAAATTTCAGGAACCAGGAATCTCTCAATCCATTTGCTGGACAGAAAAGAAACACATGAACTAGGCCATGGTTTGGGATTCTTCTGGCTTCTGTTTTCTCTGCCATGCTGTTTAACATATACATTAAACCTTTGGGAGAGGTCATCTGGAGTTTTGGAGTTTGATGCCACCTGTACGCAGATGACACCCAACTCTACTATTCCTTCCCACCTAAAGTCAAGGAAGATATCCTGATCCTAAACGAGTGCCTGCCATCAGTAATGAACTGGATGAGAGCAAACAAATTGAAGCTCAATCCAGGCAAGACAGAGGTGCTCCTGGTCAGTCAGAAGGCAGATCAGGGAATACGGATCCAAACTGTGATAGATGGGGTTACACTCCCCCTGAAAACATAGGTCTGCAGTTTGGGGGTCCTTCTGGACTTGGCTCTGAACCTGGAGGTCCAAGTGTCAGCAGTGGCCTGGAGGGTCTTTGCACTTTTGCTCCAACTACATTCATTCCTTGAGAATCCCAATCCAGCCATGGTGGTACACGTCTTAGTTGCATCCCATCTGGATTACTGCAATGTACTGTATGAGGGGCTGCCTATGAGGAGTACTCAGAAACTTCAGCTGGTCCAAAGAGCTGCAGATAGGATGCTAACTGAGGCTGGCTATAAGGAGTGGACACCCCCCCCCCAATTACAGCAGCTCCACTGGCTGTCTGCCTGTTTCCAGGCACAATTCAAAGTGCTGGTTATGACTTTTAAAGCCCTAGATGGCTCAAGTCCAGGCTATTTGGCTGACTGCATCCCCTTGTATGAATGTGCCCGGGCCCTGAAATCTTCAGGAGAAGCCCTTATCCAATCCTACCTCCATCTCAAGCACAGTTGGTGGGAACAAGAGAACGAGTCTTTATGGTGGCTGCCCCTAGACCCTGGAACTGCCTGCCCAGGGAAGCAAGAATGCCCCCCTCCCTGATGTCCTTCTGCTGGCAGGCTAAAACCTTTTTATTCAGGCAGGCTCTTAAGAAGGTGTGGTTTTGAATATTTTTTCATGAATTTAAACTTAATTTTTAAATTCAGTTTTAATGTTTGTATATTTGTAATTTTGAATTGTATGGAAATGCTTTAAATATAAGCCACTTTGAGTCTCTCGGTAGAGAGAAAAAGCTGGGTATAAATAAGCATCATCATCGCAATGAAAGTTTTGTTTTATGGCCTTAATATAGAATTTCTCATTTGTTTGTATTGAATATCATTTTATCAATTTTGGTCCAACTTTCTAGTTTATATAGGTCCTTTTGGCTTTTCTTCCTATCTTCCAATGTGTTAGCTCTGTCTCACAGTTTTGTGTCACTTGCAAACTTGATAAAGATTTCCCCCACCTGATAATTGATAGAAATGTAAAAGTTTGTTTTGTTGTTGTTTTTTATCATGTCACAAGCGAATTGAGAAACTGCCAGTCACTTCTGGTGTGAGAGAACTGGCTGTCTGCAGAGATGGTGCCCAGGTGACACCCCTATGTTTTACAATCCTGTGAGAGGTTTCTCTCATATCCCCGCATAGGAAGCTAGAGCTGACAGATGGGAGCTCACCCTGTCTTATGGATTCTACTTCATAACTCTAATTTTGCTACTGTTATAAATTATAATGTAAATATCCAATCTGCAGGATGTATTTTCATTCACTGGACCAAATTTGGCACAAATACCCAATATGCCCACATTTGAATACTAGTGGGGTTGGGGCGGGGGAGAGAGATTAATTCTGTCATTTGGAAGTTGTAGCTGCTTGGATTTATAGTTCACCTACAATCAAAGAGCGTTCTGAACTCAAGCAATAATAGAATTGGGCCAAATTTCCCACAAAAACCCACATGACCAACAGAAAATACTGTGTTTTCTTTAAGCACATGTTCCTCTAGCATTTACTCGATCTGAAAAATGATCCCAGGCCATATTGTCTGCTGTTCAAAAGAAGGTCAACCAATGCAAACAAACAATAACCTGTGCATAAACTGACATATTATCTGCTTAATTCAATTAGAATTTTAGCAATTTACGTTCATTTCCTGTTTATGCTAGAACAAAGAGTATAGGAAATAATTGTAGTTATACTAACAAGCACAAAACGAAAGTGAGGCCCTGCACTGTAGAGATGGTGCAAATACAGAAAATATTTCATGGTGTGCTACTATATATTCAGTACAAAGTCCACTGTCTTCTGTTGTAGCATTTTCCATGGTGAAATTCAGTCTACAGTATACTCTTTCATCAGACATGTTTTAAATAGCAGGGGTCTCTTCTTGGCAAGCAATTTGCTTTGGTTTTACAACAGATGCAAAAGGATAAAAACATACCTTCTTCATGTGGTTTCATTCATGTGAATAGTGCTTTACAATGAGTGCATAAGTGAACTGGCTCTCTGATGGGGCTAACATTCTAAAACACCTTGTGCAGGCAAGACTGCTGACAGAAAGATTCGCGGTTTGAATCTGGGGAGCAAGGTGAGCTCCCATCTGTCAGCTCCAGCTTCCCATGCAGAGACATGAGAGAAGCCTCCCACAGGATGGTAAAACATCTGGGCGTCACCTGTGCAATGTCCTTGCAGACGGCCAATTCTACAGAACGTTACTGTGTATTGAACTGCTTTTTCTGTTGAATTGTTGTAAAACATGGTGTTTTGGTGCTTAATTTGTAAAATCATAACTTAATTTGACGTTTAGTAGGCTTTTCCTTAATCCCTCTTTATTGTCCAACATTTTCACTTTTCCAACATTCTGCTGGCCTGTGTGTGTTGGATAAGCGAGACTCTACTGTATTTTTATGCCACACTGAAGATTATTTGACCATGCTCACTTTTATATTTGGTGTATAAAATATTATTATACCAAACGATTACACTTCTGCTGTACACTGCTGTAATGGGGTGGTTCTGCCCAGCACTGTGATGGCATTATTATGGTACTGCATGTTTACCTCAAAGGAGAAGGGAGCATGACAAATGTTAATTGAATATTTATGTCTTCAGGACAAATGATTTGGCTTTGATTTTAGGCACAGATGCAGATCTGTATCTATTCTTGTGAACTGGGATCATCCATCCTTGCTGTTAATTATCTGATGATTTCCCTTAGGCAAACAACAGAAAGAGTGGACTTCATCTATTTGACAATTTTTCCCAGGTTCATGCCACTGCTACATAATAAGCTTACCATAAGCAAAGGAAAAGATGATTGTATTTTTATCCTTCAAACCAAAGAAGCCCATCACTATTATATTCCACTTGCAATGGCATTTTTGGGATTTTTAAGGGTTACACTATTGTTGTAAAAATTATATCCTAACATAAAGAAACTCATATTAAATCTTATAAAAATATAAAATAATCAAAAACTATGTTTAAAATGCCAGCTGCCATCCTGTTAGGAATTTATACCATCATAATAACAATAATGTAAAAGTGAATTGTAACCCTCGTATTCCCAGCGGGAAGCGGAGATGTAGCTACATACCCAGGATCATTGCACAAATGGGACCAACAGCATGGCTGTGCATGGTGTGCCTTGAATAATGGGCTATAGCAGGCATGGGCAAACTTCAGCCCTCCAGGTGTTTTGGACTCCAACTCTCACAAATCCTAACAGCCGGTAGGGCAAACTTCAGCCCTCCAGGTGTTTTGTACTTCAACTCCCATAATTCCTAACAGCTGATAGGCTGTTAGGAATTATGGGAGTTGAAGTACAAAACACCTGGAGGGCTGAAGTTTGCCCATGCCTGGTCTATAGAGTGCTATGGAATTTATAGGTCAATGAACAACAGAATACTATGAGACTTGTTACATAATGGGAAGCCCCATTATACAACAGAACATCTGGAAGAATGCCCCAATGCTCATTGTAACTGTACACTTGTAGGATAGGCGATACATGGCTCAGTACGACATGCAAAAAGGACCTTGGTATTATTGTTGATCATAAATTGAACATGGCCAACCAGAGTGATGCTACACCAAAGATAATATTATTTCCCCCTGCATTAATAATAACCGTTTCAATCAATTCTGTGCTGTCCTGTAATGTTCAGACCTCATCTGGTTTTGGATCCCTCATTTTAAGAAGAACATAGATAAGGTTTAAGTAGTAGTAAGTAAGTAAAGTAGATAAGGTACAGCAGATTCAGACAAGGAAAACAAACATAAGAAGAAAAGAGAGCAAAAATATATGTGGAAAAGTGTTATGCATGTTCAGCTTGGAGAAGATGCTTATTTCCTGGGACTTAGGAACTCCAATCAGGAAGTTAAAATAGTTTGTGAAGATTACAGCTGGCATTTGGACTTTCCAAAGTGTTTCAGGACACTGTTCTTTGCAGAAATAAACATGTGTTTGTGTATAATAACTGTAGGCCTTTGCACAAGAACAAAACAGAACACTACCCCAGATACTACATGTATTTTGTGTTGTTCAGGATAATTATTTTCTATGCAAAGCCCACCCCTTAGCAACATCTATTTGTTTTGGGGTTTTTTAAAGTGTGTATGTAGGATATCTGAATTCACAATCACATCACTGAAAAGTCAAAAAAAACAAACAGGCAATTTTTCATTAAATTCTCGTTCATATTGGTATATCTATATCCCATTCTCATGACCTTTCCATTTCCATACATGTCTACTACTTATATCTATCAGTTTTGCTCCCCTCCCTTTTTCCTTCTATTTTCCCTCTATTTTCTGGGGAAAATGGAAGGAAAAAGGAAGAGGGGCCAATCAAGGCTAAGATGGATGGATGTTATCCTTGAAGTGACTGGCTTGACTTTGAAGGAGCTGGGGTGGCCATGGCTGACAGGGAGCTCTGGTGTGGGCTGGTCCATGAGGTCACAAAGAGTTGGAAGCAACTGAAGAATAAACAACAACAAAATCCTCTGTTTCATTCCTTTCCATAAAAGCCAGTTACTTTGTTGACATTTTTTGCAGCAACTGGAAATTATTCAGCCTCACCTGTGAAGATGAAATAGTAAAATATTAACATTCCTAGCTTTCCCACTCCACCGTTTCAGGAAGTTTATTATGTCTGTACTGCACATTTAATCTGGCAAAAAGAAACGATTCAGGACCCTTTTATCTCTTTCATAAAACAATAAGTTTCCAAATCTTTTTGATTTGGAGCCATGAAAGATGAATAGGTTTGAACTTCAATTATATTTCATGGCCATTGACAAAGAGTAACAGCTGCAGGAATCTGTCCTCTGCTTGGCAATAGCTACAGAGATTGTTGGCCGCCTGGGACCATATGAAGAAGGGCAGGGTGCCAATCAACCAAATTGCTTGCAGCAAATGTATATCCTTTGGATGCATTGCTTGAGGTCATGGAAATTATGCACGGTGCATTTGCTCTAGGATAAGAACAAATGACCTAAGGAGAAATATCACCATCTACTCTCTCTGCTTTCTTGCTTTTCTAATATGAAACCCTTTGGATGCCACTGCTTCATTGGAGCAGTTTCACATCAGGGGAGCTGAGTATCAGGCACCTAATGCTGGCACAGATTGCAACACTTTCCTGTTTTGGTGATATCTGTGGTAAGAGCCTCAGATGGGCATTGCTAGAAGTTCTAGGAAAACCTCCTGCGGTCAAGAACTGTTTCTGATTCTTTCTGTTCACTGAACTTTTCAACTGAGCAATCTGTGAACTGAGGCAATTCCCCAACAGATGGCCCCAGGCATCTACCCCATCAGTCATTTGTGGGGTTCTTTGTATTCATCCAACATCCGGGGAGAGGGCGGATGAGCTCCCTCTGTCAGCTCCAGCTCCCCATGCGGGGGCATGAGAGAAACCTCCGACAGGATGGTAAAACATCAAAACATCCGGGCATCCCCTGTGCAACGTCCTTGCAGATGGCCAAGTCTCTCACACCAGAAGTGACTTGCAGTTTCTCAAGTCGCTCCTGACACACACAAAAATCCAATATGAATGAAGTAACAGAATAATGGCAGTGGTGATAAATGAAATGTATTACTGCCAAACACAAGATTTGGGAAATTTACCTCTTGGATTATGCTCCCCATAATCCCCCACTATTGTGGTTGCTGGAAGTTCACAAATTTATTTTCAGGAAAATCCAGCTCTAAAGTATTTGGCTCCTTCTCTGATTGTATTGAGGGAGGCATGGGGGTGAACCTCTATCCCAAAATCTTGGGGGTACCATAGTGTCATTCATTCCCCAGGGCCTCTAAAATAATACACATTACATTCAAAATAAAGACTAATTGGTCCTGGTCCTGGGACAAAGGACTGCCACTTGATTTATAAAGTTCCAAAGGGCTTCAGTATGTTGCACAATGAAGGAGGAGGTACAGGGTTCAATGCTTTTCCAACCACAATCTGCTTCTCATGCTGGTGAATAGTACTTGAGTCACAGTCCCAGGCAGGGCCAATTTTATTCATATGGAGGACGGATGCAGCACAATGAGTAGGAGTTTTACAGCATTGCCATTCAGCAATACCTTAGAATTCTAGCTAGTTTCCTTCGTTTGTAGTATATGAAGTGATTCACCAGTATTACATGGAAACATAGTTGTCAAGAACCAAAACCAACTCCATCAGGCGGTGCCATTCCACTCCATCTGGGTCTAATTTTAGCCTGCTGTGGCTTGTATTATTCAGACACTTGGGTACCATGGTGATGAAAAATGAGGTATGGCAATGTCTGGAGTCACTTTTAATTCACACCCACCCGCCCCCCAACCACCCGCCCCCCAACCACCCGCCACCCCCAATGCAAAATGAGGACTTTTCAGAATCTAACATGGACCAAGGGACTATTTTTCATTAGGAGGACATAACTTCCAGGATCCTGCAGCTAGCACAACAATCCTGGTTGCTGAATTTTGGAGTTATGGTAAAAAAAACACAACTTTTCTATTCTTTGTTAACAGATATGCCTAGATAGTAGGCATGAATAGAGCCACGTTGGATAACTCGCTGCTCGTAATAATTTCATTAAAATTACATTTTTGAAGTGATATCGGAGCATTTTTAAGAACCAGAAGTCCCTTTTTGTTATGCTAAGTCATAGCAGGTCCAAGTGTATGTGTATCGAAGAAAAACTTTATAGTGTTAATTATCGTGTACAGCTGATAATGTAGGTCAACCAGCAAGCTTGGGCCACGCCCAAGGGGTTATATCTGTATGAGTTTTTCGAATACAGTTCCAGCAGAAGGAGAAATGCTGAAGGAGAGATCCTGCAGAGCTTCTGGGGAGCTTTTCTCTGAGGCAGGGGCGGTCCAAGGTAATTTTAAATGGTAAGCGAACATTATTTTGGCGCGCCCCCCCCCCCCAAAATCACTTGATAACAAAAGGTATAAGGTATTATTTATTTATTTGCAACATTTTTCCCCGCCCTTCTCCGTGGCTAACAAGGCAGCACATCGATGCCCAAACATACAATGTAAAGAACCCTAAAACATACATCATTAAACAATAATTGTTTAAACAAACATATACTCATCACTCAGATTAAAAATAGAGGTAAATAGAGGGTTTTTTTTTAACAAACCAGAAGTTTACGTATCACATCATGTTCATATAGTTACATTACATAGAATTAACACAAAGTAACTTTTTTAGAATGCAATTATTTATTAATCTTTGCAACAAATTTAAGTGTTTTTGTTTTTTTTAAAAAACATCGAGTTATCCTTAACACACAAGAAATTGAACACTTTTCAAATCAAGGAAGATAATACACAATGCCTGCTTTGAACTGGATTATATGTGTCCACACTATCACACATTCCAGCTCAAAGCATTGTTTTGGATTTGATATGACAGTATATAGAGGGGACTGAAGCCCTTCCACTCAGCCATATAACCCAGAATACCAAGGCAGATAATACACAATGCCTGCTTTGAACTGGATTATATGTGTCCACACTGTCACACATTCCAGCTCAAAGCATTGTTTTGGATTTGATATGGCAGTATATAGAGGGGGAGTGAAGCCCCTTCCACTCAGCCATATAACCCAGAATACCAAGGCAGATAATACACAATGCCTGCTTTGAACTGGATTATATGTGTCCACAGTCACTCATTCCAGCTCAAAGCATTGTTTGGGATTTGATATGGCAGTATATAGAGGGGGACTAAAAGCCCCTTTCACACAGCCATATAACCCAGAATACCAAGGCAGATAATACACAATGCCTGCTTTGAACTGGATTATATGTGTCCACACTGTCACACATTCCAGCTCAAAGCATTGTTTGGGATTTGATATGGCAGTATATAGAGGGGATTCACTCATTCCAGCTCAAAGCATTGTTTTGGATTGTTTTGCCTATGGTACAGCCTCTTTCCCTTTGTATAATTCACCATTAAGAAGAAGGGTGCCACAGAAGTATGATACATATTCATATTTATCAAAAGCATAGACAATATAAAAAGGAGCCAGCACTAATATTAATTATATTATGTTATAAATTATAATATATAAATACATATTATATTTTATAAAGATTATACTATATGGTATTAATATAAATTGGTATTAAATAACCCCCCCCTCTCTCTCTCTCTACACACACACACACACACACACAACTATTAAATAGGAATAAATAATACTGAATATATATATTACTTAATACTTTATTATTTTTGGCATAACTATCCTAATAAGGATCTGGTCCTATGACTCTCCACTGTGACAAAGGCACCCTTGAAGCAAACCAATTTAAATGCGAATAGAAAAGCCAAACAGCAACCTTTAATGAGGCTTGGATTTCAAACGCCTCTTTAGTGAGAGAAGTCCGCACTTTTGGCAAGGCTTTCGCCCCCGAAATAAGGAGAGAGGAAAGCAGGGACTGGAGCCAGGAAGTATTCACAAAGCAAACATTCCCGAATAAACAACTGCTTGTATTTTGAATGCCCCAGCACTGGGAATAATTCGGACTTTTGCCAGAGCTTCTGTTTCCAGCAAAAGAAGCCAGGGACGAGGGAACTGCCACCTGAAAGGAAGCACGGTCCTCTTAAGGTACCTCAGCAATATAATACAATTAAAGGACAGAAGCAGGGAAGGGGGGGGTGAAAACACACCCTCAACACTCAAAGGTATTATAAAACTTTTATTTCCTTCCTTTCTCCACCTTCACCCTTTCCTTCTCTCCTCCCCTTTCCCTACCTCTTCTTTCCTTCCTTCCTTCCTCTCCCTTTCTTTCTCTCTCTCGGAGGAGGAGGCGCTGCCGCTGGCGGCGAGGAAGAGGGCCGGTCAGGGAGGAGGAGGCGACGGCCATGCAGTGCTGCTCCTTCTTCTTCCTCCTCCTCGCCGCTCAGCTCAGGGGGCGGGGGCGGAAGCTGAGCCGGGGGCGGGGCTTTGAAAGGAGTGTTTGCCCCGTGCCTCTGCCCTGCCTCCTGACTGGAGAGAGAGAGAGAGATGGGAGGAAGGCAGGCAAGAGGAAGGCGAAGGGCCCGAGGATGCGTCGGTGGTGGGGAGGGGTGGGCCGGGCCTCCCGATGCGCCCAGCAGGTGGGAGAATTCGCCCCTTCCAAGATGGCGCTCTACGCGGGGGCGTAGGTCGCGTATATGGACGGACTGCCTCTGCTCTGAGGAGATCTATGCACAAAGGCTTTGCTCTGGGGAGCTACTCTGAAGGAGGCTATGGTGGAATAGCTATTTTCTCAAGGTTTATTTTTGGTTTCTAATTTGATTTAAGATAAAAATGCCTTATTTTGTGTTACTTACAAGGACTATGTAAGTTTTTTACACTGCTTGTTTTTGTATGCAACATTGCAAGTTTATGTTTAATCTCTGCTAAGTAAAGAGTAAAGATTTTTTTCTGTTCACTTTTACGCTTGTCTGTGAGTCTTTTGCATTTGGACTTTGGGTGCTGGGACGTGGGTAAAATATGTTGCTGCGTAACACCTTTGCCCTTCCGAAGCTTTTTCCACCATTTTTGTAACGACTCAGGAAGTGAGTCTGAAATTATTCAGGGTATTTTCAGCCCTCTACTAGCCTGCAAGGAGACAAGCAGTTTGCATGCTGAGAGGCTCCTTATCTCCCAGCCAATCAGAGGAGAGGTTTTGGGGGAGCACATGACTCAGAGGCTCATTCGGAGCCAGGAAGGGAAGGGAGACGGGAAAGAGAAAGAGAAAGGGAAGGGAGGTTGTGTTGAAGGGAGGTTAGAAGAAGAGGACGGAGGGCAAGCAAGCAAGCAGAGAAGGGCTGGGAGAAGGGCTGTTGCCTGCCTTACCCTTGCTGGGCAGCCTGCCTTGCTGCTTGTGTGTTGTTGCTGTTGGGGTTTGGGACAGGTGGGCACTGTGAGGGTAGTGTGTGGGTGGAAAGAGCAACACGGAGGAAACAAAGTATTCACTCCAACATTTTTTAAAGCCAACACTGTAGCAGGTCTATTTGGCCTCAGCGTTTTTTAGTTTGTATTGCACATTGCCTCAAAAGAACTAAATCTCTCATCAATTTAAGCCACTTTTTGAACACAAACTCTCCTTCCTAAAGTTGTGAAATCAGCTTCCAAGGCAAAAAGGGCAGGGCTGTTTGTTATTTTCATTGTTTGCTGTGCATTGCCTAAAAAGATACTACAAATCCCACACTTTCAAGTCTCTCCTTACCTAACTTGTGAAATCAGCTTAGAAGGCCCTAAAAGCTCTCAGAGCTGGCTAATTACTTCCTTTGTTTGCTGAAAAAGACACTACAAATCCCATACTTTCAAGTCTTGCATATTGCGCAATCACCTCTGCCAATAACAAATTTTGGAAATTTCAAATAAAATTTAAAGAAAAATTTGGAATTCAATTCCAAAATGAACCACCAGTGCCCCCTACATCCAAAATGAGTTTTGAACCTTGTTTTTATCAAGCAAGTCTCCTAGATAGGTCCTGGTAGGAATCTGGAGGAGGTAGTTACACTGCAAGGAGCTCTGTCCTCCCGTCCAGACACAAAGACTTTTCAATTGACATTTATTTATTTATTTATTTAAAACTTTTATATCCAGATCTTCTCACCTCCAGAGAGGGACTCAGACTGGCTCACAGCAAGAATTCAATGCTACTAATACAATTAATACAACCTACAACCATACAAGATTAAAATACAATAAATAGATAATACAATAGCTAAAATACATATGCCTTCCATCTCTTGTTGACAGTATTCTCTCAGCCATTGATTTTAAATATTTAGCATGCAGGAGGCTTCAGAATTGCTGTTAACAGATATAGCTAATCTAGAATATAGTGCCAACATCTTGAATATTGGCATGACATGATTTTGTTCTAGTTCAAATTCTTGGCATCTTTATTCTTGCAGGCTCTTATGCTTTCTCTCAGGATTTTTATACCTTACTCTAAATAAGAAAGGTTTTGTGGTTAAGAAATCTTCCCAGAGTGGGAAGAAGACTCCAATCTGTGATAGATGATCACTCAGTTTTTACACAGCTGTTAAAAGGCAGCAAAGATGAAGGTATCTTTAATATGAAAGTACATATGTCACCAGTTCCAGATAATATATTTTTTATTTTCTTCATCCAGTCTCATTTTAATATTATCCCCTTGAAACCAAAAGGTGTAACTAACACAGGGAAAAGTTGCTGGGCAACTCATGAACGTCACTCTGGAGGGGGAAACCAGAGGGAGAAGGAGATTGGAGGCAAGCGGTGTACTATCCTGTCTTGTCTCTACTATATCACCCATTTAGCAGACTGTTCTCTTCCTCGATGATTATCCCCCTTATTGCTGGTGCTCCTCTATTTTATAGATTACTGTGGCCTCCATATTTAACAAAGATAATTGCCGCAATACTTCCACAGGAATCTAATAGGCTTTTGCATTGGACAACACCATCCATACTATGTAGCTAGTGTTACCAAGTGAGACAGAACATTTTGCTAGGCAGCAAGTGACAGGATTCCTCCCCCATAAGAACAGTTCACCATGCAGGGCAAAGGACAAAAAAGAAAGAGAACAGACCATTGGATTATCGTTTGCAGGGAAGACCTTGGGCTTAAGTAAATATTACCTCTCCACTCATTATTTACATATGGACATGCATGCATCAGATTTCAGATGAGAGCACTCCAAGCTACCACGGCAACAGAAGCCTTCGAATGGTACGTCTGTGTGTGATTGTGAGGTGGAACTGTATTGGCATTTCTTTATTAGCAAAGATGAACATTTGGGGGCTGTTCTCTGATACTGGCATTTGGATGTATGCAGACTAAAGGCAAGGCTAGACCAAAACATTGTTTGGCCTGAAATGCAAAACAAGATGGCGACCTCTCAATTCCCAGCACAGAAGCCAAGTGGACTGGCTCATAAAATATGTTTTGATGCTAAAATTGGGAAAGGCAGCCAATAGTTAAGGCTGTAGGACAAGTTGCGCGCATTTCAAAAGAAAGGAATGGAGATGGGAATTTGAGATGAAAAAGCAAAAGATTGCCACAATTGAACTGCTGCATCTGCTTTCTGAGGCAGTTCACCCATTCTGTCTACTGGTAACCTCAAATATTTTCATATGGATGTGGCAGTATAGATAAACCATGTTTCATTCTGTGAAAAGCACTAGTTATGAACTGGAATGGAAAAATAGATGTCCCTACATTTTGCTTGCAAGTAGCTATAAAAATACAAAGCAAGGGAGAAGTTGCTGATTCAGCAGTGAGTTTATAGTTGGTTTTCATACACCTTGACTTAGTATTTACATATAGACATAGATTTCTCTTCGGATCCTTATTCTCATCTTCTGACCATTATAAGTAACAGTGAGGTCTTAACTCTGTACTAGAAAAAGCTATAAAATGAAAGATTTCTTATTCATTTGGCTGTTTATTCAAAAGAAAAAAGAACAGGAGAGGGAGAACAGAAAATTGCTGATTTATGTTAGCTTCCTGTCTCTCCAGATTATTGAATTCTTTTGGTCCAAGGCCAAGCCTACAGAGGCCTTGCCAGATCAACCATATTGTCTGTGTTTTGCTATACAGTGAATTTTCATAATCATTTCAGTTAAAGAAACTCCAACATAAAATAATTTTCTTGTAATTCTTTTCACGTGGACTTTTCTTTAATACAGTTCCAAATAAACATTTAATCATATGTCGTGAAATGTTAATTTTTTTATTCTAATGGAAAATTCAGTTGAAACAGTCCAAAAGAATTACATACATTTTACAAGTGCATGTCTGCAGTGGTGCATAATTGGCTATGGTCGGTGTCATGGACTTTCATAGAAATACTGATTGTAACATCAGTTTGGCTTCTAGGGATATGGCCATTCTTTTGAATTTCCACCATGAAATAAATAGACCAGAGACAAAACATGGAGCCAAAGGGTCATTTCTCAACCTATTTATTTGTTCTCACTCTATGTGAGAGCCTGTAAACCGAGTAAATCTGTCAGGGAAAAGTATTTGTAAGGGATAGCATTTGTTGTCAGCCATCTGAGGGAAATGTCCTTCGGCCAGGTGTCACTTGGTTTGACCACCTTCAAGGACTGTCCTTGTACTAGTGCCAAGATCCTGATGGCTAACCCCAAATTCTTTGGCTGTGCACCTCAAGCAATCTTAAGTAAAAAGCCATCTGATAAATATAAGTATTAGGCAATGATTAAATGATAGTGAGAAGTCCCATCAATCCCAGCAATGATTAAATAGGAGACACTGACCTAACTGAGTACCTAGTGTTTTGGAGACAGTGCACTATACATCTCCCAAGAGTTCCCCAGCATCCCTCTTCCTTCTCACAACTGTTTTGTCTGGGTGATAGATATCATGATACTCTTTGGGATTAAAGTTTGTTTGACCTTAAACCTTCTGTAAGTCCATTTATACCTTGCTTGCTTCATCTATCTGGACTACTGGCTTGGTTATAACAACTTGGACTTGGCCAACAACCACCCTCTTGTTTCCCACTTCAACTTGTTGGATAATCTGCAACTGATATGGACTCAATCAACTGCTGATAATCTCTGGCATTCTAACCACCTGATTCTTTGGACACTTGATATCTAAAGTATGTAGGATACCTGTTAGGTCTAGTCTCCAGGGAAGGGGTTAGGGGATGGCCTTCTTTAGGGATGTGGGACTTGTCCACAAATTCAATGGAGCTTTGAAGGAGTAGGGGCAAAGATGGTAGGTCCCTCTCTCCTAAGATAAGCCCTTGATTGTTGATAATGGGTCTGAACCTTGCTTTGCTGTTAGGTAAGATACCAATGATGGAGGGAGAGGAAAAGGATGCAGTGGAATTTCCTCAAGAGAAACAAAAGAACCACCTTCGAAACTGCCAACGTTGCCTCCCACTCTGGATAGTTTTTGTACTGTTGGGTGGAGCAGGTGCCATAACTTGGTACTTCTTAGGTAATGCATGCTTTCTTTTATTGTTCTTCTGAATTGTGTTCATTGCTATTGAATAATGCAACATAATGCGAGAATGTGCATGCCAGAACAATTTAAAAGTTTTCTATCTGAGGGAAAAGATTACATGACTTTTTATGCATTTAAACATTCTTCAATTAAATTTTAAGATTTTTAATGGAACTTTTGTGGGGAAATGTGGTTTGAAAAAAAAAGGTTTTGCACATGCACCTGAACCAAATACACTATTTTGTGCAAAAACATTGCCATTTTTCAGCATCTACAAATATGAAAAATCTCACAGCTGTTGTTTGTTGTTGTCTGCTTTTTTCCAAAATGTTGTCTCAATCTGTTGAGGCACTCTTGCTCGTGAAGGACAAGAAAATGCCCATACATACATGTTTTACGTTCATAGTCAAGGATGTCAATATGTGACCTGCCTGGGATCATTTGTTATTCTCTGAATAATACAAAATAGCATATTTTGTCCATAAACCTAAAATTGCTTGATTATTTCTTGTGACAGATTACAGACCCCGGCATCTTCTTGAGTCTAGTCCCCTAAATTTCTATTCTGGCAGTCTGAGGATTCTCAATCGACAATATTCCCTGGATCATGGGTGGATGGAATCCAGAGCCTTCCGGGCAGAAATAAGAAAGACACAGAAAATGGTGGGACACAGCTTTATGAGCAGCAAAGGGTAGTAGACTAGAGAGCTTAGTTAGCAAGGGGCTGTAGGCCTGACAGCTCCTCTAGTGCTTGAGTTTCAAGTACCCCATATCCTACTATATCAGGGCCAAAATCTGAGATACCTCCTATACATTTCACATGGGGCAGGCTCTGCTGATGTCATAAAGCATGGGACTTTAACAATCCATCAGAGTTTATCAGAGCAAGCACTTTATCCAGCTGAAAATTATCTTTCATAAGCTCTGTTTTGAACAGGTGGAAAACTACAAGTTTTCCAAGTTCTGATTTAAGGACATGTGGGAACTGTAGTCCAACCAGAGAGTTTTCCAGTCCCTGCTTTGAAAAGAAAACCATCTATGGTAGCTGTTCCGAAGAAGTCATACAGTTACTTTGATCATTATATTGCTTTTGAAAAGTGGATTTCTGTATCCTTGTTGCCCCAAAAGTAAGTAGTTATAGTAACAGAGCTTCTAATAATGTTCAAGTTGCGTTGCTGTGAGTTTTCTGGGCTGTATGGCCATATTCCTGGAGCATTATCTCCTGATTTTTTGCCTACATCTATGACAGGCATCCTAAGAGGTTGTAAGGTCTGAGACCTCACAATCTCTGAAGATGCCTGCCATAGATATGGACAAAACGTCAGGAGAGAACGCTTCTGAAACATGGTCATACAGCCCAGAAAACTCACAGCAACCCAGTGATTCTGGCCATGAAAACCTTCAACTACACAATTTTCAAGTTCTTGCCTTACAAACTCTGGCTTGCTTAAATCATAAGCTAAATCTGCAACAGTTGCTTTTCCCTGGATTGTTTCCCAGTTGAAAAAGGGAAGCAGAGGAACACCAGAAACACCATAGCTGGCTCAGTTGCATTTTATGCAATTTGTAGCTTAAGTAACTAATCATAGTTAACATAACCCAGAACTCCTTGGATGGGGAAAAAAATACAGAAATTAAGCAGGCAATGCCATGTACATCCTGACTCATAATAATTCTTCCACCCAAAAACTGCTAAGAAATTAGTTGGTAAATTTCTGCATAACAGACCAGGATAATGTGAAGCAGGAGCAATAAGGATTAAGGTAGAAGTAGTTCTTGTCTGTATCTACTTTTTGTATAGTCAGAGAAAAGATTCCTGTGTAATAATACTATTGCCTGTTATGATTTGAAAATCTTTCATTTGCAGCTCAAAGACCTTATTCATGCCACAGATCTGTCTCCTTACTACAATTCTAGTGCTGTTTATGCTTTTGGGTGAGTGAATTATTATGAGCCTCTTTGGAGGCCGATTTCCTAGATCAGTGCTCTTCCTAGATATATTAGATTATAGACATCAGATTAGGGAAGGCTGCCTTAGTCCAGAGATTGACCAAAAAAAACCAAGCTAGAATGTACTGGAAGACCTCTCGTTGGTTTGTACTAGATCTTCAAAGGTTTGTGAATAAATCTAATTTTTATATATATATATATATATATATATATATATATATATATTTCTGAAATGCTGGACCTTTAACTAATCACTTACTTAGAATCATAGAGTTGGAATAGACCTCATGGGCCATCCAGTCCAACCCCCTGTCAAGAAGCAGGAAAATTGCATTCAAAGCACCCCCAACACCCTCTGTTTAAAAGCCTCCAAAGAAAGAGCCTCCACTACACTATGGGGTGGAGAGTTCCACTGCTGAACAGCTATCACAGTCACGAAGTTCTTCCTAATATTCAGGTGGAATCTCCATTCTTGTAGTTTGAAGCCATTGTTCTGCGTCCTAGTCTCCAGGGCAGCAGAAAACAAACTTATCCATCATCCAGTCTTTGTACACCTCTGCTTGTTGATTTTAAAGTTTTGTATAAAATTCCTGATCCATATTATCGCAGTTATAAATCCCCACTCTGTATATATAAACTATTCCAGTGTGTGTAGGTCATAGAATGAAAGAAGCAATTGGCTGCATCCAAAGCCATCATGCATCTGGTTTCATATCTTTGGGGCAATTTTTTTTGTTGGTGGGTTTTGGTATTCTATTTTTAGAAAATCAAAGAAAAGTACATCCTGCAAACCAGGGCCGTAGCCAGGATTTTGATTCGGGGCGAGTTTGGTTCGGGGGGCTGAGACTGGGTGGAAGAGGGTCTACCCTAGCAAACCTTTTGTATTGTTATCCCAATAACCCCATTAGTGTGGGATATAATGAGCATGGTGATCAGATCATGATATGAATAAACATAACAGTTTAAATAATGTACCAGTAAGGCCTTTTAAGTGGGCCACCCTGATCATTTCGGGGGGGGGGGCTGAAGCCCCCCCCCCCTGGCTACATGCCTGCTGCAAACCTGAAGAGTGCATCCTATCTGGTTTAGAAAATCCAATGTTTTCATTTAAAATGTTAGATAAAGCCTCTATTTTTCCCTGTGTCCATGATTTTTGGGTATTATGCCTTATACTGTAATTAGAAATATTTGTACAGAAAAAGAGATATGAAATGGTAAATTTGTTTATTATCTCACTGTTAGGGAAGGATCCCTCACCTGCTTCTTCTGGTTTGTTCTTCGAGTCCCAACAAACCAGCGTGATGAGATGACTGCAGAGAAAGTGAAAGCCAAACTTGATGCAGAACTTCTCACCACCTTCAATAAAACAAATCACATGTCCTATCAGACCGAATACCAGGTTGATCCCAAATCCTTGGTTTTGCTAGGTAAGTACTGACCACATACATGCACTTTGTATTTCCAAACTAGAGGGGTGATGCGACATCCAAAGACTGAAACTCTATAAAGGCATTATAGCAGTATTATGCTATATTTTACTGGTTATACTTCTTATGGTCTTGCATAAGAACATATCCATTACTATTTTATGGAAATATTTCCCCATTTACCTACAGTGCAACAGGCCAGCCTAAAGGCTCTGCTCGAAGCCACCATAGACACACAAACTGAACAGCTGC
This sequence comes from Anolis apletophallus, assembly GCA_030556195.1. Classification (NCBI taxonomy): domain Eukaryota; kingdom Metazoa; phylum Chordata; class Lepidosauria; order Squamata; family Anolidae; genus Anolis; species Anolis apletophallus. The sequence continues at coordinate 102,423,394 of JARBWK010000009.1, forward strand.
CAAAATGGTACAGGTTGACTAACTTTTGTCCAGAATGCTGCTATGTTCCACTGGTAGTCACTGGAAAACTCATATTAGGGTAAACTCAGATTAGGGAAGAAAGAGAGAGGGATGAAATCCCATTATATTGAGCAGCGTTTGTATATTACATCTATGAGTGGAGAAAACGTAAAAGTGTATGAAAGTACATGAAGATCTAGATCTAATACTGTCCTGTGAGCAGTTTGCTCTCAGATCTGCTTAGCCATCTATTAGAAAATGTTAATAGTGCTCTGACCTAGCCTCCACCCATCTAACATCCAGCCAAGCATGGCATTCAAAACTTCCTAGCTCACTTCTGCTATAGTTTTCAAGCATTAAGAAATATCAGGAGCCTCTCATAAGCAGAAAGAGGGAGCATTCTTCTAATTTTTACCTTTTTTGAGCCTTGCACAAATGTGAGATGACCTAGTCTCCCCAAACAGTCTGTGCATTCAAGATGAACCAAAGGAATGGAAGAGATTTTTTTAGCAGCCACGAATTTTGGATGTCTAGTAAATAAACCAACTTTTGATGATTCCTGGTGAGAATATTTCTTATTGCCCACTTCTAATATTTTTCCCGCTATCTCCTGTTTTTCCAGAAACAATATTTCAGCACAATGTGCCTCCCCATACAACTAGCACCATTAGTTCTTCATATATCAGATATTTCTTCCTTTTTTCATTTTTCAGTAAATGAACTTCAGTTTGAAATCCTTCTCCCTCCTCATTCAATGTTTGATCATTGGTGGAAGGGCTAAAATAGACCAAAATTATATGCTGGTCCAAATCTCGCTGTATGGCTAACCTAAGATTAATCATTATCCCTCTTCTCCTTTTTTTAACTTTTTCCATTTCTGAAACATTCTGTATGACAATATTCAACTCACAGTAATTTGTGTATTATAACAATGCCAGTCAAACTCAGGCAAGAGTGGAAGGACATATTTACACGTCTAAGTGACAAAAGTTATGTTCTGACATGGATGGTCACCTACTTAAGCCCTAGATTGATTCCAATTGGTTGTGCTGACTGATGTATCTGATCAATCCTCAAAGTCTGTCTTAGATACAGTCTATTTTAGTAATCAAACTAAAATGAAAATTAAGTCTCATGTCTTTGGACAAAATCATGTAAATAGGTGATACATGATATTTGGGTGTTTAATGTCTGCAGGAACAGTCACATTGCGTCCAGAAATATACATTTTGTAAATACCTTAAAGCAGTGTTTCCCAACCTTTTTTGAGCCACGGCACACTTTTAACATTAAAAAAATCCGGGGGCACACCACCAACCAAAATGACACTGTAACACTGGAGGATGGTGACTTGCTGGGAGCAGCTGCTGGGAGTGGCGAAGCTGGGGGAAGGGGAGGAGCCAGGCCCCACCATGCCCCCCTCCTCTCCCCCGGCTTCAGTTCTCCCACAGCTTTGCCAGCTTTGAGGGGGCAGTGCCAAGCCAGCATTGTGCTAGCTCTGCCACCGCTGGCTTGGCACTGCCCCCTCAAGGCTTGTGAAGCTGTGGGAGTGCTGAAGCCGGGGGGAGGGGGCGGAGCCAGGCTGTGCCATGCCCCACCCCCTCCTTGGCTTCACACTCCCACAGAGGAGGAGCATGAGCGGTGGACAGGCTTCAGTAGGCGGGGCTCCTCCTCCACGCGGCTTCAACAAGCAAAGGGCAAGAGTCATGGCGGATTGGAAGCTGGTTGGGGAACCGGCCGAAGGAGGCGGCGCCCCAGTCCCTTCTTCTTTTTCTTCGCCACTACCCAGCCCTTCCTCCTCCTCTCCCAAGCAGCAGGAGTTCGGCAGGAGGAGGGGGGAAGGAAGGGGGGCAGAGAGCTTTTCTCGCAGCACACCTGATGACCGCTCATGGCACACTAGTGTGCCACGGCACACTGGTTGAGAAACACTGCCCTAAAGGCACCAGATCCTAATTGGAAGTTAAGCAGGGTCAATCCTCATTAGTACCTGGATAGGAGACTGCCAATGAATATCAGGTATAGACTATATTTCAGAGGAAGGAACTGGCAAAAATACCTTGCCTAAGAAATCCCTATGAACTTCATGAGGTTGTAATAAGGTAACCCGAAGACATGTATGTGTATGTGTGTGTGCGTGAATGTATGTGTTTTATGCTTTTAAATGCTTTGAGATGATTTTACATGTTAATGTATGTATTTTATATATGGCATCGAATTGTGCAGACTTGTTCGCCACCCTGAGTCGCCTTCGGACTGATATGGGCGGGGTAGAAATAGTGTAAGTAAATAAATAAATAAATAAGTGTGTGTGTATACACACACACATATATACAAGTCCAACTTACACATGCATAACAGATTAGGGGTGTCATTGAAGAAGCCAGAATTCTCTACTGAGCATGAAGTGATTAAATTGGCCCGTCTCATCTTTTAAGCTGCCACACATCCATTTACTGACCAAGTAACACCCAGCTATGTTCCTATGTCAAGATGTACATTTTCCTTCAAAATGTCCAGAAGGCCTCCAAGAAGTCTCAGAAGATGTTTGCCACCATATAAACATACAGCAACAAACATCCTCTTGAACTGGGTTGTTGTAGGTTTTTTGGGCTATATGGCCATGTTCTAGAAGCATTCTCTCTTGACGTTTTGCCTGCATCTATGGCAAGCATCCTCAGAGCGAGCATCCCCTCACAACCTCTGAGGATGCTTGCCATAGATGCAGGCAAAACGTCAAGAGAGAATGCTTCTAGAACATGGCCATATCCTTGGACAGTACCCAAAGCTACCTCTGACCCATAGCTTAGCACCACACTGTTAGTATTTCAAGGCTGAACTTTTAATCTTCCAAACCTTCTTTCTCTATTGACATAATCCTCTCCATTGGACAGCAAGACTTTGTTTCATATTTAATTTCTTCACTCCCTTAATGGCTATACTAAGGCCACTACTTTAATTGGTCTCTTGCACACTGATAATGCTATATTATTATTATTAGTAGTAAGTAGTAGCAGCAATAGAAATAGGAAGTATAGGAATAGGAGTAGCGACAGCAATAGATGATGATAGCAATGACAGCAAAGACAAGATAATAGTAATAATAGTAATAATGCTTGCAAGTTAAGTGGAGGAGAGAAATGCTTTCCTCACTTAGCCTACACAGAGACTTGCTCAATTATTTCATGGCCTTTTGTACCTCAAGTGGAAGCCTCTCCACAAAAATTATCCTTAATATTATGGCATTTGATAGCAATTTCTTTTAATACCTTAAGAACTTATTAGCTCAAGGGATTTGTCTTGCATTACTTTCCCTTGTTGTGTTTGAATGGTTTTTTTAAAAAAGGTCGTCTAGCTTCTGAATTAAATTTGAACCCTGTTTAGTAGAAAAAGACCGGGACTGCTTGTAAAGAATGTCTTTTCAACATTCATGTTACAAACCATGTGAAAGGTTTTGCAGCATAAAAAATATTCTGCGATTAAGGCTAAATGCCATCTCGGATCAGCTGCTGCCGCCAAAGCTCCAAGCCCTTGTTTCCTGTGCTCTCTGTTAGTAAGATCTAATTATACAAAATGCACACTTGAACACTGTGCATTGCAAACTTCCCTATTCATGCTCTAGAACATCAGCACTTAGTTTTAGGGGTAGATTTGTACCATAATGGCATCACAACAGGCAAATGTTCTCGGTTTGGATTAGATATTCACAACCAACAGAAGGCATCTGTTAATGGCTTTTGTTTTAATCCAGACCTCCAGTATGATGCTGTATGATAATCCAGTAGTGTTCTGACAAAGGATTTGGGGGAGTTGTGGCAAAGATATTGGGCATATATTTTCCTGGAGTTTGCGGACTGGGGAAATGGCCATTACGAGGTTTTGGCAATGACAAACTATTCATTCTGCCCTGTCCTTAAATCCAGTCCTAACCTTCAGCAACACTTCCATCTTCCAGTCCCCTTTAATCTAGTTCTTAATCAGCCTCTGAGTAGCAGAAGAAATTGAGTTTAAAAGTTATTTGCATTTTCTTTTTATGGGAGTAAGAAAAAAGAGAGTCCCAATTGTAAGTGGTTATGTAGAACTGAGAAAAAAGGTGCAAAGGGGGAAACAAAAATATGGAAACAGGTCTCCAAAATTTTAAAAAGGATAAAGAGTTTAGTATGGTTGGTGGGGATGAGGGAGAGGGCCTTCTCAGTGGTGGCCCTTTGGTTCTGGAACTCACTACCTAAGGATATCAGATTGGCACCTACTCTAGCCATTTTCCGCAAGGACTTGAAAACCTGGATGTTTCACTGTGCATTTGATTAGGCAGTTTCACCAGAGAATTAGTTTGAACTCTCCAAAGCTCCTGACTTTTAGTTGGTCCTCCCTCCTGTAATCCTGACACTTTAAATACCCCCCCCCCCCCCTTATTGAATTTGAAGTGAATCTTGCACTTCCCCTTGGCTCTATTAGGGACCATTGCACATACCCTGAGCCCTCCGCATTCAGCACTTAATTATTCAGCCATGATATTGTTTTTAAAATGTTTGTTGTGACTGTGAAATGTGTTTTTTCATATATGTTGTTGTTGATTTCATTTTATTATGCTTGTTTTAATCTGTATTTTTGGGGCTTGTCCCACCAGGGAGATGGTGGTGGGGGTATAAAAATAAAGTTATTATTATTACTTACTCCCCTTCCCATCTGGCCCTGCATGAAGAAAATATTTGACTATTGGAGCTAGGTTTTATTCAGGAATAGAGACCTGACTACTAGAACAATCCAGCCTTTGTCAACTGACCTGGAAACATTCCAGCCACACGTCCAACCAGGTTGTCAAGTGAGCAAATTGAGAGTGCTGGCTCTGAATTGAGAATTCTGCCACTCCAACATGAAATACATCTTAATTCCACAAATTTCTAGCATTGCTATCCAGGTGGTTGCAAATACTTGAGAATGTCTTGTCCACACTGGAGTATCCCATGACTTTGCCTGAAGTTGAGTTAGTTGCTGGGCATCATAAAGAATGCCAGCACTGGATCTGTGGTGAATCCAGAGTTTTGTTTATTCATCTAGACAACTTCTGGAATGAAGTAGCATAGGAAGTGACTAGGGAAGGAAGAATATACTGTAGCTTAAAGATGAGAAGTAAGAAAAACTCTAGATTCATATTGGTGAAAGGGAGGAAAAAGACTATGAAAAATCCACTTTGCATAAGAAGACCTGGAAAGTGAGGGCGGGGAAATTAAACTGAGCAACATTGGAGACAAAATTGCTAATAATGTGGCCAGACTTCCCATCAGTCCTTCAATGCGATCTGCAGCACTAGAGCTCTGAAAATTACTTTATATGCAAAATGGTAACAAATTATTAGTTACCATGTTTCACGGATAATTTGTTACTATTACTGATGCTGAGAAATTAACTAACCTTATTGCTTATTGCACTGCTAGCTACATTTATAGTTACTTCTAAATGAGGATGGGGGCCCTTAAAATTGATGAGACAAAAACTTGGAAAAGACTTGTCAGAACGTTTTTAATTGTCCTCTGAATGAAACTTTAAGCACAATTAGATGTTATTCATTTCGCATATAAAATAGCATAATGCCTGCTGGTTGCATTGCTTTTGAAATGCCTTCACTATGGCCTTGATAACAACAACAAAAACCTTGTTGCTGCCAGCAAGTAACGGTATCATTTCCTCCATCTTAACTGAATGCCTGGATAGAAACAATGTGCTTTTATCAGAATGCTTTTTCAAACTAAACAAAACCATGTTCTCTCTCTCTCCAACCCATCCCAGATTTTTTGGAAGCTGAAGTGGCTGCTGTCAGGCAGTCTCCCTCCCTGAGCCTTCTTGCAGTCCCAGATCAAAGACAAGGGGTTTGGTTTGTTGAAGGTTTTGGAGATTGTAGTGAGGATGAAGGGATATGTTGGATCTATGCAGTGTTGGAGGCAGGGTCGTAGCCTCAGGGTGGTCCATGAGAAGCCCTTATTGATACATTATTTAAACTGTTATGTGTATTCATGTCATGATCTGATCACCATGCTCAATATGCATGGGGGTATTGGGATAACGATAGAAAAGGTTTGCTAGGGTAGATCCTCTCACCCCCCCAAATCAAACTCAGCCCCCCCCCCAATGAAAATCTTGGCTATGGTACTGGTTGGAGGACAGTGATAATCCGACTTCCAGTGCAATGAGTCAACAGGATTAAAGGGCTCAAGTTTGGAAACTCCCCTGAAGCTCATAAACATTTCCTCTGAGCTTGCTTGAGTGCATAGTTGTAGACCATAAGCATATCTCCCTACCCCAGTTTATTTTTCTCTCTCATCTCTATTCATATCAAGCTGTCATCCCCCCTTAATTGCCTTTTGCTTTCACTTGTCTTGTCAAAATCATCTGGCATTAAGGAACAGCTCAGTGTCTCTTCTATTGTGTATCATACACATAGGCCTATTTTCTTCCCACTTATTCCCTTGCTTCAGTGCATCACCACACTCATTAAATGCATGGGGAATGCTTCAGATCCTGCAGTAGAAATTTCTGAATACAGCATGAGACTTCATAGTGTGTCTTTTTAATGGCACATCCTTCATGCCAAATCTGGAGCCACTGTTCACATGGCCAGGGAGTATACATTGTGTCTCATCTATGTCAATACTGCCACTCCTATCTGGCCACAGAGATCCAGGATATCTTCTGATCATCACAAGTGCCTTTGTTGGCTTCAGAATGGGACATCTGCATGGCCAGCATGAAGGAGGGGGCAATGTGGGCATTGTGTTCTAACAATGCCAACGGTGCCCCCACAACCAGGAAGAAGGAAGGAAGATTGCATGGTTGCACAGGGGCCTCTGATGATGTCAAAATGAGGTTCCTACAGAATTGAGATGATTGAGGGAAGGTTGTGTGGACACTCCATTCTGATGTCAGCAGAAATGCCACAATGGCCAAGAGCTTGTGCAGATTCCCATGACAAGTTAGGAACAAGATGACATGGGCACTATCACCCCTTTCCCTGAGCTGATGAGTGCAGGAAAAGGATAACATTGTTGTCCAATCTGGATGGTGAATTGGACCAAATCATATCCAATTTAGCTGCCCTTGCTGCCCTGAAGCCATAAGATACTCTGGAATTTCTAGCAAACTCTCGAGTTTTCCAAAACTTTATCCAAAGTCAGACAGTTAGTTTAAACAAACAAACAATCAAAGAACAGTGATATTCACCAGAAGTAGCTGTGAATTATGAAGACAGCCAACCTTCTATTCAAATGTAGATGAGCCATAGACATGTATCAGCACAATAGAGCCAAAGGCAGCAGCATCAAGTACAGCATAAACCAGCATTTGAACTAGGGCCTCCTCATAAAGGCCCATGGATTCATCCCATATCGGAGCAAATCCATGGGCTCCTGGCAGGGCGCATGGGGAAGCTGCTGCTTCACATCCTGTATTGCCCGCTTTACCGTCTCCCTCATCTCAAAGCATAATCACCCATCTTCTCCCCATTAAAGGAAAGGCAACACAGGAAGACTCCCATGTTGCTGAGGAGGCAGCAGTGGGTGCTGTTTCACCTCCCTTTTTCAGCACGGAGCCAGGCTGGAAGTCCCTTTACATTGTGTAAAGGGCTCCATGCTGTAAAGGGAGGTGAAGTAGTATATGATGGGCAAATCAGCCCATCTGATGAGGTCATATGTGATTTTTCTCCTCCATCATTTAGTAAAGCCATATCCCTAGAATAATAAAAACTAACTCAAACTATCACCAAAATAATTTAGCCTTTATAAAGTTACCATCACATTGCAAACTTTGTTTTGCTATCATTATTGCAAAAAGGAATTCATTACAAGCAGTTAGTTATTTACCAGCTACTGTAGAAAAGGCAGGCAGGGGGAGGAAGGAAGGAGAAAATGTAAGATCTCAGTCAAAGGCTGGTGAATTTGGCAAGTCCAACAACCCCTGGAAAGCTGCCTGATTCTCATGTCTTTTCTAGTCTATACTGCAGACCAAGACAACTATACATCTGGCATATAGAACACAAATCCTGTGAAGGTTCCTGTTTTCAACAGGAATTTATTTCCTGAGCACGGAACATAATGTCACCGTACAAAAGATAGTAGGCTTGGAAGCTCCTGATGAGACATGCCCTAAATGAGATATTTTTCCCCTAGCACTTAATTGCCAGTTTAATTAGGAAGAAAAAACTCAAAAATAATAGGATGTGGTAGAAAGTTGAGAGCTAGCTTATTAGGACAGATGCATCAAGAGATCAGATAATAGATTGGGTGACTAAACAATTATAGAGGAGCAAAGAAGGGAAAGAGATTGTGATAAAAGTACAAAAATTGTGTGGAAATGGAGCAAGAGAGAGACAGTGTGGATGCCAGGAGACTCAGGCCCAGTTACTACAGTGGATATATTCTGGTGCCCTCTAGACTTCATGACCATTGACTACAGAAGCTTATGAGAATTGTAGTTCTAGATAGTCCTGTCTCGCTGTAGCAATTTCCTTGTGTGTGTGTGTGTGTGACATGAGCCTGATGTCAGGGCCTGTCTGAATTCCCTCCTCCCCTCTCCTGATGCGTCATTTCCTTGCACCAGGAAGACTATAGCAAGTGGCTTGTGCTGCCGACAGGCCTCTCCAGTAAGTTTTGTGGCCTAAATAGGTGTTGTGCCCCAGCCATGGACACTTTTTCACCCAGACACCACAGGGACAAGAGAATCCACTAAGTAAAGTTTATTAAGAAAAATGTAAAAGACAAGAAAAGGCACAATCAAAAAGAACTATCAAAAATCCAAAAGACAAATCCAGAAACTCCAAAGTTGCTGAGTATAGATGACAATCAGTTTCATGAATCAAACCACAGGTATTCAAAAACTTGGAACTGCACTTTAAAGCGATAAAATGAAACAAGGCAAAATCCATATACTTGATCAAAATTATATCCTTAAGAACTTAAGAACAAAACAGAGGATAAACCAGACCAAAAACCATAAAGACATAAAGAGCAATTTGTTGTTGAAGGCTTTCATGGCTGGAATCACTGAGTTGCTGTGAGTTTTCCAGGCTGTATGGCCATGTTCCAAAACGTCAGGAGAGAATACTTCTGGAACATGGCCATACAGCCCGGAAAGCTCACAGCAACCCAATGAAGAGCAATTAAAATCCAGAAACTTGAAACTGAACCTAGAAAACCTGCACAAGACATAAAACCTAGAAACTTGAACACTTGAAGCAAGGCCATAGAACTTAAGAGTTGTTTCCACAGTGTTATTCTCACAAAGAGCTGTACGCTTGGAGCCCACTTAAAATCCTCAATTCCCTCCCATGACATCACTCCTCGTACTAACAAAGGTAGTTCAACACAATATATGCAATCACTTTTTCGTTTTATATAATCAAATCATAACAGTAACAATCACATTCTATATCTATAAACATCTATAAGCATCCAACATGGTACCGTGTCCGTGGTGCGGCTGTAACGACACAGTGTCTATAGGAAGTGATCTCCATAAGTTCAGTCCGTACACACTGGGCTCAATAGTCCGGGGCTCAATAAGAGCATAAACACAGGTACAGGGATGCATGAAGGTAATCCATAACCATAGACCGAAAAGAACCGAAGCCACAGCAATTCAAGGCTCCTGGAAATGAAATTAAAGCAAGCCTGACGGAAGAATATCCACAACAATTGGGGCCGCTGAATTCCGTTTCGTGGTCTTTTTCAAAGGCTGAATATCCATCAGTAGGGGTTCCAGTCCTGGAAGATTACATGTATACATGATGTACAGCACAGTGGGAACAATACATAACCATCAAACATTAATATAATAGCGAAGTCGCAATACATACCAAGGTAAGGGAGAAACCAACCGCAGCACATCGAGTGTGGTGACCAGTGAAGGTGATATAACACCAGAAGCATACACATTAAATACATTATCCTAAATTAGGAGGGAATGTAAATTGACCGGCTCATTGAGGCCAAAAGGTAATTATCGGCTTTATAATCAAGACAGCCGATAATCAAGAAAGAACTACACTCTTACGCCCTGTAACTAGACAATCCCCTGAAAGAGTGATCTGGCCTCTGACCCTAACTCCTCAAAATAGAACATACACGTCTATTATTAAAAAATACTGGCCGCTCATTTCCAATATTAAAGGCCTGGAATGCCCTCCAATAATTGCTCACAAGCGGACCAGGAACCTAAGCCAAATTCTAACCCATGCCAATCATATTAGACCAAGTAAATCGAATTTTTCGCCTGGCAGTAGACCTTGTGGGAATTGCTCTGTGTGCTCTAATATATGTACTGATAAAATGATTTATAGCCCCCACAAGAATAGGAATTTTCCTGTGAAATCCTTTGCTACCTGCACCTCGTCCGGAATCGTGTATGCGATTTCCTGTGGGTGCCCTAGAACCTACGTGGGGATGTCAACCAGAAAATTAAAACAAAGATTTATTGAGCACAGAAGTAAAATAAATAATGGCAGTACTGAAATTCCTTTTTACCAACATTGTATTGACAGCAATCATCCCCCAAGTCTTTAAAACTAATGGTGTTAGAAAAGCCTTTTGTTCCACCACACGGAAACCTCTCCCAGGTGCTCCGTAGTTTGAAGTTTCATGGACAATCAAACTAAATTCAGAATTACCTTTTGGCCTCAATGAGCCGGTCAATTTACATTCCCTCCTAATTTAGGATAATGTATTTAATGTGTATGCTTCTGGTGTTATATCACCTTAACTGGTCACCGCACTCGATGTGCTGTGGTTGGTTTCTCCCTTACCTTGGTATGTATTGCGACTTCGCTATTATATTAATGTTTGATGGTTATGTATTGTTCCCACTGTGCTGTACATCATGTATACATGTAATCTTCCAGGACTGGAACCCCTACTGATGGATATTCAGCCTTTGAAAAAGACCACGAAACGGAATTCAGCGGCCCCGATTGTTGTGGATATTCTTCCATCAGGCTTGCTTTAATTTCATTTCCAGGAGCCTTGAATTGCTGTGGCTTCGGTTCTTTTCGGTCTATGGTTATGGATTACCTTCATGCATCCCTGTACCTGTGTTTATGCTCTTATTGAGCCCCGGACTATTGAGCCCAGTGTGTACGGACTGAACTTATGGAGATCACTTCCTATAGACACTGTGTCGTTACAGCCGCACCACGGACACGGTACCATGTTGGATGCTTATAGATGTTTATAGATATAGAATGTGATTGTTACTGTTATGATTTGATTATATAAAACGAAAAAGTGATTGCATATATTGTGTTGAACTACCTTTGTTAGTATTATCTAACCAGACTCTGCTTGAAGATCACTCCTCGTACACCTGATTCTTTGTTACTTATCTCAAAGCCGCTGGGAAAAGTGACTCTGTCTCTCACATTCTCGCGACGCAGTTGCAACCGCTCTGACCTAGGAAAAGATTCACACTTCCCCACAATCCTCTCAGGAGCAAACTTTGGCAGATTCTCATGGGAACAGATTTTGCTTTATCTGACGTCCTGAGAACTACCAGGAAATTCACTAACACATCTCTCAATGCCACTCCTATCCCCCAGAACCCTCTCCTGAGACCTCACAAAATCCCCTTCCTCATCCTCTGAAGCATCATATTCTTCAAAAACCACAACAATAGGACGCTTTGGGGTGGCTTCATACCATCCCGATTTCAATTGGAATGGCATGTAGTCAGTCACCTCCTGGGAAAGCCTGGGTTTGAGCTGGGGGATTGAGACTACAACCCACTTCAGCATGGGTTTTTAGGGCTGTCTGGAAGCACCTTGAGCCTTCTGTTTCCCCAACAGTAGCAAATAGAGGCTGCATAGATTGTGTACATGATTTCATCTCATAATGTGGCTAATACCCTCCAGCATGGGAAATATCTGGTCCATGTTCAGGTTAGTTACACTCGTTCATGGAGGAATGGAATTTGGGGGTGGGGGGAGTTAGTGGAATTGAGACATTTTTCCTTATACTTTTCCCATTGTATAAATGACTTCTGAAGTTCAACTGACCAAAAACTCCATAACTAGAACTAGGTAAAGGTTTACCTCTGACATTAAGTCCAGTCATGTCCAACTCTGGGGGTTGCTGCTCATCTCAATTTCTAAGCCGAAGAGCTGGCATTGTCTGTAGACACCTCCAAGATCATGTGGCCGGCATGACTGCATGGAGTGCTGTTCCCTTCCCGCCAGAACGGTACCTATTGATCTACTCAAATTTGCATGTGTTCAAACTGCTAGGTTGACAGAAGCTGGGACTAACAGTGGGAGCTCATGCCGCTCCCTGGATTAAACCTGCGACCTTTCAGTTAGCAAGTTTAGCAGCTCAGCGATTTAACCCACTGTGCTACCGGGGGCTCCACTAGAACTAAGCTCATGGATAAAGTTTTTAAAAAACATACCCAATTAGGATGACAATCTCTAAGGGTGTCATTATTTTAAATACTTCTTTTTGTTCTTTTTATACAAGACATATTCCAATAAGACAGAAACTTTAAAACTGAAACCAAACTGAAAGCTGCTAAACGTCAAAGTGCAACTGAGTTTAGTTCAGATAGTAAATGTCTAATTAAAGTCTAATTATACTGATAGTCTGTGAAAAAATGTTATTTAAAAGTTTCTCCAATTATATCAACAGTTTATACAAAATGAGACTGAACTCTGATCAAGTGGAAATAGAAAGTAGTCTTTTGAATAAAAGAATGAAGAAAAATTTAAAAAATAATAATGTGAGATGAATACTAAAGGAGTCACAACAAAACAAAAGATAATCCAAACAGCACCTAGGAAAGATGATAACTTCTGAGTATTTTGCAGTTTAAAAAATTAAAAGGGGAGGGAGGAGATGAACCAGAGCTATTCAACAGTTGATTCAATGCGTCTTCTCTAGCTATGGCAAAGTACTAGGATTCGGGCATAATATTAAGTGCAGGAATGCTGGGTAGGTAGGGCAGATGGCTTATCAGTGAGATTCGTCATGTAAAACCTGGACGTACTGTTTTATATTTATGTCACTGTTTGTATACTTATATATTGTTGTTTATATGCGGCACTTAAAGTACTTCTGTGAGCCACTCAGAGTCCCTTCAGGGAGGTGGCGGCAGGGTATAAATAAAGATTTTTTATTATTATACTGCTAATACAGTTGAGCCTTACCCAAATTAATTTGGGCCTGCTTTGCTTTCGCACTATCATGCTTCTCCAATAGCGAGCCAGAAGGAGGACATTAGAAACACCCCATGTTTAAACTTCAGATGATTTGTTGCCAGATCCAACACTAACAAATAGTAATGCGTTTTTCAATTATGATTGATGGAATCTAGCCAAGATCAAACTTTGGTTTGTGCTATTCCTATAAACCATAGTTCTAACTAACCACAGTTCCTGATTCAGATGTAGGAATACACTGCAATTGGTTCAAATCAGGCTATGAATGCTAGTGAAAGGGGAGCATTTGAGTCAACATCCAGTATTTACAGTACATAACTCTAAACCAAAAAATGGGAATCATGTAGTCTTCCAAGGGATGTTGATCTCCAATCCCATCAGATCTAGACAGCACAGCAATTATAAGGGACTAGCTATACCTGCCACTCATTGCTGTGGCCAAACTTTGCTCCCTATTTCTAGAATAAATAAATAAATAAAATATTTCTCTCTTCCTTCCTTTCTCTCCTTGCTTCCTTACCTCTTTCCTTCCTTCCCTTTTTCTTTCATTCTCTCCTTCCTTCCCTTCCTCTTTCCTCCCCTTTTTCTTTCCCTTTTTTCTTTCTCCCCTTTCTTTGTTCTCTACCTATTCTTGCACTGCAACTCCCATCAGTCCTCCTGATCAACCTACCTACCTACCTGTCTATCTCTATCTTAATCTATCTATTTTATCTATCTGGAGGATTGCTGGGAGTTGCAGTCCAAGAAGAGAAAATTAGAAATATGCAAGGGTTGGGAGGCTCTTAAAGATATCCAAGGAGAAGAAAGCTTGCAGACTGGAAGCAGTGCATTTGGATCATCCTCCTCCCCTAAAGGGCCTGGTCTATGGGATGCTGGGTGGTATAGTCTGAAAGAGAGTGTAGATATGCTATTGTGTGTATTGTTTGCCAGGGGAGTTGTTTCTGCACATGCGCTGTAGAGTCTTTTTGCTTTTATGGCTTTTTAACTCACTTCCATTGTGGTATTCAGTGTTTTTATGAGTTGCAGTCAATTATTGGTCTGATCAGTGCATTGTGTCCAAATTTCATGTCAATTCATCCAGTGGTTTTTGAGTTACTGTATGTTACTCCCACAAATGAACTTTACATTTTTATTTATATAGATTATGAGATCTGGCCACACATGGAAGGCCATGCATCCCTCATTTAGTATTGCATTTCAACCTAAAATAAAATGGCTAAGGACTGTAAATATATTTTCTAGCAATTTTCAGGGTGTTTTCCTCTCTTGCATTAGTTCATGTCACCTTTTACATTTTTCCCCTTGCAGCATCTCATTTAATTTCATCTCATCTCTTTCTTTATGTTTTCCCCCATCAACAGATTCCAGTGTGAAAGACATAATAGTGCTGAAATCCACATTGGGTAGGCTGTTTATTTTTCCATTATTTTTATGTTTGTTGCAATGAGAGGTGGGAGAGGTGAAGGCAGCAGTCATATAAGACTCATAAATTAATATGATATCCAAGGGGAAGCTATATATAGTGTTCTGTGCTGTTTTTACAGGCTGTCATATCTGATATGCTGAGGGATTGTCTGGTTCTTATTAGAATAACTGAATAATGATAGCAATAATGATCATGATGATAATAACAATACAATAATAGTAGTAGCAGCAGCAACATTCATCTTTGATACAGAAAGATGGAAATTAATAAGAGTAGGAGTAGGAATAGACATTGGAAAAGCTACTTTTTGGACTCCAGCTCCCAGAATTTTTAATTAGCAAAATAAATGGCTATGATAGAGAGTCCCTGGTGATGCAATGGGTTAAACCCTTGTGCCGGCAGGACTGAAGACCAACAGGTTAGAGTGTCAAATCCGGAGAGAGTGCGGATGAGCTCCCTCTGTCAGCTCCAGTTCCCCATGTGGGAACATGAGAGAAGCCTCCCACAAGGATAGTAAAACATCAAAAACATCTGACTGACTGACTGACTGACTTTATTATTTCTGAGTCGCCCTCCACGTTAGTGCTCCGGGCGACTTACACACAACCAATTCCACAATTAAAATAGAGTATTTAAAACTAGATTAAAATATTCAGTGGTTAAATGCAGGGGCCAGGCTCGGTATTTGAGTTCCTGGTTCTGCATTAACCATGGGCTTTCCTAAATAGCCAGGTCTTCAGAGCGGTCAGGAACTGGGGCAGGTCGAGGAGGCTCTCTGGGGGGGCCACAACAGAGAACGATCTCCGTCTCGTGGTCTCCAGGTGGGCCTCTTTCAAGCCTGGTACGTGAAGAAGGTTCTTGTTTGCTGGCCGCGGGGTCCTTGAGTAAGCAGGCATCAGCAAGCGGTCTTTTAGGTATGTTGGGCCCCGGCCCCATAGGGCTTTGAAAGCCAAGGTCAAGGTCTTGTGTAAGGCTCTATACTCAACGGGCAGCCAGTGCAGGCGCTGCAGAGATGGTGTAATGTGGCATCTCATCGATGTTCCTGTGAGAAGCCTGGCGGCTGCGTTCTCCACACTCTGGAGCCTGCGGGTTAGTGACCGGGGTAGACCTACATACAAAGCGTTACAGTAATCCAGCCTTGATGTAACCGTGGCATGGATTACTGTAGCTAGCGCTTCCGTCGGAAGATAGGGCGCCAATTGTCTCGCTTGGCGCAGGTGGAAGAAGGCCCTTTTGCTTGTGGAGGCAACCTGGGCCTCCATCGACAATTTGACAAGGCTTTTTACTGAGGGGGACGGAATCAGCGGTTCCCCTTCAAAGGGGGGCAGCGAGAAAAGTGGTTCTGGGCGGCCCGGCCATAAGATCTCCGTCTTTGATCTGGACATCCCCTGGGCAATGTCCTTGCAGACAGCCAATTCTCTCACACCAGAAGCAATTTGCAGTTTCTCAAGTCACAAAAAAAGAAATGGTTATGATAAGTGAAGGCAGAGGTGTATCTGTTGGGGAGGCAAAATTCTTTAGATTTCATTACAGGCTACAAGTTTGCTTTGGATCTGTAATGCAGCCAAACCCCTTGCATCTTTTCAAACTATGATGCTTTAAAATGCCTAGCCATCTTATGCTTACAGACAGACGGTGCATGTGGTAGCAACTGCTACTTGTACCATGCATTGACTTGAATCTATAAATACTTGCTTTTGGCTACCAGTAATCTGTCCTTGCTAAGGCATGCTACTTTAAGAAAACTAGTATTTTGGCATCTTTTAGCAGTGTATATCAAAGCAATCAGGAGTATGCATCAATCTAATCCAAACTTACCTGCAGTAGTATCTCCCAAAGTTTTTGACTTTCAGTTTCCATCAAACTGAAAGTCAAACTGAAAGTTTTAGTTCAAAATACTTGCCATGGTGACTGGAAACTTCTGGAAATTTTGCTTCCCCAAAATGTTACTTTTCCAAATTCTGGTCTACAGATGACTTCATCTTGTCTGTTTAGGCTGCTACAGATACAGCTACATCAGGGAGGATACAGTCTTAAAGCTTAAGGGCCCAGACTTTCTCGCTTCCGGCTGTCTTTGGCATCTTCATGGCCCCAAGGACCGCATGATCAAGCTACACCTGGAATGGACCCTCCCAGAATGCAGGGACCGGCTGGCCATGTATGATGCAGCTGGACCTCTGGAGAAGCAGCTCATCACATCGTAGGTAGCTTTCATCTCATACTGGCATGAATAGCAAGGGGATAGGCATTCACTTCTGAGTCCCTTCTTTCCATTTTATCCCCAATTGAAAGTAGAGTTTAACATTGTTTCAGGATGTCTAACGCACTTAATTTTTGTTTGTTTGTTATGTGCCTTCAGACCAACTCTAATTTATAGCAAGGGTATCCTAGGGCTTTCTTGGCAAAATTTCTTTATAGCTTTGTCCTTGCATTCTAAGCTTGAGAGAATGATATTTGTCCAGGATTACCCAATAGAGTTCCACAACTTTGGTGGGAGGAGGGAATCAGACCCTGGTCTCCCCATGGATCAAGGCAGGGAACAACAACATAAATATTCCAGCACCCATTTAATACAGTATTTTAATTTCATTTCAGGATTTTTAGAAGCTTTCTATCATTTGGTTGCTGTGAGTTTTCCAGGCTGTATGGCCATGTTCCAGAAGCATCCCCTCTTGATATTTCACTCACATCTGTGGCAGGCATCCTCAGAGGTTGTGAGGTTTGTTGGAAACAAGACAAGTGGGGTTTAGAGATCTAGGGAATATCCAGGGTGGGGAAACAAATTCTTGTCTGTTTGAGGCAAGCATGAATGCTGCAATCGATCACCTTGATTAGCACTGGATAACCTTACAGATTCAAGGCTTGGCTGCTTCCTGCCTGGGGGAATCCTTTGTTGAGAGGTGATTATCTGGCCCTAATCACATCTCAAAAAAGAATTCCCCCGGGCCCTAATCACCTCCCAACAAAGGATTCCCCCAGGCCCTAATCACCTCCCAACAAAGGATTTCACCAGGTCCTCATCACCTCCTAACAAAGGATTTCCCCAGACAGGAAGCAGCCAAGCCTTGAAGCTACAAGGCTATTCAATACTGAACATGGTGATCAATTACAGCACTCACACTTGCCTCAAACAGACAAGAGTTCATTCTTCCACCTTGGACATTCCACAGATATATAAACCTCACTTGTCTTGTTTCCAACTAACTTCACAACTTCTGAGGATGCCTGCCACAGATGTGAGTAAAATACCAAGAGGGGATGCTTCTGGAACATGGCCATACAACCCAGAAAACTCACAGCAACCCAGTGATTCCAGCCATGAAAACCTCTGACAACACTTCTATCATTTCATTTTTTTTTCATTTGTAACAAATACATTTGTGAGTTCACACTCACTGTTCATGTCCATGAAAGAATATAAGTACTATGTGCACATATAGAACTTAACCTTGCATGTAGGAGAAAACTGCCAAAAATACAGAATATAGCAAATCTTTCATTTAAAAAATTGTAGCTCTCATGGCAATTGGCGATATTTATTTATTTATTTACTGTACTTATACCCCGCCCTTCTCACTCTGAAGGGGGACTCAGGCTGGCTTACAAACTATGGCAATAATTCAATGCCAGAGTCAGATCATAACAATATCAATAGAAGACAATATTATAAAACTGTAAACACATGCACACACATACATATATATCAATTTAAAATAGTCTTTCAAATGATTAAAACATATTAAAACATTTCAAACATATCAAAGATATGCTTGAAAAAGGGGCATAACACAGTAGAGAGAAAATCCACTTAAAATCCGGTTTCTGTCTCCTGAAGAATTCTGGGGTTTGTAGTTTAGTGAGGCTGTTAAAGGCTCCTCCCTAAACTACAAACCCTAGAATTCTGCAAGAGGCAGAAACTGGATTTTAAGTGGATTTTTCTCTCTAGTGTGATGAAGTAGAAAGAGCGTTTGTGTTTTGTAGGACTACATAGCCAGCCCCCTTAAACTACATTTTGTCACCCAACTATTTTCAAAAAACTTATTTTACTTATATGTATGGAAATTGTTCACTTATATTTTGTTATTTTCACCATGAAGTTTAACACTAAGAACATCAGGTTTCTAAGCAGTCTCTCACCAGTTGATTCGAGAACTCTTGATACATCTCTGTAGCTACTATTTACCTATACATTCTTCTGCTGTGCCAGAAGTGATGAGTATTTCTATGACACATATATAAAAAGACACAAATATCAATAAAGATCCCAAACTGACTCTTGCCCTTCTCTTATCCATTAACTTCAAAGGAATTATTTCATTTTTTTTCTTCCCTTCATCCCACCTTGTCAAAACAGCTTCACATTTTTGTTCTTTAACTCAGACTGTATGGCTGCAGCCGCCAGGAGCCAGTGGTAGAAGTCCTGTCTTCTGGCCCCATCATGTCCGTGGTGTGGAAGAAGGGACTGTACAGCTACTATGACCCTTTCATACTGTCTGCCCAGGCTGTGCCCTTGGAAGGTGAGCAAGGATTGCCTAATGTCCAGAGAAGGAATGAGAAAGGGCGGAAGAGAGAACGAGAGAGATTTTATCAAAACATTTGCCTTGTTGCATATTTTATAGCAATATCTTATCTGAGATGCAGAACTTTGAGAAATACTTTTTGAACTGCAACTCTCAGAATTGCCCACTAACTAGGCATTCTGAGACCTGTTCATCAAAACACTGTCCTTTCCAAGATGAGATGTAGCATAATTTATATTTTATTAGGACTTGTCTAAATTATATCATAGTCAGACACAGGGAGTTCTCCCTCTGCATCTGTGATTTTGACTATTGTAATTTTGACTTTTGCAGATTTGATTACTCACACATTTGTTCCATCTAGGAATCTCTAGTCAGTGGTTCTCAACCTGTGGGTCCCCAGGTGTTTTGGCCTACAACTCCCAGCAAACAAAGCCAGTTTACCAGTTGTTAGGATTTCTGGGAGCTGTAGGCCAAAACATCTGTGGACCCACAGGTTGAGAACCACTGACCTAGGTCCTCTAGTGCAATGGTTCTCAACTTGTGGGTCCCCAAGTGTTTTGGCCTACAACTCCCAGAAATCCCAGCCAGTTTACGAGCTGTTAGGATTTCTGGGAGTTGAAGGCCAAAACATCTTGGGACCCAAAGGTTGAGTACCACTGCGTCTAGTGGGACTCTATGATCAACTTCTTCCAGTCATGTTGGAGGACTTAGAGATTTCTAGAGAGAACACCTCTTTAGGAATCTCTATCTGCTCTAGTGAGACACTATTGTCAGCTTCCAATTGAAGTCAACCCGAGTCATGCTGGAATATCTTGAAAAGTCTTAGAGAGACATTTTTCATATAAAAATAGCACATCTTCATTGGGGGGGGTTTGTTTTTGGGTTTTTTTGCCTCTAAACCCCTTCTCTAGAATTGTAAGAATAAGCAGAGCTAGAAAACAATGTTGCCTTAAGAAATACAACATCTACACCATGGCCAAGCACTAACATGTTGAGAGCTGGATTAAAGGAATACTTCTGTCTTTTCAGCCTGCCAGGTGAATCTAACTCTGCGGAAAAGCTGGGAGCTGCAAGGAAACATCAAGACGCCTTACTACCCTAGTTACTATGCACCGAACACCCAGTGCACTTGGCATATGATGGTAAGGTCTTCCTGTTGACTCCTTTCACTGATGAAATGAGCAGTGTGCCTTTGTAAACCCCAAAGAAACTGAAATCAGAAAACTATACCAAGACAAACCACACCTTGTGAAGGAAGTACATGTTAGGTGTGTGTTTTTAAGTTTAATTATAACAAGCATTTGCTTTAAATGTGTTTGTTTAACTTTTCTCCTGTACTCATATTCTGCCCTTTTACCAGTACTCTGAACAGCAAGGCTTTTCTACCCAACTCCCTCCTCAAAATACTTTATCTGGCAAGCTGACAAAAAGTGATCTGCCCAAAGTGATCAGATGGATGGTGACTGGAATACAGAGCTGGAACCCAGAGATTGGAAACTTTACTCTTTGCCATCATGCTGACCAGTAAATTCTAAGTGTTGTGCTCCAGAAAAATATTTTTTCTAGTTTCTACTCTCTATCTTTCTTCCCTGTCTTTGGTTGCTCTCATTCCTCCTTCTGAAGCCATGGGCAGAGCTCGGTTAATAATCACAATGCACATATGACTGTCAACAACAACATGTTCATTTCCACAGGTGCCATCTCTAGAATATGGAGTTGTCCTTTGGTTTGATGCTTATACTCTCAGAAGGCAGAAATACGACCTCCCGTGTACTCAGGGACAATGGACCATCCAGAATAGGAGGTGAGGGAATTCAATTACTTTACAATTTACAAGGCTGGCTGAGAATTACAATGATAATCTCAAAGCTGTTTCACAAACACTGATTTGTCTTGTGTACATGTGTATATGAAATAAGTAAGAGTGCCTTGTAAATTACCCTCCCTGAAAGATCCTTGATTCATAGTATCTGTATCTGGGACTCCAGAGGTGAAGGGCAACACATGCTTGTTTCTTCTATCGGCAAACGTTCTCTTTTCCTCCCAAGAAGAACATCTGAGCAACAGGAGGACCACACTGGTTCCATCCATTGGCCAAGCAAAGAACTACTCCTGAGCGTGTTTTCCTCTTCCTTTCCAACTCCTTTTTAAAATGTATCTGTGTCTTTGTCAAGCTGTAATCCTGTCTCCTTTTTGTACCTTTTTAACTACAGAAAACCTTTATATGTTTTATAAACTTATAACAATAATATTTTTATTACTAACAGATGAGATCCCCCACTGAAAGACATAGCTATGATGACCGATTATATCTTCATAGCTATATTTATTTATTGGGCTTCTATGCCGCCACTCCTGGGAGGCTCAGGGCGGCTCACAAGCACCGGATAAAACCGCATAACAACAACATAAGTTAAAACATAGCATGAGAATACACAATAAAATACAACAGGTGTTAAAAACCTTGGTATGTAATACAACTCAACAGGTACCAAATATATCTGCCAGTGCTAACTCCGCTCCAAAAAATAACCCTATTAAGCCATGCAGTTCCCCCAATAGTGGAATTTTCAAGGTACCAAAAGAAGACTTGACACTGCGTGGTTTGAAAGGTAGGTTTTGGGAAACACTATTGGTCATTGCAATGGTGCAATGATAATAAAAGTGAATTAATGTATAGACAGTCCTCGGGTAATAAACATCTTATTTATTTATTCGTATTTGTTCACCGCCCCTCCCAATGGCTCGGGGCGGTTTACAACATGTCCACAAAACATAGCAAAAAACACAGTCTATCCATAAAACCACAGCAAAAACACAGCTAAAAAGTTAAAACCACAATTAAAACAGCAGATAAAAATTACAACAGGCCACATGTTAAAACAACAGCGGCGGCAGCACAGAATGCAGGATGGCAATAATAGGACTGCAATTCATCCAACTCTGAAAGCCTGCTGAAATAACAGAGTCTTGCAGGCTTTCCTGAATGGGAGAAGGCTCTGGATGACTCATAGTTAAGAACTATGAATGACTCATAGTTAAGAACAGCATTGAGACAACAAGAAGTGAGAGAAATCTACCCCAAAAGGGGAAATTCACACCTGGAAGAGTTATAATGGAGAAAAGGTATCTCCATTGGAGATTTATCACCAATCCTTGTTTGCACAGCAAGCCACATTTTTCAAAATCCAATTATACAGTAGACTCCTGCTTATCCGACATAAACGGGCTGGCAGAACGTTGGATAAATGAACACGTCGGATAATCTGGAGTCTCCTACTGCTACCATCTGACATGGTGCTAGACACCGAGAATACTAACAGCAGGGACTCAAAGGGTTACGGCAAGGCAATGCCTTGGACCTAGATGAGCCCAGCAGGATGTGCCCGGGTGCAGAAAAGAAGCATGGAAATCACAGAAGGAAGGAAGGAGGACGCTGGTCCTGCCTCTTTTCCCACTTTCCTCCCTCCTCCTCCTTATCTTGCCTTTTTTGTTATTGGAAATGGAGAGAAAGTTGAGGAGCACTCCTTTAATTGAAGGGGAAATGCTGGAGAAAAGGGGGAGCGTCGGATAAGATGGAATGTCAGATAAGCGTGACTCCACTGTATATGTTTGGCTGGAGTTACACTTAAAATGTACCTGTTCCAACTTATATACAAATTCAGCTTAAGAACAAACCTACAGAACCAATCTTGTTTGTAACTTTGGGATTGCCTGTAATCATAATATTGTAAGTGAAGGTTACTGCATTGTAATTACTGAATAGCATGCCCACCATCATTTTTAAGTATCATCAAATGACCTTGCTTTAATTTTGGAAAAGAGACAGGAATTCAGAGACTGACGATGCACCCCATGCCTGTCTAAGCAGCCATAAGTGTCACTGTGTTCAATGAGACTGGCTCTTGTTGAAATATGCTGAGCTATCAGTCAGTGAGTAAGGGCAGCCATTACTTTTCAAACTACTCGGTCAGTTTCACTCATGTTTAAATCACCTCATTGTTTATCACCAACTCTAATTACAGCCTTTAATGAAATGACTTTCAATTGCTTCTTTGCTCTAGTTATTTCTCAGTAAGTTCAAATTATTTTGTCTCCCCTTCTTCCTTTCACCCCCTTCGGTCACCTCCCACCACCCAAGAAGGCAGCAGCTGGGAAATGTTTTCCCCATCTGCTCCCAATGCCTCACATCCTCTGTACTCTCAGTTCTTCTGGCTCTGTACTTTTAATGGCTGTGTGACAGGCAGAAATTCAAGAGATGTAGTACTTTCCTTTCTCTCCATCTCTGGGCCAGGGACAACTGTAGTTGTTGGGGTTCTGTCCTTAATTAACCTTTTGAAAGCACTTGAGTCTGTATCAGAAGGAAAGTTGGTCTTCCTAATCTGCTGTAAAATCCCCATAACCGTAGAGCTCATATCCATGGTTTCAGGTACTGTATTTATGCCCAGGAGGAAAAGTGTCTTTTTAGAAATTTGCTAGATACTTCAAGCAATTTATAGTATACCTCATATAGAAATTACCATAGACTTGCCTTGGAGGACCTAATGGATTGCTAGAATGGGTACGTCTAGCACAATTTTATTATACGCTTGTACCAAAAGTGAGGAAATTCAATGGTATGTGTTTGTATATATGGTTTTCATCCAATTCCAAGCCAGTATGCGATTCAGTTGGAAATGTATCACCCTCAGATATGGGTAGTGGTTTACATAAGGTGTAGGCAAAGTTCACGTAAGCCCCAAGATTTCATATATGTGGCCCTAGAATCTTTCAATGAAATGAAAATGGTTTCAATAGAAATTGACAATTCAAACACAACTATTTAGTCTTGTTTTACAGTCCCTGCTGGGTTCTAATTGTTACTATACTGTGACTCCTAAACATATTCTACATAGATTTCAAAAGGAGAATAGTACAAATGTCAGATTTATATACATAACATAACTGTCCGGATTATATGGTAACACAACAACAAGTAATCCTGGGTACAATATTCTTGTTTCGGGGATCCTTCTTCAGGTTGTGCATAGTCTATAACAAAGTTTTGATGTATGATATTTTCTTCATATAATCCATGGTCTCAAGTGTTCTCTATGTTTATATAGATGTATTGCTGTTTCTTTAATTACACTCGCTCAGTCCTGCTCCAATTCAAAGCTTTCTGAGCGAGTGTAATTAAAGAAACAGCAATACATCTATATGAACATAGAGAAGACTTTGAGACCACAGATTATATGAAGAAAATATCATACATCAAAAGTTTGCTATAGACTATTCACAACCTGAAGAAGGATCCCTGAAACAAGAATATTGTACCTGGGATTACTTGTTGTTGCATTACCATATAATCCTGACAGTTGTGTTATGTATATAAATCTGACATTTGTACTGTTCTCCTTTTGAGATTTATGTAGACTATGTTTAGGAGTCACAGTATAGTAATAATTATTGGGACTTAATTATTGCTTTACAGTTGGGACTGTAAAGCAAGACTAAATAGTTGTGTTTGAATTGTCAATTTCTATTGATACCATTTTCATTTCATTGCAATATAGACATCTGTGCATAATAGACCTATAATCTTTGAAGGCAGCATTTTTTCTGGAAGAGAAAAGAAAGTTGCTCCTTCTGGAAGAGAAAAGTAAGTTGTTCCTCCTGGAAATGTGATAGTGCAGCCAAGCCATTCATATTTTTTTAAAGGTAGCAGTCAGGTACCCCTCCCTCCATACTAGGAAAATGTGGGTATCAGCAGTAGGAAATATGCTTAATAAGTGGTTCCTCAAACCTAGAATCACTCCTGCATCTGGCTAGCTCATTTTTGCTTCTCTGTTCCTTATGCATTGGGTTTTTCAAAGCACATTGTTGCCTTTTGTTCCTATCTTACATGAAAGTAATGTCACTTTTAGGATACTCCGCCTGCTCTTTTCTTTCATTCCTTTTCACAATCAGGCTGTGTGGGCTACGGACTTTGCAAGCCTATGCTGAAAGGATCCCTGTGGTGTCCAGTGCTGGTGTCACCATCAATTTCACTTCCCAGATCACCCTAACTGGGCCTGGTGTGCAGGCTGCTTACAGCCTATATAATCAATCAAATCGTAAGTACAGCATTGACATTTCTACCAGCAGTAGCAGCCACCTAGCTATATGAAATACAGGTTGAATAGCCCTTGTCCAAATGATCAGAACCAGAAGTGCTCTTAATTTGATATTTTTCCCCAGATTTTATATCTGTATTTGAATATAGTGTACATAAATAATGAGATATATTTGAGATGAAACCTAAGTCTAAACAGGACATGTAACTGATGTTTCATATACATCTACATATAACATGTAGGTTATTTTATACACAATATTTTAATACAAAGTTTGTGTATATTAAATCATTGGAAACAAAGGTGTTGCTATCTTAGCCATCCATGTGGACAATTTTGGTTTCTGGAATTCCAGATGTTCAATCAGTATTGTGGAAAAATGAAACAGTGTCCTTTTATTAAGAACTTGTCTGTCAATCACTATAAATAGTGACCAGAGATATGGACCCAGAACATTTGGTTTCCTGTATAGTTTTTTTCCTACATTTCTTTTTTTTCTATTTAAAAAGCATGCACTGACCAGGATTCTTTATTCACATTATTTTTCAGGGGTGCAAAACACTAATTTTTTTTCTTACCTCTTACACCCCATGCAAATCCACAGCCCAGACAGTTGCCAGATTTTGGAGGACCACTATCACAATGCAAATGGGGCTGACAGAGATGAGTGGGAAGAGGTGAATGCCTTCCATCTGGCCAGAGAGAGAGACAGAGGAACAAGATCCTAATTCTATTTCCTCTCCCTATAGCAAACCGGAGCAAATAGGGAAGCTTATCTCTATTTCTGGGCCATTCATCTCCTTCCCACTACTACTCCCTCAATGACCATTTAGTGGCCATAATAGTGTCTCTATGGGATTTGGTGGGAAGTCACAGAGATGTGTGCATAGAGTGGTTATATACACAGTCCACCAATGATCTCTGCCACTAGCATTCTTCTATCTTTTTTTAGCCTGTCCAAGAGAATTCCTTTGCTCAGTGAATGGACTATGTGTGCCAGCTTGTGATGGGATTGAGGACTGCCCCAATGGACTAGATGAGAGAAATTGTGGTTAGTTGTCATTCTTTATTTTCATTCCTTTCTTGTCAAAGGCATTAGTCTGCCTAGACCAACAAGGAAATCGGAATGAGAGAAACCTTTACAGGTGTTAATGTTCAAGACAGGCCATTCTTATCCAATGGTCAATATCTGAGAAACTTCCTCCAGACACATCTTCATTCTAAAACCAACCAGATATTATATTTAGGAAGCAATTCTGGGGGATGCTGTTTGAAGGTCTTGATATTGGAAGAACAATGTCTCTGCAGGTTGAAAGAATAGCCTGTTTCCAGAAATTTACATGACTTGACCATGGTGGTCCATGCCTTAGTGGTTACCTCAAAGTTGGATTACTGAAATGCACTGTACGTAGGGCTGCCCCTGAAGATGGTCCATAAACTGCAGTTGGTACAAAGATCAGTGGCCAGATTATTAGTTGGATCAAATTACAATGAGCAGTCAATCCCCCTGTTTAAACAGCTCCACTAGCTACCAATAAGTTTCTGTTCCTAATTCGAAATGCAGGTTATAACTTATAAAGCTCTAAACAGTTCGAGACCTGCCTATCTTCATGACTGCATATTCCCTTACGAATTACATGATCTCTAAGATCTCCTGGGGAGGCTCTTCTCTCACTTCCACCTCTGCCTCAGGCACAGTTGGTGGGAATGAGAGAAAGGGCTTTCTCAATCGTAGCCCTCTGGCTCTGGAACTCCCTCCCTAGGGAGATTAGGCTAGCACCTTTCCTATCCACATTCCGCAAAGATTGAAAGTTTCACTGTGCTTTTGACCAGACAATTGCCTAGATAATTAGCCCCAGCTAGCACCCAAAATTCTTACTTTACTATTGTTTTGTATTCAAAGTTATAATGACCTATTTTATATTGCTCTTTTCCATCTGCTGCTATATGACTCATGCACTTTACGCACTAGCTCTGTCCCCTGAAATGTTGCACCAGTCCGCCCACCCATGATGACACATTCAATCTTGCTATTGGTTGTTGGCTTGATCATTGTTATAATTTTGTTCTAATGCCATTGTTCTTATTTTGTTTTTGTTTTATATTGTTGTTTTACATTTTAATATGTTAAGTTTTAACTGTATTGCTGGGCCTGGCCCCATGTGAGCCACCTCAAGTTCCTTTGGGGAGATGGAGGTGTGGTATAAAAATAAAGTTATTATTATTATTCTGACACAAAAACACAGTATGTCATAGTAAACGAGATATATATGCTGGATTTTGTATCACATAGTCAAACAGTTCCCAAGCGTCTAGGACTGTGTGATGTATTTTTGAATGATACATGCAGATCCAAGTAAGGTGGCCTTTTGCAGTTGATAGATCATGATGTTGTTAATGTTTATTGTTTCCAAATGCCGGCTGAGATCTTTTGGCACGGCACACAGTGTGCCGATTACCACTGGGACCACCAAGCCAAGCAAAAGAGAGCCGTCTTGCAGGCTCGATGGAAAGAGGACAGTTCTCCGATTCCTCTCACTTCCTCAGGCAGGGCATTCCACAATGTTGGTGCCACCACCGAGAATGCCTTTTGTCTTGTAGAGGAAAGATGATATTGTCGGATGGAGGGGACATTAAGGAGATTGTTGTTATTCTTATTCTTATTATTCTTATTCTTATTACATACAGGAAACCTCCAATACAAGCTTGTTCCCTAAGACCCCATCAAGCTGAAGACTGTCTGCAAAGTAGGAGGACATATGGCCAATATAGGCAGTGCTAGATTTATGCATAGGTCTTTTGAGCATTCTGTAAGGTTCCCAGAGGAAAATGCTATTGGGTGGATGGTGCAAATATAATTCATACATACAATGCCAGCTATCCAGATGAGTCTCCAGAATGGTCAATTACATTCATTTCAAACAAATACAAGCTGAATCAGAAAGCATCTTCTCTTAGAATGCTATTTTAAACTATAAAGGATCATCTTCTTCTGTCCCCACAACTTTCTTTTCTCAGTTATTCTTTTCTTCTTGTGCTGTGAAAATTTTCAGTCTGTCCAGGAAAATTCCAGTGCCAGGAAGACAGCACCTGCATTGAATTCTCCAAGGTCTGTGATAAGCATCTAGACTGTGCCAATGGCAGTGATGAAGAGCAATGCAATGAAGGTATAGTAGCATAAGACCTTGCCAGATTATTGGAACAGAACTTTAGCACCAAAAATGGAATGTCACTGACATGGTTTTTCCCAGAAATATACTGGCTTATGCTTAGTGTAGAGCAGGGGTGCTCAGAATGGTGATCGGGATCACCAGGGTGATCTTTGGGCCTCATCCTGGTGATCTTGAGGCCCCTGACCAAGTTTTTTGCAGTTGGTCCTCTTCACGCGCCCCTGCACGCTGCAAAGAAGTCTTCCGTCGTTGCTCCTCCCCGCTCCCTGCTCGCCCGCCGCCTCCAAAAGCTCCGTCCAGAGTCCAAGAGGCAGAATGGGCCCCCTCTTTTGGATTCTTCCTCCTCCCTCCGTCCTTCTCCAGCCACTCAGAGTCGTAGGAGACCAAAGGGGGCGGGCCTGGATGACGCGATGCGCAGAAGTGCCCATTCTGCCTCTCAGACTTCTCGTGAGCTCTTGGAGGCGGCACGCATGCTGGCGGCGTGAAAATAGGAGCAACGACGGAGGAGAAGAAGAAGGGCGCTTTGGGGTCATTTCCTTACCGCATCTCAAAGGTCGGTCTTTTTCCTTTGGGGTGGGTGCTTGATTGTTCTGTGGCATGTCTCTTTGTTTATTTTTAATGTTTAAAAATGGCCTTTTAGCTCCAAAGCCTCTCTGCTTGCTTTGTTCCTTGAGAAATATATGTTGGGGAATATGGCAGTGTGGGAGAAATGGGGTGGTTGGATGTATTTTTGCATGCCCCTTTGTTTACCTTGCTGAGTATTAAATGGCCTTGCAGTTCAACAGCCTCTCTTCTTACTTTCTGGCTGATAATATGTGTGGTAATATGGCAGTGTGGGAGAAATGGGGTGGTTGGATATATTTTTATGCTCTGTTTTATATTGTTGTTATTAAATTGAAATGTTGATGTTTTATAACTTCATTTTATGTAAACTGCCCCGAGGCTGCTGGAAGGAGCGGTACATAAAAATGAATAATAAATATAAATAAATAAGAAAATAGTTATACGTTTTACATTTATGGGTAGGTGATCTTTGGGACTTGGTTTTTGAATCAGTACCTCCCATTCTGAAAAAGTGTGAGCACCCCTGGTGTAGAGGGTCTAAGGTGGGTTTTTTTTAAACCTTCAATAGAGGGATGGTAGGAAGGTGTCAAATATTTGTTTTCTTTATTAAATATTTATACCCCCTCCCCCCAAGAAGAATGACACTCAAATTAGCTAGCATCTCTTCAGACATGCTCTTTCTGCAGCTATTATCAGCATTGGGGAGGATATGAGCAAATTGAAGAAGTGATGCTTAGTGACAAAAAGGCATGGAATGGAAACGTTAGCCATCTCTCCACCCAAACTGCAGTTTCAATCTAGCTTAGTATGTGCTTCCCCAACATATAAATTCTTCATCTAAAGCAGGGGTGGGCAATTACCAGCCCTCCAGGTGTTTTGGACTTCAACTTCCAGAAATCGTAATAGCTGGTAAACTGGCTAGGATTTCTGGGAGTTGAAGTCCAAAACACCTGGAGGGCCGGTAATTGCCCACCCCTGATCTAAAGAGTTGTAATCACTTATAGGAGTCTCGTTTTATATATTTATTTATTTTAAAGACTTTAATGAGGTACTAGATTAACTGTAATATCTTTGTAATAAAAATATAAAGAATACCTCCATTTTTTACACTAGTGAGAAAAACTATGAGATACCCCATAGAGCAGTGATTCTCAACCTGTGGGTCCCCAGGTGTTTTGACCTACAACTCCCAGAAATCCCAGTCAGTTTACCAGCTGTTAGGATTTCTGGGAGTTGAAGGCCAAAATATCTGGGGGGCCACAGGTTGAGAACAACTGTAAACTATTGTGTGACGTTTTGGAATTTAGGATTCTTTTGTGTGAGAAATTTACACAACAAAAGCACTAAGGTATATTTGTCACAGAGGGTGCTCTGTCTGTCTCTCTGCCCATCCGTCCATTCATCCACCCATCCATCATACAGTCTCTCAATGCAGTTGGAAGAAACTCCAGAACCTCTTTGTTCTTGCATGCAAAAATGAAATAAGTCAAGATTTACATCCCTATAGTGAACTACCTCTCTTACATCTTTTTCCTGCTCCATCTACCCTAGTATTTCTGCCATTATAATTTTGTGTTTTTACTTTTGTTAAAGTTACCTGTCACTATCAGGGACTTTTTGATGAGGGGGAATAACAAGGGATATTATTTTTGTGGTATGACTCTAAGAGAGCTGTGCCATATTGTTTTTCTGTCACCATGGATCAGTCCCTAGTGGATGTTAGTAGGCCAGTTAACGGTGACTGATAGTAGCAACAGTAGTTGTGCAGCAGTGGAACGAAGGGACATCTCATTCCCATTCACCCTCACAATATGTCTTTCCAGGGGTTCCCTGCGGACTCTTCACTTACCAGTGTGCTGATGGGAGCTGTGTGAAGAAACCCAATCCTCAGTGTGACTCAGTTCCTGACTGCAAGGACAGATCTGATGAAATGCACTGTGGTGAGATATTTTTTTAGGAATGCCTACTCAACATTTAATGTGCTTTGAATATCATTGCTTGAAAAAGTCAGTGACTGTTCATACATAGTACCAGGGCCGTAGCCAGGATTTTGATTCGGGGGGGAGGCTGAGTTTGGTTCGGGGGCTGAGACTGGGTGGAAGAGGGTCTACCCTAACAAACTTTTTGTATTGTTATCCCAATAACCCCATTAATGTGGGATATAATGAGCATGGTGATCAGATCATGATATGAATAAACATAACAGTTTAAATAATGTACCAGTAAGGCCTTTTCGCGGACTACCCTGAGAATTTCGGGGGGGGGGGCTGAAGCCCCCTTAGCCCCCCCTGGCTACATGCCTGCATAGTACATACATTATACTCAGTTATAGTGCAATGCCTTATTGCTTATTGATATAACCAGCCCTGCTTTAAATTAGTAATGGGTGGAGATTATGTCTTTCTGTCATGGGCTGATAACAGCCATATTCAGGGGTTAGGTCTCTGATTTGAATCAACATGCCAAGAAGAAAACACCTAGATCTACCTTTTCTTTTCTTCACTTTCTTTGATGTGAAAAGCAATAAATCAAAGGAGGGGGCTCCTGTTTGCATGGGCAGTCCATGCAAAGAAGCTCAAAAACAAGGGGAAAAGTAGACTAGGTATCCCTTTCCTGTATTGGTTTCAAACAAATAGATTAAGAAAGTGTAATTATGAGATTGCATTTTTAGGAACCCCATAGATGAGAAATTTTTGTGCTGCTTGGTGTTTTGGGCTTCAGCTCCCAGATACCACAGCATGCATAGTCAATGGAAAAGGATTGTGAGAGTTGTAGCCCAAGCTACTGTATGTGGAAGGCGAAAGGTTCCCCACCATTAGTTTACAGTTGTAGGGAGTTAGTTGTTTTGTTTTGTCATTGGGAAAATAAATGCCTAAACTTCTTTGTTAAACCCATTAGTTCCATTGAATTGATAGAAGTTACATCAATGCTGACTTATTTATTTATTATTTATTTATTTATTTGTCACGTTTCTATACCGCCCCTCTCAGCCCGAAGGCGACTCGGGATGGTTTACACAGGCAGTCTCTGCCCTCAATACAACACAGCAACAAGTCAACCCCCCGAAAAAAACATGTATAACAATTTAACAATTAAAAACATACAATTGCAACCTCAGTGTCATGTTGAAATCAGTTTCCATCACATCGTCGTCATTCCTTATATCCCATTAAGCCTTATATTTCATCAACAAATGCCTGCTCAAATAACCAGGTCTTGACTTTCTTGCGAAACGTCAGGAGGGAGGGGCCGATCTGATGTCTTTAGGGAGCGTGTTCCAAAGCCGAGGAGCCACCACTGAAAAGGCCCTGTCTCTCGTCCCCGCCAGTCGTGCCTGTGAAGAAGGCGGGACCGAGAGCAGGGCCTCTCCAGATGATCTTAAACATCTCGATGGTTCATAGGGAGAGATGCGTTCGGACAGGTAAGTTGGACCCGAGCCGTTTAGGGCTTTAAAGGCTAAAGCCAGCACTTTGAATTGTGCCCGGTAGCAAACTGGCAGCCAGTAGAGCTGGCACAACAGAGGAGTTGTACGCTCTCTGAATGGCACTCCTGTTATCAACCTGGCTGCTGTCCGTTGGACTAGTTGCAACTTCCGAACAGTCTTCAAAGGCAACCCCACGTAGAGAGCATTACAGTAATCTATACGGGATGTAACCAGAGCATGGACCACCGTGGCCAAGTCAGACTTCTCAAGATACGGGCGCAGCTGGCGCACAAGTTTTAATTGTGCAAATGCTCCCCTGGTCACTGCCGAAACCTGGGGTTCCAGGCTCAGCGATGAGTCCAGGATCACACCCAAACTGCGAACCTGCGTCTTCAGGGGGAGTGTAACCCCGTTTAACACAGGCTGTAACCCTATGCCCTGTTCGGCCTTTCGACTGACCAGGAGTGCCTCTGTCTTGTCTGGATTCAATTTCAATTTGTTCGCCCTCATCCAGTCCGACACAGCGGCCAAGCACTGGTTCAGGACCTGAACAGCCTCCTTAGTAGCAGGTGGGAAGGAGTGACAGAGTTGGACATCATCTGCGTACAGATGACACCGCACTCCGAAACTCCGGATGACCTCCCCCAGCGGCTTCATGTAGATGTTAAACAACATGGGAGATAATATTGAACCCTGAGGAACCCCACAAGACAATGGTTGTGGGGTTGAACAGGTGTCTCCCAATAACACCTTCTGAGATCGGCCCTCCAGAAAGGACCGGAGCCACTGCAAGACAGTACCTCCAACCCCCATCTCTGCGAGGCGTCCCAGAAGGATACCGTGGTCAACAGTATCGAAGGCCGCTGAGAGGTCCAGCAAAACCAACAGGGACACACTCTCCCTGTCAAGCTCCCGGCGTAGATCATCCACTAAGGCGACCAAGGCTGTCTCGGTACCATGTCCCGGCCTAAAACTAGACTGCGCCGGATCCAGATAATCCGTGTCTTCCAAGAATACCTGGAGTTGTGAGGCCACCACATGTTCCAGGACTTTGCCCAAGAAGGGAAGATTGGAAACAGGCTGATAGTTGACGAATTGAGTGGGGTCCAGTGATGGTTTCTTCAACAGCGGTTTTATAACAGCTTGTTTTAAGCTCACTGGAATGTTGCCTTCCCGAAGGGAGGCATTAACCACCATCTTTACCCACTCGGCCAATCCCCCTCTGGCCTCCTTTAGAAGCCAGGATGGGCAGGGGTCTAGGATGCATGTGGTTGCTCTCATTCCTCCAAGTATCTTGTCCACATCCTCAGGTTTCACCAATTGAAATTGATCCATCAGATTTCCATTGATCTAATGGAACTGTTGTAACGGAGGTTAATAATTGAATTTAGTCCAAAGACTCTGACTGCACCTTAATAAAATCAAGTAAGTTTTACTTGGTGCAAGCTGTTCTTGAAAGTTTATTCCAGGAGAAGGTTTTAGTCTTTAGTGTGCGATAAGATTCTTTGTTGTTCCTGCTGTGCATGTTTCATTTCGCTGAATGTAATAGTGTTTGCTCCTAAATTTAGAAGTGTATGATTGTGCTATTAGATTCTCAGGTGGTAGTAATGATGGATGTCTGTCAAACAGGTCTTAAGGGATGCAGCAGATGTACTGTAATTAAATGTCCAGCCTGGATAAGATTCAAAATGTTTGCTTCACATTATGCTGAAGAGACAGCTTTTCTTTCTAATTTAAAAGTCCTGTTGGTTCAGATAGCTAAAGAAAAAAAAGCCAAAACAAAACATCATCTTAGTCTTGTCAGTGGAAACTGCACATGACACAGGAGCAGATACAGTAAATAATTAGGGAGTGCCGTAATATAGGAGAGTTTGGGACTTAGATTTTGTGTTTAGATTTTAGATCTATTATAATTCCCATAATCTCCAGCTAGTAAAGCATCCAATACAGTCACATAGGAAAACCTGAATTATATTTTTCTTTAGCCATATCTTTCAAAAATATGACACAACATCACAAAAGTCTCAAGAAGGACGTTGAGCAACAATATCAATAAAACCATGCCTTCCTGCTACAACAGCCTTCCTCAAACTGAAGATCTCCAGATGCCACATCATGGGATCTGGAGGATGATGAGATTTGTAGTCCACCCCCATATGACGTTGAGAAAGGATGCATTGAACAGGTGTTCTGCATTCTGGAGATGCTGTTTCTTTCTTTCAGAGTGTGGAGAACAGGAGGTTCCAACAAACCGGATTTTGGGTGGTACTCATTCTGCGGAAGGGGAATGGCCATGGCAAGCTAGTCTGCAGGTTCGTGGGCACCATGTTTGTGGTGGAACTCTGATTGCAGATCGCTGGGTGATTGCTGCCGCTCACTGCTTCCAGGAAGACAGGTAAATTGAGGTAATGGTAGATGAAGTTGAGAGCACATCACAAGTGAAAAAATGGCTAAGCTACATCTGGCTAAGTCCTACAACTGAATTGAGTGAGCAGTTTTGTTCCATTTTAGGGAGGTACAATTCTGTCCAGTCTAATTTCAATGTGGAATTTGGATTATGTACTAGTTAGGTGCCCATTTTTTGCTGATACATGGAATTATTTAGGGTGGGGAGAAGACAAAGGTATTTGCAAAGAAGTCTAGCAGAACAGGCAGTATATTGGAAAGTGTGATTCCTGACTATACTTACTCATACTGCACAATTATAGCAATTTGATATCAGTTATTTCTATGGAATTTTGGAAAATGTAATCAGTGAAAGTACTTATTGCTCTTCTATAAATTACAACATGGGGACACACTGACATATAGTTCTAAGTACGTCATGAAACTACAAAACCTATGATTCCATAGCTATGATAATTAAATCAAAGTGCTGCAATTTTGTAATATGTATATGCTCAATATAAATAAAATGGTACAAAAAGCTTACCTTCACCTATAGGTTGGCATCCTGTTGGTGACATAAACAGGCATAAGTCCAACTTTGGTTGATGAATGCATTTGAGAAGCAAATCAGGAGACAAAGCAAATCAGGAGACAAAGCAAATCATTTATAGGCTGATAAATGGTCACTTGCTTAATTTGTTCTAAAAATCACAAAGCATTTTGGCCACTAACAGATTTGGTCTTCCTCAGGAGCTACACTTTACACAGAGATTTGTGTAGTTGCATAATATCTTGCCCTCTGATGTTTTCCATTTCTCATTACTTTTAATGTAGTTTCATTACATTTATGCATCAGCCTGCCTGTTTTATAAAGGTTTACACAAAACTTTGTACATAATTTATGTGTGTTTTTCATAATATGCACCTTTATGCACAACTTTTTGCATTTTACAGGATTTTCCCCTAATGAGATCCATTTATATGTTGCCCTTACTAACATGCTCGTGTGTGTGTGTGTGCTTCACCAATACAGTATAGATAATTTGTATTCTTCAGCATTTAAATTCCTTTTAAAAATGAGAGAACTGGAAATACTGAAGGTTGAATAAATATCTTTCAATTTGCACATTGGTTCAGGATCAAAATGCAGATTAAACCAATTTATCCTCCACATCGGGCTCATTTTATGCAGTTAGCATGGGGTTCCAGTGATGATAATTCCAAGGTTTCCGAGAACAATCCTACTAGTTGAAAGTGGAAGCTTCCCCCCCAAAAAGCTATTATAATAACTGTATTCCACAGAAGAGGTTTATCATTACAGGGGAAGGAGTTGAGCTGAACAATGGAAGGTCTCTGTTTCACTAGTCTGGTTCACTGCATTTGATCTGAAAATGATCAGGAAACAACTGATGAAAATGATATCTCTTTCCATGAAACCCCAAAAGCACCATTACCAGACCAGCTCCCAAAATCTGCCTCCCTGCCTGGTCAATATCCTATTCTGGAAGTTGCAACTAAAAAAAGCAATTTCCCCCAAGTTATAATGCATAGGAATGAGCTAAATCCAGTTTGAACTAGTATAAGGAAGTTTCCTGCATCCAGTTTTTGCTAAATTGCGAGAGCAGGTCAAAGCTGCAAATAAATACTTGTCTCTCTGTTGCTAAGAACAAAATGGCACTCTTAACCACTCTGTGTTCAAAAGGCAAATAGGGTGGCAGTTGAATATTTGTTCAACACAGACAATAGCTGTCCTCTTTCTTAGCGTCTAAAGGCAATATGCCAGCTTGGATACAAGGCCAGTTGGCACACAGCTGCCTCCTCCAACATATTTCCTTCAGCAATAACAATAACCTTAACATTAATAATTTTATTACCCACTCCTTCTTGCAACAACATCGTTATGAAATCTTGCTGAAACTCTTTCAACCCCCTTTTGTTTTCTAGCCAGGCTTCCCCTACTGTTTGGACCATCTACCTTGGCAAGCAATTTCTGAATGTCAGCAGTCCCAATGAAGTCTCCTTCAAAGTGAGCCGTATTTTGCAACACCCCTACTATGAAGAAGATAGCCATGACTATGATGTGGCACTGCTGCAACTTGACCACCCTGTCATCTATTCTGCCTTCATCCGACCCATTTGTCTGCCCGCTGGCTCCCATCTGTTTGAACCTGGCCTCCTGTGCTGGATCAGTGGCTGGGGGGCAGTCAAGGAAGGAGGTATTTGCAGCAGTCAGCGTTTATTGTTTTAGTTAAGGGATCACTTAAGAAGAATCTATTGCTGTGTGGTTGTGGATGATTTTGCAACCATGAGGCATCCTCAGCTTTGCAGAGAAGAGTGCAGATAATGCTTAGTTATTCAAGATAGCCAACCTGGCCAGACATCTCATTCAGGTTTTCAATTCTTATTAGGCAATATCTAATGAGAACGATCAGCGTGGTATAACAAGCTCAAATTGAGTATCGTCATATAACATGGTTTACAGCAAGGTTCTCTCAAGCGCCCCTTAGTGGATCTTTTACATAACATCATACAGAAAGGATCACGTATTGATCACAGGCAGACCAGACATTGGGCTTGTTTACAGGGTTTTAGCTATGGGCATGCAAAATGAAGGCGGTGCCTGCCAAAATAAAAATTGGCCCCTCTCCCCGCTGAAATCTTCCTTTGCCTCTCAAATTCTTAAAATGGAGAGGGTGAGATTTTGAAAATAATCCATATCTAGAATTGTACATGCATTCTGTTATAATGTTGCCTTTCCTTTTGATGCCTAAACTGTATTTCTAAATGATGAGCTGAAGCTTTTAAGTTACCACAATGCTAGAAATTTGGGGATGCAATGAAGATTTTGTTGAGGTACAGAATTCTTGTTTCGGGCAAGGCCGCATTTTGTCCTCCCCCATAGTTATATCCCTGCATGTTTGGTCCCCTTGTTTTTCACCAGAACCCAAAAATCTGCAATTCAGGACCAGATAAAAACAACATACACTGAGAATTTCACAACTAGAGTATCTCTAGAACAAAATGAACCCAGAAATTCACTATGCACACCAGAAATGAAGCAAGCTTGTGCACAAAAGTCCACTTCTGACTATTCTGGATTTTCTTTATTTCACCAGCTGTATTTTGTTTGAGAAAGTCATTTTAGCATAAAACAATTGGGAGTCCAAAACTTTTCTTGAGCCATTGTATGTTAGCTAGAAATACATCTGAGTCTCTGTAAAGTATGAAGTTAATGAAAAATTCAGCCACCTGAAGGTATTGCTTCAGGGTTGCATCAGAAATGTGGGGAAATTTTCACTTTTCCATGGGGAAACCCTTTATTTAAAGAAGGAGAGGATATGAGATCAGAATCCTTTATGAATGCCATGCATTTCAAAAGTTAACCCTTTCCATGGAAGTTTTCTATATAATCTAGCATCTAAGTTCCTATGGTCCCAGATTCTGGTGATAGCCATAAATGGAGGTGTAGAGATGTACATATTTGTTTATTTTGTTCTCTCGTGTAAGACTGAAAAAATGATCTGTGTAAGTGAGATTACAAGTGTTTTGTACATTTTTGTACATTTTTGGAGTGAATTCCACCATGTCTCCTGTGCCATCAGTTGGGAGCCCTTTCCCCCAGCAACAATATAGTAATATATAATACTAATATTGTGCTATGCTAATATATTTATATACATATATTGATTCTTCACTTAGGGTATTTTTTTAATGATGGGGTTTTATTTATTTATTTTTGTTCCTCTTGTTGGGAGTAAGAAATCATTGCCAGTCAATTACCTCACCTAGATGATTACTTGTAGATTCCTCATCTATATTCTTTGTTGATCTTTTCCACTAAATATACAAATGACTTTGTAAGGAAAAGATTATCATATACCCAGAATAAAGATCTAAATGCCAATTGGTTAGGACACTGACCAGACCTGGAACCCAAGCATATAAAAAAAGCCAAACATCTAGAAAAAAAAGAGTTTGACTAGAAAAAAAATGTGGTCTTTTCCCTTCTGTCTTGGTAATCTTGCTAATTCATCTCTGCACAGGTCACACTAGTAAGATCTTGCAAAAAGCAGATGTTCAGCTAGTGCAGCAGGACATCTGCAATGAGGCCTATCACTACCAGGTCACACCGAGAATGCTTTGCGCTGGCTACCAGGATGGAAATAAGGACTCTTGTCAGGTAAATTTTGTTGGAGGTTGTAAATGTAAATAAACAGTTTTACCACTGTTTCTGAACCAAAATATACCCTGCTGTATAATAATGTGTCACTCAGATTTGTGTAACGAGTAACAGTAAATTTACTTCAGTTCAAAAGGTTAAACAGAACAACAATATATACAGTAGTCTCTCTGAATTCTTACAGAGAACAGAGGGAATGAACAGTCCTTTTAAACAGCCTTTAAAATATGCTTCATGCCTTAGAAATGGCTGTTTCCAGTCAGCGTTCTCTTCACTCTCTAAGGTTAAAAAGTGGCAGTTAAAACTGGTTCTCACAGCAGCAAGCTAGAGACAGTAGCTAATCAGAATTCTGGCTCCTGGCATGCTCAGCCAATCAGCTGCCAACACATACCTTTCCAGTCAACCCATTACATCATGGTGTCTTTTTACAAATCCCCACAAATTTGAGCACTGGTTTCAACTATATGGAAGGGTTTTCAATTTGGCCACATTTTTTCATCTTCCACAATCAAGTTTTTGGGGGGCAGGGCTGGGGGAGGAAGTAGCATTTGCTTACAGGGAGGAACTATTGTGGAAATAATGTGAGAAAACTCTGCCAAATGGTTTTTGCTTTTTAGAGGAATGACAAACAGAGAAATCTCAAATGCATCCCCCCCCCCAAAAAAAAACATGTTTGCTGAGCATTTCTGTCTTGGCTCTAAGCTTATTTACATGCAAGTCTTTCCTGAGTGTGAATGGCAAAACACCTTGCTTTCATCTGCTACTACCTCCTCCTCATACAGCAAAAACAAGCCCCCCCTCCATGTGTGTGTAGCTGCCATTGACTTATGGCAACCCATGGATTCCATAAGGTTTTTTAAGGCAAGGAATACTCAGAGGTGACTTGCCATTTCCTCCCCCTGGAATTTAACCATGGCATTCTTAGTGGTCTCCCATCAAGGTCCTAACCGTGGCTGATTCTGCTTGTCTTTCAAGATGAGCTGGGATCTGGTGTCTTTAAAATATTGAACTGATAGTTCTTGTTTTGTTTTACTAGGGTGATTCTGGAGGACCTCTTTCTTGCCAGGAGGTTGGTGGCAAATGGTTTCTAGCTGGTGGGTAAGCTGGGAATTGGATGTGGACGTAACCACTATGGAGTCTACACACCAGGATCACCAGTGTGATGGGATGGATGAAGC